>OY482672.1:16789624-17389624 GCA_960531455.1 Urophora cardui | reverse complement strand
GGCACACCCATCACCGGCGAATTGCTGTGGGAGGAAGATACGCTGTGGCGCGAGAGTTTGAGACGCGTTTCGCAGCGTCATGCGCGTTCACTAGACGATCTGGATCGCATTGCTGTCAGCCCAACGTCAGCGGCGATGCGGCGCGCTGAGCTATACAAGCCGGCGGCTGAGCGTGCGACCAACGCAAATAAGCCAAGGCTAACACGTGACGTCACATATGTTAATGATAGTTTGTCGCAGCAATTGCGTGCCAATTATAAGCCACGCTTGAATGCGCCATTAACGCGACACTACGAGGAGCTAAGTGGCCAAACACATGACGCCGAAGAAGAAGAGGATCGTCTCAATGAGCATGATGTTTATGTGCAGCTCATAGAGGATGCGCATATGACAAGCGGCGGCGTTGCGCACGGTTCGGATGTTTATGAAGTGCTGCGCGCGGATAGCGGCTCAAATTTGTCACACAAATCGGGCGAGATCGATCGCGAAACCATACGACAATGGGATGCTATGTCCAGTGGCTTGATGAAGCTGTCGGGCAGTAATAGCAATTCGGAGAATGACAATGCGTGCGGCAGCGAAAGTTTAAACAGTGTTGGTAGTGCAGTGCGCGCCATTATGGAGCAATTAAATGTTAGCTGTGATAGCAATGACAATTTCGCGCATAATAGTAATACGTCCACCAACAACAACAACAACAATGCAGGCGAATAAGTAATGAGCGAAAGCGAATAGAAGCATAATATATATATATGTAGTTAGACATAGAGAAAGAGGGATAAGAAAAGTACAAATTCGAGCAAAAAATACTTTGTAAGCGAAAAAGAAGAAGAAGGAAAAATTACGAAAAACTATAAAAAATCGTAGATACATACGTGTGTGTGTGTTTTCTACACACAGCAAGCAAGCAAGCAAGCAACAGCTGCAGTTTTGATCACTCATACGCCATGTCGCACCAATAACTATCGCACATATACAAATTCAATGAGCGGCAGCTGTCAGTGTTTGTTATTATTTAACAATTTTTGTTAACTAATTGCATGTGCGTGCATTTGTATGCGAAAATAGAAACCAAAGCGGTCAAATGGCAACACACAGAGAGATTGGAGAACAAAGAAAAACCTTTTTAATGCGCATGTAACAACATGTTTTCGTCTATTTTACTATGCGCTGTCAGCAAACAGCAAACACGCGCTGCAACTAATACCTGTTATGCATGCCTATGTATGCATGTATGTGTTTGCACATATTTATATTGCTATGCATGTAACGGCAATGCAATGCAGCAACTAACTGACTTTAATATATGTAAAATGTATTAAATATAAATAACAAAATTGATTGGACAATTTGTTGCATTCATGTGTCTGTCTGTAAAGCTGCAGAGTAAGCCAAGCCAACAAAATAAAAAACATGCAAACATGAAACAAAACAAAAAACATGCAAACATATTACATTTTGCATAGAAAGCTAGATCGTGGTACTAAATACTCGTACATACAAAATACAAATACAACTTCAAACAGCCACCATGTAACTAAATTATGATTATGATTTGTTCATATTTGTTGCCTGCAATTAGCAAACGTTGTTGTAAACATTGTTGTTTGTTGTTTATTGTTGTGCTCGATTGTTGTTTGTAGTTGTCAATGTTGTTGTTGTAATGGTAATACATACATACATAAATGTTTGACAAACCGAAAAAAATGAAATGAAAATGGTAAGCAACTTTGTTTTTCTACATTACTCTAGCTACTTACTTACTTAACACATTTCTCTTATCATTCTCTTCTGCGCTTTATTTGCTATCAAACATTTCCAAAGAAAAAAAAAAAGCTGCCAAGCATTTTCTATTTAAAAATTTTCTTAATTAACTCACTGCTATACATTCAGCTACATATATGTACATATACACTTAAGTAAATAAATTAAAATATATGTAAGCATATGCAAATAAAATAAAATAAAATAAAAAAATATTTACATATCTAATTTGCCTAAGCTTTAACTAACACAGCAATTGTTGTTGTTACATATTAGTGTAATAATGATTGAAAACGAAATAACGCAACTGACCGCTACACAGTGCTACGTTAGCCTAATAAATTTAAATAGTTAATTACTGAACAATTGTTTTCGCCGTTATTGATATAATTTTAATTTTTTTTTTGCTTTTTATCATAAATCAAAAAAAAAAAAAAAATGCGCCGAAACATAAAAAGTTTTGTGAATAACATTTTGGCTGTGGTGAATGGCGGCGTATTTGCTTTAAGGATTCTTTTCCCTTCCTGTTTTAAAAATGTCGAAAATTAATTTTATTTTAAAACTGTAGATTTAAATCTAAATTTAAATGCATGTAAATATTTATGTAAAGAAATTTTAAAGTTTTTCTGTGCTGACTTTTCCGCTTTAATATACACAAGCTTTGAATGTAGCATTTTCTGGTCAAATTAAACCTTTTTCAACTCAAGTGAAACTTTTTTCAACTCAAATGACATTTTTTTTCATCTCAAGTGAAACTTTTTTGATTTAGTGTGCGATATGTACATTATCATCCCTACATATTACCCTAAAGGTTTCCTTACAGTCTTCTACACACTTACATGCGACACACTTACGTGCGACAGCCTGACTATCTTTACAAAATTTAATACGTTCCCTTCGTAAGGGATGACAGACCAACATCTCTGCTGGCATTTTTACAGCTAATAATTCTGCCTGAAAAACTGCCTAATGCTGGTACTGCTATCCAGTTCACTCCAATGGACAGCTGCTCATACTCTTTCTGATGTCCCTGACCCTGATCTGTGTACACATGGATAATGTCTTCCTTCATATCTGCACCCTTCCGCCAGCTCTCTGTCTCTATTGTGGAAAATTCCTTCCCAACATGTATACATAGTAATAAAAGTAACAAATTATAAAAAACTATAGTCGCTATTTAGTCTTAGGGAACACTGTAAATTTTCGACAGTAGGCGGCGCTCCAGTTTTTAATTCTTTATGTAATAATTTTTGCTTTGGGATAGAAGGCGATTTTTTCCATACTTTCTCAGATATTCGAACTTTTTAAATGTTAAAAGGTTGTAAAAAATTTCTATATACATGTACATATGTATGTATATTTTCCTTCAAAGACTATACCATGTAATCCATTACATATTTTCCAACGTTAAGCGGGCATAAGTAGAGTATACTATGTGGAGTAAATGATCCAATCCTTTGACATCACAATCTTAATTGGACCACATTTTTATATGAAATGTAAATATTTAATGCAATGTGATTGCAACAAAAAACAAAAAAAAAACCTTGCATATAATGAGCATATCTGTTGTACATACATACGGTATTTATTTTTACTTTAGCTATCTTCAAATAAGTAGCTTATCACCACACTTTTGTACATATTACTTACAACTCATTACCTTCACATTATTTCTGTGACAATTTGCAATAATCGCTTAAGTCGAAAAATATGATTTCGAGATATATTGATTTTATATTCGAAGCCATTTTTTAACAAATCATAAAAGTCGATTAAAAACTATGGACGCAAAATCAGTGAGCCATCCACAATGTTACGATCAAATTTTGTAAATAAAACAAAATGTCATGAAGAAATTTGATTAAGTATGTACATCTACTTTGGCTGTTATAGCAAGTTAAATACACTTCTATTGTAAGTTAAGCCTAAATGTTTTTATTTATATCTTTTGATTGAGTTAAGTTATACGCATGGGGGTTTTACAGAAATAGAGAGTTTTAAAACGAGAATAACGTGGTGTATATAACTCGAAATCTTCCTAATGCTAGAGACAGACATCGTAGTATAGTAGAAATATTGCGATCTATACCACATATGTGTCACTCTCATATTGTAGTTTAATTGAAAATATTCATAGTAAAACCAAATCATAGTATTGATATTATAATATTTCTACCACATGTGTGTCTGAGGCATTAGTCGACTTAAGCGGTTATTGCTTGTGACCACAGATTTATTCTGCAGTCCTTTATAAGTGTAAATAATTGTGTGTGTTTTATAAAAATTTCAGTGTTTTTAAGATAATTTCAGTGTCACGTACAATTTTTTATTTTAACAAGCGATTCGCAAACTTAACAATTTGGCTTTGTCATTTGTTATTGACTCATTGGCATGGCTTCTAACTACTTAGTACCACAATTGCGTTCGATTTAAACAAATTCAATTGTACTTTTGCTTCAAACAAGTTAAAAAGAGAAATTAACAAGTAAGGAAGCCTAAGTTCGAGTGGAATCGAACATTAGATACTCAGCTGTATGCTTTCATTGTTTGTTTGCGTTTGATGGATTTTATATAAAGTTAGTGCTGCATAAAGTGGGCGTAGCCACGCCCATTTTCAAAATTTTTATCAGTCATCCAACTAAGCATATGAATATTATTCTTTGTGCAAAATTTCATTCCTTTATGACTTCCAGTTACAAAGATGTCATTACAAATTTCCAAAGCGTGTTCCAGAAATATCTTTGCTAAAAAGTAGGCGTGGTCATAAACAGATTTCAATAAATTTTTGCGTGTCTATTAATACAAGTTATAAAAGTGTATAAACCAAGTTTCATCATAATATCTCAATTATTTGTCGAGTTATGGGCTCCGAAATCTCGTAGATTCCTTTGTCTAAAAGATGGCGGTGCCACGCCCATTTTGCAAAATTTTTCTATTTCTTGTCTTTGGTCTATTGTGGAACTCATGTCACAAAATTTCAATGAATTACCTTTACATTTGCAAAGATATCGCTTAAAATGTTTTTATTAGGTCACTTTATAATACCCATATATAAAAGTGGGCGTGGTCGTCAAACCGATTTCTCTAAAATTTTGAACATGTATTACCGTAGGTAATAAAAGTGTACACACCAAGTTTCTTCATTATATATAAATTATTTGTCGAGTTATGGGCTAAGAAATCTCGTATATTCCTTTGTCTAAAAAGAGGCGGTGCCACGCCCATTTTCCAAAATTTTTCTATTTCTTGTCTTCGGTCTATTGTGGAACTCATGTCACAAAATTTCAATGAATTACCTTTACATTTGACAGAGATATCGCTTAAAATGTTTTTATTGGGCCACTTTATAATACATATATATAAAAGTGGGCGTGGTCGTCAACGGATTTTGGAAATTTTTCGTCCAAACATTTGCCTAAGTAAGTATATCACGCGTTCCAAATTTCATTGATATATCTTCAATGGTCTCTGAGTTATGACTCATAAAACTTTCAATGTTTGCCCCTTAATAAGTGGGCGTGGCACCGCCCATTTTCCAAAATTTTTATGTTTTTTGTTTTATGTCCGTAGTTGGACTACTGCCAGAAAATTTCAGTGATAGATCTTTATATTTGACAGAGATATCGCTTAAAATGTTTTTATTAGGTCCCTTTATAATACCCATATATAAAAATGGGCGTGGTCGTCAACCGATTTTAACAATTTTCCGTCCAAACGTTTGCGTAAGTATGTAAATCACGCGTACCAAATTTCATTGATATATCTGCAACGGTTTCCGAGTTATGACATATAAAACTTTCAATGTTTGCCCCTTAATAAGTGGGCGTGGCACCGCCCATTTTCCAAAATTCCATCAAATTTCTTCATAGAGGCCTGAGCTCAACACGTGGGTAAAATTTCATCGCTCTAGCTATATTAGTGGCTGAGATACCAAATTTCCGATTTTTTATATATAGGAAAAGTGGGGGGCGTGGTCATGGTCCGATTTCGCCCATTTTCAATACCAACCGTCCCAGTCTCGATACCAACGTGCATTTCAAATTTCATCAAAATATCTCAATTTTTGCGCGAGTTAGAGTGTTTACAGACGGACGGACGGACGGACATGGCTCAATCGATTTCTCTTTTCACCCTGATCATTTTGATATATATAAGTCTATATCTATCTCGATTATTTCATTCTGTTACAATCCACCGTTATGTGATTAAAACTATAATACTCTGTGTACTAGTACAGCTGAGTATAAAAAGAAAAAATAAATCGCCAAAATGCTCCTCTACTTTCCTTACTCGACGCTACACTTTGCTTGCTTTAACAATTCTATGCTATTCTAGTTCTTTATCCGCTATCCGTACCGCTATTTCTTACTAATTCTATCTTTTTCGCCTTAATGCTTGAGAGTTGGCATTTGCAGTTACATACTAATTTTTTAATGTATCTTTTTTGTCTTTTTTTACTACTCTTTCTTCAAATCAAACACTACGCTAACTACTACCACTAGCAGCATCAATTTCGGTGCAGAATGTACGCAATTTACCGAAAGGCAATCTAACTGTTAAAGCAGATCCTTCGGATGCTCAAAATGCACTACAACAACAACAGCAACAGCAACTGCAGCAGCAGCAAACATTGGGCAAACTCACGAATTCGTATTACGGCACAGCGCACGATACCAAATATGCAAAGACAACAACACTAACAGATCGTAGTGGCGGTTTTTATGGCAGCAATGGACTCATTTCGGGTGGTGGTGGTGGCGGCGGTGGCAACAGTCTGCTCGCCTCATCGACGCCAATGCATCCCGGCGTAAATGATGATGACTACTATGGTGCAGGCATGTCAATGGGATTGGGTGGTTTAACGCCTAGTAGCTATTGGCAAGGGCAATTACAGCAACAACAACAACTACAACAACAACAAAGTCTATATCCGATGAGACGCGTGGAGAGCCGTGCTGAAATCGATATGCTGGAACGTGAGACCAGCTCGCAGATAAGGGTGAGTACACACAAACATGTAGAGATGTACATTAGACCGTATCACAAAAAAATAAAATTCGCCTTACGCCCTCCATATGATGTCTTTTTGCGAAAAATTTGCCGAAATTTTTTTAATTTTTTTTTTTGGCGACCTCTACCAAATACTTTTTTTCATATCTTCGGAATTTATAGTGCGATCGCTGAGTTTAATACACCAATGTCTTTGGCTTGAAAAGCCGGCTTAACTATACTATATAATACTAGCTGACCCGCCAGACGTTGTTCTGCCTAAAATTTATTCCTATAAAGCCTAAAGGAAAAGTCCGGGATTACCGTGTCCCTATCCCTAATCCCTATACTTATACCTATCCCTATACTTATACCTATCCCTATTCCTATAGCTAACTCTATCCCTATTCCTATTCCTATCCCTATCCCTATCCATATCCCTATCCCTATCTTTATCCCTATCCCTAATCCCTAATCCCTAATCCCTAATCGCTAATCCCTATCCATATATCTTTCCCTATACCCATCCCTATCCCTATCCAAACCCTATCCCTATCTCTATCTCTATCACTATCCATATCTCTAGCCCTATCCCTATTCCTATCCCTAATACCTAATCCCTAATCCCTATCCATATACCTATCCATATCCCTATCCCTACCCATATCTCTAGCCCTATCCCTATACCTATTCTATGCCTCCAGACTTTCTAGGGTCACCCCTGGTCCACATTTTGGTCGATATCTCGGAAAACGGGTCGCATAGGGTCTTGAAAATCACCTGTTTTTTAAATACTCACCTACACCTTTTATTTGATACCCATTTTGTAGAAAACCCGTTTGGGGTCACACCTGGATCATATTTCAGGAAATACCTCGAATACGGGGTCTTATATGGGACCAATAACTACACCTTGTTCCAGCACTCGTCAACACCTTTAATTTGATACCCATATCGTACGAACCCGTTATAGGGTTACCCTGGTCCAGTTTTTGTGGAATATCTCCAAAACCTTCCCGGATTCTTATACTTTTTTTGGCCATAAACCATGTCGGGCTCAATCGAAAACTACGTGCTAAATTTCATTTAATTCAGTCCAGCCGTTCTGGAGTTAAATCATCAGGAAGGAAAATGCGAATTATTTTTATATAATAGATTATTAACCCTATGTGCGCCATTGTGGTCACAATCACCCATTACTTACTTTATACCACCCTAATGTGTATTTTTATGCCTGCATGTTAAACGCAGTCAAAAATCATGAATACTTCGCAACATAGTTATTTCGATCGCTGCAGTAGAACCCGAAATAAAACACGTTCAACATTCCGAGGGATACATACATATATGTTTTTCGCTTCCTGTGGTCCTTTGGGTTCATTTTACAAAGATCTTTTCTGAGGAGACTTCTACTGAAATTTTATGGCGAATAATTTTCTAGAACATTTTAACCCTCTAGCGTCCTTACAAATGCTATTTTTTCTGAATTTCTAAAAAAGGGGTCAAAATAATCCTTTATTGTCGGTGCTAGAGGGTTAAAATAGTCTAGTGAATTCTTCGCAATTTCAGTAGGTGTTAGCTCAGAAAAAGTCTTTGTAAAATGAACCTAAAAGACCATAGGAAGCAAACAACATATATTCATTTTTTCTTGATACCTATAAGGCGAAACGGCCTAATGTATGAGCAGAAAAAATTGCAGCGGAAGGGTTCGGAGGAAGAGGCTGCTTTTAAATTAAGTTTATTTGTGTGCTGAAGTAGCAACGCTTAGCTGCGAAAAGTTATATTGAATTGCATTGATAAATGGGTTCGAAATCGCTTGCCTTCGCTGCAGCAGCGGTCATAGTCAAATGGTTAAAGTGGCCATAAATGAAAAATGCGAGAGAAAAAAAAGCCAAATTTAATAGAAATGTAGAATGGCTGTTGAAGTATTCATCCGTGTATTGCTGTGCGCTGCTAGCGAGTGACATTGGAGGGAAATTCAATTTAAGACGAACAATAGATGAGCACCTTTGTATGTGTGTGTGTATTATATTGATTTAATGTTCACGACTTGACATTGCGCTTTATTTCATTAAATTTGCTTTTTGTTGTTTTTCTTTTGCTTTTAAGTGCATTTGGATTTTTTTAAATTTTATTTATTTTTTTTTTTTTTATTTTTTTTTAATTTTTCTTTTATTTAATCATTTAATTTCTTAATTTTTTTGTGTATTTATTTTATGTGCTGCAATCATTTATTTTGAAACGCCTGCAAATTGTGCAAACCAATTTTGTTCGCTTCCCCGCCTGCTGTACCACCCACCGACCAATCGAACGACCGACCGACCTACCACATATGCATTCCCGTTGCCGCTTAGAATCTGGACGTATCTGCTGGTGATTTACTGAGCCGCACACATGAGGAGCTGGTGCTGCTACTGATACAGCTCAGACGGCAAAGTAGCAATACGGCGCGAGCCATCGAGCAATGTTGCAGTGATATTCATGAAGTACAGGTTGTTACCTATTGTTGTTATTGTAGCAGAATAATATAGCATAAAAAATAAGTGCACTTCCGGTGTTGGGCCTCACTTTTTTGCCTTGCTCTTACTTGCATTCTTAATTCAAAAAATCAATAATTCCCTCTTCTTCTTCTCTTTAACTACAACTCACGCACCTTAGAATCGTCTACTCACTGCTGAGGGTCTAACGCGTGCCGAAAGCATTCAACGTTTGGATTATCTCAAACAGCATTTGCTCGATTTGGAGCGTCAGTATGAGAAGAGCAAGCCGCTAGTCAATCTGGTGGATAATATGGTGAAACTCGGCTCACTATATCGCAACAACGACATGAATGGCCGTCAGCTGCAGCGCAACGAAGCGGCAACACTGGATCGCCTCGAATTCAATCAGCGCATACAAGAGCGACGCCTATTGCAGGAGGAGCAGAAGCAATGGGATAGGCTCAGTCCGAATCATAGCGAATTGCAGGTGAGTGTGACAGCTGAGCCTTTTTTTATTTACCATTTTATGTACTTATGCAATTTTTTATACCTCCACCACTCAATCGCTGCCCTCATTCACGTCCAGTCCAAGGTACATCAGCTCTATCAACTTGATCAACTGCTACAGGAAGAGTCGGGCACTTTGCAGAATTTACAACGCGACAAAGAGGAATTGGAACGCGCCTTGGGTGGGCTGCGTGCGCGCATACAAGACACCACCGGTCCACCGCTGGCTTTGGAGGCGGCCAAAAAGCAACAACATATGTTGGAACGTGAACTGTCGCGCGTGCATCAGCTGCTGGCGGAGAACTCAAAGGTAGCCGAGGTGCCTAGTAAAGAAGTTTTGTCGTCTGTTATTTTTGTTTAGGCCATTTCATACATGTTGAAACTTACTTAGTATATGTACCTTAAATGCAATGGGTTTGGCATATATGCTTAAGTGCTAATAACTTATTTAATCAAAAGCGAAAAAAACTTACTTATCGTGCGTGTGTATTATTGGCGAATGCTTGCGAATATTTGTGACTAATCTTGTGCATACAAACATAATTAATACTAACATATGACAGAGTTTGAAATTCCATTCTTTTATATAAATTATTTTAGTCTAAAAGCAGCTATAACTCATACGCCGTACGCTAATAACCGTATATCTTGCTTGAATGTGGTTATAACTTCCGTAACACACATTGCAAAAAATAGAAGACAAACGCTAACAATGCATCAAATGAGGGCCAACTAACGATGCCTGCGCCGCTTCGCAGCGACAAAAAATTTTGTCTTTCCCTCTCCCTTTTCCTTTATATATCCCTTTCATTTCCGTTTCCTATTCCCTTTTTCTTTGCCCTATCCCTTTTCCTTAACGAAACATTTAGCTTTACCTTTACCTTTACCTTTACCTTTACCTTTACCTTTAGCTTTACCTTTACCTTTACCTTTACCTTTACCTTTACCTTTACCTTTACCTTTACCTTTACCTTTACCTTTACCTTTACCTTTACCTTTACCTTTACCTTTACCTTTACTTTTACCTTTACCTTTACCTTTACCTTTACCTTTACCTTTACCTTTACCTTTACCTTTACCTTTACCTTTACCTTTACCTTTACATTTACCTTTACCTTTCCCTTTACCTTTACCTTTACCTTTACCTTTACCTTTACCTTTACCTTTACCTTTACCTTTACCTTTACCTTTACCTTTACCTTTACCTTTACCTTTACCTTTACCTTTACCTTTACCTTTACCTTTACCTTAACCTTAACCTTTGCCTTTACCTTTACCTTTACCTTTACCTTTACCTTTACCTTTACCTTTACCTTTACCTTTACCTTTACCTTTACCTTTACCTTTACCTTTACCTTTACCTTTACCTTTACCTTTACCTTTACCTTTACCTTTACCTTTACCTTTACCTTTCCTTTACCTTTACCTTTACCTTTACCTTTACCTTTACCTTTACCTTTACCTTTACCTTTACCTTTACCTTTACCTTTACCTTTACCTTTACCTTTACCTTTACCTTTACCTTTACCTTTACCTTTACCTTTCGGATGAAATAAGCGCCAAGTACTTATAAATCCAAGTGGAAACTTAATATAGCGAAGACTGTTGCTCACCAGTAGAGAAGACTGATAAGTTATGATGTTATAAAAACCTAGAGCAAACAATGCAAAAATTTTGAATGATGAAAAAACAACGAAAATGCAGACGGCTTAACATCTTTTGCGCCATTTCACTAAACAAATCATGCTTTAAATGTTATAATAGCATGTTGAATAATAATTATTGATTTTAAACTTTATAAATGTAATTAAATTTAATTAAAATTCTCTTTTCATCAAATCAAACACTCACTTATGGCACAGAAACTGGAGCAAACTGTAGCCGGTAATGCGCGTCTCGAACAGGAATTGATAGTGTTGCGTCAAAAACTGCAAGCTTCACGGGGTGCACGCGGCTCGCAAGGGGCGCTCACCAACGGCATCGGCGATAATTATGCCAGCAACACCACCGCCATGTTGGAATCAGAGTTGAAGCGCGTACAGACGCTCGTGGGCGATATGCAGCGGCAACGGCAAGACCTAAGCTCAGCGGTGCGCCAACTGACCGAGAACTCGAATCGACTTTATCTGGAGATCGGCAACAAGGAAAACATCGCTAACGGCATTGGTGCTGCCGTCGCACAGCAGAAAAAGCGCACAAACTCCGCCTCGTGGCAGGAAACTGATTTGGATTCAATGTTGAGCATTACACACAAGCTTAACGATGACGCCACCATCAATTTGTCCACGCCGCTGTATGTCGACACCAAATTGATTGATTACAGCAGCGGCGACGAAATGCATCGTTTGATGAGCGGCACCAATGGCGGAATGGCTGCTGGTGGCGTTGGTGGTGCGTACCGTTACAATGACGTGAGTGATCACTTGGAGACGAGCGGTATTGACAGCGATGGCTTCCTGGACTCAAATCCATTTGCCAATCTAAGCAACCAGGAAAAGCAGGAGATCAAGACAGTGCGTATTGTGAAACGTGAATCGGAGCGACGCCATCGCGATCGCAGTGAGCGCAATGGGCTGAGCAACTCAACGCAGAATCTCGATCAGGTGTTGGAGGAGGAGCAACAGTTGATGAGCGGCAACGGTTATGGTGGTAGCGGCGGCGGTGGCGGTGGCGGCAGCGCTTTTCAGCATATGAATGGCACGGCCAGCGATTATCAAAGTAATACACGCTCGAAATCGTTACCGCGCAGCTACAACGAGCCGCCGGTGAGTGGCAAAGTGCGACATCACCATCACAGGCATAGTAGCAAACAAAATGGACACCATCACAATAGCGCGAGCAGCAGCGGCGTGATCGGCGGCAAGGAAGATGATTACTATGGCAGCAGAAGCTACGACAAGAACAGCAACTTTGCCTGCTATCAGCAAATGGTTAACGGCAGTGGCGGTGGCGGTGGCAGTCAAGCCAATGCCAATGCCGAGCGCCGTGAACACCTCAATCCGCTGGCCAATGCCTACTTTGCCAAGCAGCTGCAGCAACAACAACAGAAACAACATCATAATGGACATACACGTGAAACAGCACAGCTTGCGTTGCGCCAGAAAACCGACTCCATGCAGAGCTTGAACAAAAGCATCACCGATCTGGGGCCCGACCCGGTCTTCAAGAGTGAGGCAGCACGACAAATTATCAACGAGCTGTCGGCTGGTTCGGCATCCGAAGACAATACCGAGAAGATTGTGGAGCGTGTGCCGTCACAGCACAAGCATCGGCGCGCAGTGCCACGCGAGAAGCGACGCCATTACACGGCGCCAAATAACGTGAACGTGCAAGCGATGGAGAATGTGCAGGCGGAGAATGACATGAATCGTAATGTGGGTTTTGTGCTGCGAAAGTTGTGTTTTTTTTATCTCAATTAAATTTGTTTTTTATATCTTTTGTAGAACACAAATTGGCGCGCACGTGATGATCTGGATATGGATTTAGCGCTGCGGCCACGTATGAATGCACCGGATGTAGTGCGCTCTGCATTGGGACATGGCGAAAAGATTTCAGAGAATACAATTGATAATTTATTGTTGGCGCCGAATAAAATCGTCATACCGGAGCGTTATATACCAGAAAAGGTGGGTGGGATTCGAAAATGAGGTGTCGAATGAAAGGGCCTGACCTGTAAATGTACAGAAAGGATAGGATAGGATAGGATAGGATAGGATAGGATAGGATAGGATAGGATAGGATAGAATAGGATAGGATAGGATAGGATAGGATGGGGATAGGATAGGATAGGATAGGATAGGATAGGATAGGATAGGATAGGATAGGATAAGATAGGATAGGATAGGATAGGATAGGATAGGATAGGATAGGATAGGATAGGATAGGATAGGATAGGATAGGATAGGATAAGATAGGATAGGATAGGATAGGATAGGATAGGATAGGATAGGATAGGATAGGATAGGATAGGATAGGATAGGATAGGATAGGATAGGATATGATAGGATAGGATAGGATAGGATAGGATAGGATAGGATAGGATAGGATAGGATAGGATAGGATAGGATAGGATAGGATAGGATAGGATAGGATAGGATATTATAGGATAGGATAGGATAGGATAGGATAGGATAGGATAGGATAGGATAGGATAGGATAGGATAGGACAGGATAGGACAGGATAGGACAGGATAGGATAGGATAGGATAGGATAGGATAGGATAGGATAGGATAGGATAGGATAGGATAGGATAGGATATTATAGGATAGGATAGGATAGGATAGGATAGGATAGGATAGGATAGGATAGGATAGGATAGGATAGGATAGGATAGGACAGGATAGGACAGGATAGGATAGGATAGGATAGGACAGGATAGGATAGGACAGGATAGGATAGGATAGGAAAAGAAAAGGAAAGTGAAGTTAAGGCAATGGAGATGGATAAGGAAATAACAGAGGAAAAAGGAAAGAGTACAGAAAATAAAAAAAAATTAAGGGAAATGGGAAGAGAAAGAGAAAGAGAAAGAGAAAGAGAAAGAGAAAGGAAACTGTAAAGAGAAAGGAGTCCGAAAAATGGCATTTGGGAGGTCGCTAGAGGGTTAGAATATTCTAGAAAATTATTCGACATAAAATTTCAATATGGACCTTCTCAGACATATGCAATATGCATCAATTTTTAGGGGCAAGTCGCTTTGTCAGGTAATAATATATTGTATTAGATTGGCAGATAAAAACGAGTCGAGCTTCTTACTTGGAAGCTGGTGTAAACTTTCTCAGCCAGTGCGCTATGCAAACCCCAAGAAGCATTTTAATATAATGCCACATATATGTATGTACATTATTTTTTTTTCAGACGCCCGAACTCTCGCCCGAGGAAAAGAAACGCCGCCAAGAAAAAGTTGAATCCATAAAGAAAATGTTAGCTGAGGCGCCAATAAGCTCTGCAAATGTAAGTGCTTTTCTTCTTATGCATAATGTGTACAATAAAAAATGTTTTTAATTAATTTCAATACTTCAAAACGAAGGACGCCACCGTCAGCCTGCCACCGAGCAAAATCAATGCCGAAAAGAAACAGCGCGAGCATTTATTGCAACTCAATCAAATATTGGCGCAGCAAGTCATGCAAATGAGCAAAATTGTAGCTGGTAAGTGAATTGTAGCAGCTAATGAAGCAGCCAATTGTTTGCTAATTAGTTGTACTGCATAGTTTGTTCATCTGCATTTTAAAACAATTTTTGTTTAAAAAAAAGTATTTTTGTTCGATTTTTATTTCTATAAAATTGTTTGTTTGTTTCTAACATGCTAACATGTATACATATATGCGTGTATAACTTTCCTTTACGTTCTTATCAAATTCACTCATTAATTAACAACATAGTAAATATGAATATCTGTTATAAATACATTATTCATTTAAAAAAAATGCGTTATTTTGCTAGTTTCAATTACAACTTCTTTTGCCGCTAACCAATCTGTGTGTGTTTGTTATGTTACCCGTTTAATTTCGTTAACATTCATATGTATGTATGTATAACATGTATGTATGTAGCGTATGTGTTTCGCATATCATTTCTAACTATCAGTAATTCGTTCTATTTGTAAAGAAAAATTTAACTGCTCTTGTTCTAATCTTGAAATTTATATCTTTTTCTTTTTCAATTGCCGATTTTCTAGATGATAATTAAATATAGTTTAAAATGCATAAAAAAGCATACATATGTATGAAAGAAAAAAACCTTGCGTGCTACTATACATATGTATAACGAAAATTCCTTATGAAAATAATTCATGCCTTTCATCATCAAACCACATCACTTGTCACATCACTTGTCACAACCTATCGCATCTCATGTCGCCATTCATTGCGTCAACTTTAAAACACGATCACTTGGTAGTGCCAGCATATCATCGATCATTCACCTTAGCATTAGAAGTAAAACTGTTAAATCTTCGGCAATCACGCATCATATCAACCAATAGTTACATGCCTATGTATTTACACATGTATATTGTGCTTTATAACCTTTCTCTAAAGTCCAAAAAAAAAAATAAATTATTGCGTCAAAATGTATATTAACCTAACCTAACTTAGTAAGCACCTTCACTTAATTCATGCAACATTTACATAGATTAACACAAAATCACATTTTGTTCATTTTCATTCACTTCACATCTATCATCCTAATTTAAATAGTCTGTATTTCTCTAACTGTGTATGTATGTAAATATGTATGTAAATATATCACTTACTAATTTAAATAAAGTTTAAATATTTTATTACATTTACAACATGTACTAGTAGCAACCATTAACTATCATTGTTCTGCAAACTTCTATCCCTCCATAAGTTGAGCCATCAAAAAGCTTCACTAAGCACTTGAAAATTCGACTCAAATCAAAATTCTTTTTTAATAGTTGTATAAGATCTAAAATTTTACTGCCGTTTTTACTTGATTTCTTTACATAAATGATGCATTTTTCTATAATTTTGTTATTTTTTAAATTCTAAAGTGTTTTTGAGGTTTTCTATGTGTTGTATGTATCTACGTATAAGTACGAGTACTTCTCAGGAAACTACCCAGTTGGAAAAATTAATGTATGGAAATCAATAAATAAATTAAAGGCTATAAGATCTATACATCCCAGAATACAATCATCCTTATTACCAAGGCATTCAATTTAATGGTGATTGCTTCTCAATGTTGTAAAAAATTAGTTGGTATCTTACACCATTGAAAACCTTTGGGTCGGCTTCGGTATGTGTGCTCACCGAATTTATTTTTAAACTAGTGGGAATTTTTCAATGAAACTAGCAGGAAATATTCTGCGGATGTTAGTTCTACTAATTTTAATACTCCCGTAATAAAATTTTAAAAACAAAAATGCATACATACTAAATTTTCTTTTTGTCACCATTAAACACAGCGTCGACGAAAATTTTTTTCAATCCTAGGAAAGTAATTCATCCACTTTGGCCTTCTAACTACAATTTCTCTCTCTATCATACATTTAATGCCTCCTAATATGACCCAAAAATAAATTTTTTTTGCAATTTTCTCTACATACTTCCCCCAAACGGTTTCCAACTACAAATATGTAGCTTCTTCTCCGCTTGTTCTCCTCTTCTTCCCTAATTATGGCACCTTCTTCGCCTTCACTGCTCGCTATATAGTGTTCTCTATTTTATATTCTCCTCCGTACTCGAATCGTGAAATCAACCTGAAATTCAATGCAACGCCATCATATAACGGCACATTCAACATTATATTGAAATTTAGCGATGCTTTTATACTTCCCCTTTTTCGAAAAGGCATCTATGAATTTGATTCTCACAATTGTTTTTGTTGCTAGATTCAATGGGCCGTAGTCATAGTCGTTCACTAAAATCGGTTTTAGTTAAAATCGATGTTAAATTTAGAACGACGTTTAAAATAGTGGTGTGTCATAGATGAGTTAGAACAACGTTTTTGCTAATATGAACCGCAACAGGGTTACCCATAAAAAATAATAAGAATCGCTCTGTTATTTTAAGAAATTTCGAGGGTTTTAAAAGTTCACCCTGTGCCAACCTTTAAATTCACAAAGAAATAAGTAAGCGTATCATCTCTTCGACATTTTGGTTTTCGCAAATTTTATTTGTTATTTTGATTTAAATTTTGAGATAAAACTACACAGTTCATATTCATTTTAGGGTACAAAAAGAGCTCGTGAACCAAACTGGAGCTCAAGAGAAAAAGCTTGTCTGCAGGAAAGCATTTAGTGCCACCAACCTATGTATGTCACTCTGATGAATATTTCGACCTATCTAAGTGTGTTAAAACAGTGTTTTATTTATTTCTAAGGGCCGATACATGAACGCTTCGCTTACTTCCGAATGTATTCTAGGTTGTATCCGATCCCATACATCTTTTCATGCATGTTTCCATCTTTCCAACTGGGTACCTACTTGCCCTCAACAGATACATATGTATGTATCTCAACGTAAGTAAAATAAGACTTCCTCTACTACCTCGCGAACTGCAATTTAAAGGATTGGAGTGATAATGTGATTAAGTATTATCGAAAGGTGCCAGAGTTTCTTAATATCCTACTTTTATATCTAATTTTGAAGTGCCTATAGATTCTAAAAAATACTACTACTAACTTTCCTATTGGTTTTGGTTATATCTACTCATACAATTTTGAGCTCACAATGGTGTAATGAAATCATGATTAGTACACACAGTTTTGACTCCCTAAAGCTGTGAACTTTCGCAGAATTTTAGTGACGAATATTATTTTATTATTTCATGTTTATTTTTATTTCATGTTAATTTTTATTTCATGCTTATTTTTATTACGTTTTTATTTTTATTTTTAATTTTTTTTTTTATTTTTTAGGTAACCCCAATAGCCAAACCAATATGAAATAGTGTGCAGTGAATGCGCGTAATTTTGATCGTTTACGCATTTTATAGTTCAAAAACATTTGAAAGTTTTAGAGAATTAAACGTTTCGCGCAAAGCGCCTGAATTTATTTGTTATTTACGTACTATGCATATTTTAAAAGTTAAAATTTTTCTGTTGTTCATACTATTTGTTGTGTATACATATTACATACACTCATCATACGTTCATGTGCATAAACAAACAAAAACATACATTTATATATAAAAATGAGAAATGCTACAAAAAGCAAAAGTTAATAACTAACGCAATTCAACAAAAATATACAAAAAAAAAAAAAATATGCACATTTGTATACAAACATATGTATGTGAACATATAAGTATATATGTACATAGGACATTTATTTATATGCATTTACTTTACAAAGGAAGCAACACTAAACACTAAAAAACTAAACACTAAACAAAAGTTAATTGTGCAAGTGCAGCCTGCAAGTGACACACGAAGCGATCGCCGCCTGGGAGATATTTAAATGCATGTGTATATCGTATACTAAACAAAAACCAAAACAAAAACAAAAAGAAAAACAAAACCAAGAACATAAAAAACTAAATCAAAATTTATAATTGATTTGATGTGCGTATGTTAAGCATTTTTTAACAACAACAACAAACGCAAAAAAATTCGAAACGTACAGTTTTGAAAATCATAACTCTTATAACAACCACAACAACAACCATTGTACAACATTTACCAAATCAAAATCAATACCAACAGCAACACAATAACAACAAGTGACAACAATTTGCAACAAACAGGTTTGTATTCGTAACTAATTTATGAAACTATCGCTATTATTTATCTACCTAAAAAAAAGTGCTACTGTATTACTCGTACTCTATGCTACTATTTTAATTTTTTTTTAATGTTACTATATATGTACGTACATATATTAATGTTGTAATTTGTTTAAAAAAAAAAATGTTAACAAAAAATATTGTATAATTTCTTTGTTTTAAAATGATTGTTTTACTAAATGTTTGAAATGAAATATTTTCTAAGCTAAACGCTTTTGTTCAAATTTTGCCTTAAGTTGTTGCTGAGTTAAAGTTTTAAATATACGTAACGTAATATGTATTTAAAAAATGTACGACAACTTTATATACTTATACATATGTATATGCTAAAGGAAGCAAAATCAGTTTGTATTAAAACATTTTATTTTAATTAAATTTTTTTCATCTGGTAATTAAACTATTTTGGACATTACGAAATTTGCTCACACATTTCGCACATAAAAAGCATCTCTGTTTTTAACAAGATTTTTAGCACTTATGTATTTGTTAAGCATTATTACAAAGTGCACAATGGTTTTGTCTAAGCACTCCTGTATTGTCGGCATGCTACATGCACTCAATTGTTAGATCACGAGTTGTTGAAGATGATTTAGAAAATAGAAAGAAAATATGATTTAGAAAATAGGAAAGAAAGCAAAGATGATACGAAAAATAAGCATCAAAGTTCAGCTTTGAAATGTGTCCCAGAAACTGCATACAATTTTGAAAATTGTCCTTAACAAAACAGTGGTATTGGAATTCAAAGAAGCATATCGCCATTTAAACTTCATAACCGCCTAATAGGTTTGATAGACGGTAGTGCTAAACCGGATTACCGCAACACTTCATTCGATTCATATTTTACCTTGACAGACGGCAAAATAAACCGAATTACTAACGCTCTGTACATTTTTCTATCAGCATTCGCTCGTTCTGTTGCGTCCACACTGGCCGCATATTACGAATTAACATCTAAGATATACGAAAGGCAATTCTGACATATTTTTCTTTATATAAGGCGCATTTATGTCGTACCCAAGCATGAAAAGAATACTCGCTTATTCATAAAATTACCTTCAAAGCAACAACACCAACTCGACTATTTTTAAAATAGTCGAGTTGGTGTTGTTGCTTTGAAGGTAATTTGATGCATAAGCGAGTATTCTTTTCATGCTTGGGTACGACAGAAATGCGCCTATACTAAAATATATTTAATAATTTGAGAATACTTACATTGATAATATATATATTTCCTTACTACTTTTCGCGCTTGAATTCCGATTGTTTTGTATACCTTTGATTATTCTATTCCTTCACTTTCTGCTCACAATGGAAATCTTTCGACAGAGTTGCCATAACAAAATGTCCTAATCCGCTAAAATTTTGAGAACTAACTCAAGAGCTATAGAGTCCGGATTATTGCTGCCTATAACCGACATTTGTACCAAAACTTAAAATTTAATACCTGACGCCCAGCTCTCGACTTCAGAGCTGAAAAGGGCATTAAAAGCAAATATAGAGCTTCGCAAATTCCCAATACCAAATTTATGATATGGATCAATAGAGCTTGGCACTAGGAGTTAAATTTTTGCTTGGATTTAGCTTAAGTGTCGTTTTCATACCATCAACTCAATTCCCAAGTGCTTGAAATTGTGGTTCTTACATAAATTTGGTTCAAGTGCTTTGCAATTTTTGCAAATTCTAGTTTATGCACAGTTAATTTTTAACTAAATATTATCTAAAGGTGAAAAGATTTGAAGATTTTCCTTATAATAGATATAGGAGGATATATTGCACTGCTGTGACCTTAGAGTCTATTGTGTCCTCAATTTTCACAATGCCTGAGAAAAGTTTTTAAAATGCACATACTCTTGTATTAATTTTATGTAGACTATAAATATAATTTTTCAAATATGTAAGTATTTTTTTTTAATAAACCACGAACAGAATTTTCTATTCCTTTTGTCAGCTATTAAGTTACATATGTATGCCAGTAAACTAACATTGATTTTTTTCGCATTTCTCTTAAACAGAAAAAGCCATGGCTAAGAAGGCCAACGGAAAGGCAGAAATGTCACCAACTGGACATGACGAAAGAAGTTCCGAATCACCAGAAGATCCACTGCCGATTTATCAACAACGCAATAATTACTTTAATTAATGAAAATAACAACAACAACAACACCAAATTAAACAAAACAAAAGCATAAAGAGCCAACAGCAACAGTTAGCAGCGAATAGCAAAAATTATAAAAATACTAAAAACAACTATCTACACGTACATAAATGAAAAATAGACTATCTATTAAAATTAGCAAAAAATAAATAAATACATACATACATAAATATTTAAAGCAAAAGCAGGCACCGTAAAACTTCACTTCACAAAAAAAAAACACTATACAAAGCACTAAAATATCACAAAAAAAATAATATAACAACAAAAATAATATAAAAACTAACTGAAAATATCAAAGAAGTATGTAGTTGAAATAAATAACTAGCAGAGAATGCATTGAACTTGTGCTAAATAAATAAAAACTCTAAAATAGCTGCGCTGTCGAAGCGAAAATCAGCGAAAATGTGCAATTGTTTTTTTAGGTGTATTAATTTCTAATTTTATTAAAAAAGTAAGAAGAAAATAATTGAAATTAAACAGCAAAGGCAGCGCAAGATATAAACACAAGTAACAGCCAGTTTCACGAAAGAATTTAACTTTAATTTAATTTTTTTCACTTGAATTTTATATGAAAAATAACAGGGAAAAAGTTAAATTTTCACTTAAATTTTTTTGTGAAATTGGCTGTAAATCCTAAAAAAATATGTAATTATGTACATTATAAATATTGTTTAACAGCAAACTTAAAATGACTGAATTGTTAAGCAAAAAGACTCTAAGAACTAACTGAAAATATCAAACAAGTATTAAAAACAACAACCGAGACTTACCTACAATAACTACAAAATGCATTTGCAACAATTTAAATATCTCCAATTTAAATATTCAGCATAATTAAAATCACCTATGGTAGCAAAGAAGGCACATATAAGTACACACAACTACTGAACTTGAACATGATTATTTTTAGGTTTTTGAAAATATATATTGATAACTCCTTATAAATGTATATAGTTATATATATATGTATATAGTTATCCATGCATCTATTTACATATGAACGTACATATTATGTCACTAAAATGACACAGTCTTTTGGAGCAGAGCAATACCTATAGAGAGGGCCTATAATACGAGTAGGTTATGTAAAGGCTTTTGCTAAATTCTGGATTTTTTTTTCTAGCTGGCGGAAAATATTCTTGGACACATACTACGAGTAGAAATGTCGCAAACTTTGACAAACGAATGTTTATGGATATGCAAAAAGAAAGTCATTAAATTAGGTATGTATAGATAACCTAAACTAGTTGCAATATAAATACGCGTATAAGTATATATTAATATCAAGTGGCATAAATTTAACATTAAATCCAGAGAAAAACTGTAGATAAAAATTGCAAGAAAGTTATGCTGAAATTTTCAAAAAAAAAAAACGCATTATGGCAAATGCTTATGAATGATACAAATAAGGTAATTCGTTTCCTATACATAAATAACTAAATTTTGTTTGAAACTTGTTGGTTTTTGCTTGCAAAGCAAATATTGTTAAAATTTACATACTTAAAATAAAATGTTGAAACTCAAACAGGAAACGCAAACGAATTAGGCAACATATCAAAATTAATAAATGCACATTTAAAGAATTTACGCTAAACATACATACTTACATACATACATATTTACATGCATACAGACAATGTAAATGTAAGAAAAATTAATTGAAAATACATACATACATATAAAGTCATAAAACTAAATGATTGCGATAAATGAAAACTAGTTGAATGTAAAAAAAATTGAATGTAAAAAAAAAACAAAATATTGCAAACGATAAAAATTTATTGTTGGACTTGCGAGTTAATGTTATTTTTATTGTTGAGCAACAACAAAATGTATAAAATATTAACTAAAGTATATGTATAGCAACTTACTTAGTGTATAAATGTCGAAAAAAATTGTATAACAACTTACTTAGTATATAAATGTCGAAAAAAAACTATAACAAAAACAAAACAAACACAAACTATTATTAATTGCTGAGTAAAATTATATTTGAAACTGTGTGCAATTATGAGCAAACAAATGCATTTATGTACTTCAATAAATACAAATGTCAGCATGATGGCGCGCTTGGAGGAAGGCAACATACAAACAAACATATGTGTAAAATAGCCTTAAGTACTTTTCAAATGTATTACAGTCTGCAATAGAATACAGAGCAAAAGCAGAGACAACTATCGCATTTTTTATTGCAGGGTTAATAAAAAAATTTAAAACTCAAAACAATAATTTTGAAGACTTACAATATTGTTTTTTTTTTTTTATTATATTCTAATAAAGCGTCAAATAAAAATATGCATATGGTCAGATATAGAGATGTGGATATAGAGATGTGGAGATACATAAGCTGACTTTGATGAGAGTAGAGGATATTTGCACTCAATGCACAAAATGCACTAAATTCATAATGCATAACTAAGATACATATGTACACAAATGTAGATTTGATTACTTAATTTCTCAATGTGCATATGTTTGTAAATGCTAAATATTAAATTAAAATAACAACAAGCGCTTTTCAATTTAGTTAGTTAGCTGAAGCTGAAATTGTATGCTGTTTATTTATAATTTTCTGCAATCCTACAGCTAATTGAAGACATAAATTTTGTGCAGCATATTGAGATTTATTTAGCCAACACAATCGTCAGCATCGCCGAGAAAAATGCGATATATGTAGGTTTTTAAAAGACTACTGAAGCGAACTGTAAGAGTTCAATTAGGAATCTACATTAGGGCGGCGTGAATTGGGGATTTTTTTTTTGAAATCATTATTGCTCTACCTGCAGAAAGTTGCCTTTCTAGTACAGAAGTAAGACTGCAAAATATTATTGGCCTAGTCCTAGAAATTTCCAAAATTTCAAAAAAAAATTTCTCGAATTTTCAGAATTTTTGTACACGCTTGGAGACACTGATTTAAACATTTTTCATCGGAAAATTACGTATATTTTTAGGAGAAATTAGCAAATTAATTTTACCTAGTAAATGAGTTTTATGCATCTGGAGCATTTTGTCAATTCTTTAATGGAATTGGGGCACCTCTAAATAAAGGACTAGTCCAATAATATTTTGCAGTCTTACTTCTGTACTAGAAAAGCAACTTTCTGCAGGTAGCGCAATAATGCTTTCAAAAAAAGCCGCAATTCACTCCGCCCTAATCTACATGCAAAAAAAAGAAAGCAAATAGAAAATTATTAAGTTCTATATACATACATACATATATAATTAGTTTCTTAAGCATTTTTTAAGCTACATATAAAAATTGAAGAAATGAAAATGTACAAAATAATAATAATTTTTTATTTTTTTTTTTAATTTGAACTTGTACAAAAATTATGGATTTTAACGAAATAATAATAACTTGTTTAGCATATTTTTAATGGGAAATCAATTTAATTTTAAATTAATTTAAATTTTAAATTTAAATCAATACGAAAAATGTTTTTGGCGGTGCTGTTTAGTTATAATTTCATAATTAAATTTAGCCTTAAAGCCGTTTATGTTCAAATAATTTCGCTGTAGAAATATTAAATTAGAATAGGAAGAACAAGAAGAAGTAGAAAAGAAAAAGGATAAGAAAAATAATAAGGAGAATGAAAACAAAAACGAAAAGAATACGAAGAAGAAGAAGAGTAAGTGGAAGAAAAGGAAGAAGAAGAAGAAGAAGAACAAGAAGAAGAAGAAGAAGAAAAAGAAAAAGTATAAGAAGAAGTAGAAGAAAGAAAACGGAGTGTTCAAGTTATTAAAAAAAAAAATATGGTATAAAATTAAAATAAAAACTTATTAGCTTAAATGCTTAAATGCTAAATTTGCATATCATTTTTTTTTAAGATACCCAATAACATTATTTTATTGTATATAATACATATGTATGATTTTAATGCATTACAAAAAAATAAACAAAAGCGAAAAAAGCACGTTGAAATATATATTTACTTGTTGAAAGTTTAAAACAATATATATATATATATATATATATATATATATATATATGCAGTCAAGTAAATTAAAAAAAAAAAAATTAAAAAAACTATAAATGTATCTATATAATGAGCATATTCTGTAACATATAATGTCATAATTTTAATTGTCATACATGCATATACATATATGTATGCATACATACTATAAGTAATTATTAAACATGGCACACACGCATGCGCAGGCTTATATTCAAATTCATAGACGAATATACATATGGATATATGAATATCAGGGACCAATAATAATCATTATTCGTTATATTTTCAGTGAAAAAAATCAAATACTTGCAATCATCGTAGAAGAGTATTGAGTTTGTATGTGTGCATATCTGAAAGAGCACTATACGAATCCACTATGATCGAAAAATTTTAAGCGATATCCATAAAAATCAAAAATAATCATTATTTTTTGAGTTTTATTTTTTTGATCAAAAATAACACTTATTCCTTGAGTGATATATTTATCGCTCAGAAATAATCATTATTTTTTGAGTTTTATTTTTTTGCTTAGGTCGAAAAACTCAAATTTTCTCTGAAGTGCTCTGGAACATAATTACTAAAAATTCCCATCGATATTACTTCGTGAATGAGTGAAATTTTTGATCGAAAAAAATAAAACTCACACAATAATGATTATTTCTGCACGATAAATATATCACTCAAGGAATAAGTGTTATTTTTGATCAAAAAATAAAACTCACACAATAATGATTATTTCTGAAAGATTAAATATCGCTCAAGGAATAAGTGTTATTTCTGATCAAAAATAATAAAACTCAAAAAATAATGATTATTTTTGATGAAATATAAAAAAACTCAACATATCGCACACTAAATCAAAAAGCGTTACAACTCAAAATTCAAAAATTTTCAGGAGAGGCAAAAAACTTTTTAATTTTTATATGCAATGATATGGGAAAAGGCTACGTATAATAGTTATTTCTCAGTTAAAAAAGACTCTGATGGAAAGGATTTTTTGGCAGCCGCTAGAGATATATTCTGTGTACCAATTTATGGAAGAAACCCGATTTCGAAAAATTTTGAGTTCTGACGCTTTTTGATTTAGTGTGCGATATAATGATTAAATGGCGATTTTTATTATAAAACTCATAATGATTACGGTCCCTGATGAATATAATGCGTATGCATAGTAAATATACAATAACCTATTAAATTCACATAAATGCTTTTATCAAAAATATCAAATACATATAAATATACAAGCATACATACATATAGAAAAGTTAAGCTATTATCATGCATAAACACATACATATTATGTACATATGTACATACGATTATATGTATAAAAAAATTACTATATTGTATGCATGTGTTTGAATTCAACAAATAAATATTGTAAATTGCAATTAAAAATGTTATCAATAAAAATCATAGTTGGACCTTAAAGCAAATGTGTTATAGTTAATTCTGCATCGGCTGTAAATGCAATAAACCCTAGTGAGAACGATTGCTCTGTGCAAAAAATTCTACGTACGTAATTGATGAAATTAAAAGAAGATGAAACCCTATGCCTCCCATATCAAAACCTCATACTGGATTTTTGGCCTATAGGTCAGGTTTCATTTTTATTTGTATTTAAAGCTGGCAAACCTATGTATAAGAAAAGGGCAGCCATAATGTTGCTGGCAACATGTTGCGCAGTGTTTTTGCTGCTCAATTTTGAAGGAAAAATATATTAGATAATTCGAGCGTAAAACGGCGCATTTTTTGTGGATTTTTGGCTTGGATTGAACAAAAGAAATAACAAACAAAAATATTACATAATACGTGTTATTGACTTTGTTGTTGTTACTGTTGTTCATGCTGCTGTCACATCAGTTGCACAAGCACAGGCAAATAAAAATGAAACCAGCCCTCTAGAACAAAAATGCAGCGGGCTAGGGGGCTTAGAATATATGTACCCGTGGTAAGGAATGCCTGTCGTAAGAGGCGACTAAAATCCACCGGCCTATTAGGTTAATAATGGCCAAAAAAAATCGTTCGTACTACAGTCGGACTAGTGTCAGAAGGGACCAGTACCCGAGCGTACCTGATTTATCTGGCAAAGGACTGTCTGTCACTTTGCTACACTCTCCAAAACCTTCGGGGTGGCTAAAACAACAACAACAACAATAACAACCAGAACAGAAACAAAAAAAAAATGCATTACAAGGCTTTGTTACTAAAGAGATAAGTTTTTATTTTCTTTTGGCCTCGTCAATTACGGCGAGAGGAAGCCTCATTTTGCAGCACAGGGTTGCAGTTTACTCTTACGCAGACGAATACGGAGACGTAAGCGGGGTAATGAACAAACAAAAGGCGATAAACGTGTTGTAATCCACGTAAATGTCTAACTGACTTTCCTCACAATTAATTTTGCTATGCAAATCATATTAATTTTAACAACTTAACTAAAGCCGTATTCGTTTCGGCAAGAGTTAGAGACTTGCGAAAAAAACAACCATTGGTATAAAAACAAGTGAAAATTAAACGACCGTTCGTTAAAGTAAAGGAATTGGAAAAAAGGTGTGTTTATTTGATGAAATTTCTTACAAATTTTTATCAATAGATGTCTCCCTATCTTCGAAAAGTACGGACAAAGAACGTATGTTGTACAATATACGTTCTTTGGTACGGAATTGGAGAAAAATTTCTAACGAACGGTATTGCGTTGATTTCGAAGATAGGGGAGACATCTATTGACAAAAATTTGAAACCATTTCACTTATTCACAACAGAAAAAATTGGCATAATCAGTAAAGATCAGTTTAATGAGTAGCTGGCATACTCTCTAAAGGTCTCTTAAAGTCTCTAACATTTTGTATGGAAACTGTCAGCCAAGAGAGCAGAATCGAGTATAAGCGAGCAGAGAAGTCCCAACAAAACACTCCTTAATACTCCTTAACAATGTAAATGTAAGTAAAATAATCACCCTGCTAAGTACTTCAGCATTCAATCCAAGATCAATGTCACACAAAGTTGCAGACAGGCTGAAAGCGCAAAGTATCTTCTACGCACAAAAGCTGACAGCGAAGCGATCACGTGATAGATAAGTAACTGCTACAACAACAGCAAACAATAAGCCATAATAAACGTCTGTTTGGCAAGCAGTGAAGCGCATTATGCATACAAAGCCATGCCATTCAATTTATTTATTGTGACTCATTACACAAAGACTTCCCAACTGACAAAGAGTGACAACTAAATACTGACAACAGAACAACAAAGAGCCAACAGACGCAAAGTGAGTTGAGTTGGTAAGTTATGAGACAAATTGACTGATTGCCAAGAATTTATTGTAATGCAATTGCATTTTTTTATGGGCAAATCACTTGAGCTAAATTGAAATTGCTGGAAAAGCAAAAGCGATGAGCTTGCAAAAAATTAAAGGCGCTTGTAATTTTATTAATTTTTCTCTAGATAAGCGGCCTTTGTAATGTGACTAATTCAAAATAAAAAACGAAAACAAACAAAAAAATAGAAACAAATAAAATAAAAAAAGTAAAATAAAGTAAAATAAAATAAAATAAAATAAAATAAAGTAAAAGAAAAAAAAAATAAAACAAAGTAAAAGAAAAAAAAATAAAAAAAAAATAAAATAAAATAAAATAAAATAAAATAAAATTAAGTAAAGTAAAATAAAATAAAAAGAGCAGCAAAAAAAAACACAATCAAAAAAAACGTTGATTATGTATCATGGAAACAAAATGTTTGTTTACAATAATTAAGTTGTGAATTGTTTTGTGACTTGTGACGAACAACAACACCCGCTGCGGCGTTACGGTTTCGCACAATTTGCACAAAAGGAAGTCATTGAAAGCTCAGCCATGCTCGTTCGTTTGTTTTTGCAATTCCAATGGATTTTCGCTTTCTTCTATGTATGTTATTGTGTTATATATTTATATAATATAGCCTTAATTGGGCAGCTTAATATACATATGAGCCACATGATACTTTTAGATTCAATGCACTGATTGAATACCTGGTACCTAGTTCCGTATAGAAGCGCTAGCCAAATAGTGGTTATTGAAATTTTATGTGCGCCGAAAGTAGGTGAATAAACTGGTGCAAAGAAAGATTTAGGAAAAAAACTAAAACAAATATGCTACGTAGGTATTTATTTATACATACGTTTGACTTTCACTTATTGATTTGTGATCTAAGAGCGATAATATGTACATATATATATGTATATCGCACCCTAAATCATAAAGTGGCACAACTAAAATTTTTTTGAAATTTTGAAATTGGTTTTTTTTCATAAACCGTTACGCAGAACATATCACTAGCGATTACCAAAGAAAAACTTTTCAATCGGTGTCTCTTTTGATCGAAAAATTACCATTATACGTGGCCTTTTTCCATACAAATGCTTGTAAAGAAAAAAAATATTTGGCTCTCCTTAAAATTTTTACGTTTTGAGTTATGTCACTTTATGATTTAGGGTGCGATATGTTAACACAGCCATCATTTATTATTGTGGAAGTGATGAAAAAGTTACTGCAAGAAGAAAACTCAATCGCAGAAGATATCGCTTTCTTAACTTGAGTTCTCCTATCTTCGTTTGGGATAAAGTGTTCCCCTTCAACGTTACGTCGATAATGAGTCATAAACGGCATTTCAGGAAGAATCTTTGAAACATTAAAAAAAAAATTACTCAGATTATGGAAAAGTGGGAACGATTCGGAGCTAAAGACAATTTTCATTGTTTTGATGTACAAATTTCTTTAAAAAGTGGTTTTTATTCATTGATTTGAAGAAAATCGTACATCAAAATATGGAAATATGCCTTTAGCGCCGAATCATTTCCACTTTTCCATAATCTGAGTAATTTTTTTTTTTTGAGTGAAGACGACGCTTCCGCAAGTAACTTCTTAGTGCCGTCTGAGAGACATCAAAGCCTCAATTAAGCGTCTCCATACGCACCAAGAAGTAAGATATGTGATATCAATAAAATTTGTTTTTGTAATAACGCTTAAAAGTGCCTGGCTTTTTTCATGTAAGTATCAGCTGCAAAAACTTCCCAACTAAACAAAAGAAAGAGGTCTTAGGCAGACGCGTTAATAACAACGCTTCCAAACAATACTGTACTAAGCCATCTTAGCATCTACACCATTTCCAAATGGATTTTACGAAGTGAAAATTGGATTTTAGAAAAGTAGATTAGAAATACAATTCAAAATTTCCAAAATCCAATTGACTCTTTCTCAAATCCAGTTGACGTTTTCTAAAATCCATCTGGAAATGGTGTAGTTTTGCCGTCTTTTGGATTTTCAAGTACTAAGTATCTCAATTTGGATGCTGTAAAAATTTTACATCTATCCTATGGTTCCAATCCAAAGTATTAGTCAATGTGTAGCTATAATACAATTTGAGATTTTTATAGAATAAAAATATTGAGAGCTTCCCATGAAAAACCACTTAGCAAGTTTCTAGCTTCTCTTGCTCTTTTTATACCGTATACCAAGGGTGCTCAACGCTCTCGTATTGAATAGGCATATATGTAATACTTCTATATTGCTAGTATCCAATTGTTTTGTTCGTCAAACATCACAGTAACGATATACTGTTAGAAAGGGAAGCAAGATTCCATGGGCGTCGTAAACTTTTGTTTCCAAAAACAAAGGGAACCACAGAAAAATGTTGATACTATGAAATAAGTATTTTATTTAACAAAGATATTTGGATACATTTTACTTGAAAACTGGATTTCAACAATTGAGCATGAGTTCAAAAAATAAGTCCAGATTTTATTAATTTGTACATATGTACATATGTACATACATACATACTTCTGCATATTGGGTATGAATAGGTACATATATTTTATATGTACATATTATATGTACATTAAGCCGTATCACGTTATATGGACAAAAAAAAAATTTAGTGTGTGTCAGTTTTATTTGAACACTTATATCGAAAAAATATTTTTGGTGTAAAAATTTTTTTTTTAGGCCCGCGTTAAAAACAGCTAAATCGCGTTTTTTGTAATAACTTCCTTATTTGATGTCGGATCTCTATGATCTTAATGTCGCAGAAAAGGTCTCGCTCAGCACTATATTTGGCCCATATAAAGTTTCGACCTCAAAGGTTGTCCTGAGTTTTACCTTTAAAAATTTTGGAGTTACTATCCCTAGATTTTTTTATTTTTATCACTAATACAAAGCTCTCAAAAAACCATGAGGAATCCCCCAAAGAAATTCTAGCCTTTATTCACAAACAAAAAAGTTATAACGTTGTAAAATGGAACACTTGTTTTCTTTTATAAAAAATTACCACAGAGAAACGGCGAAACACGTCAACTTAATTTTTGGCTCCAGATTACGATGGCGTTTTTAGAAGTGCAGTGTATGCACTCCCATTTTCGAGATATTTAAGAAAACATTTTCAGTTTTCACATACAAAGCGATCCGATGTGAGGGCGTATGAGTAACTATTGTTGAGGTAATAAAAAAAAAGAAAAGGGGAAAAAACTATACGTACACATATGTATATAAAATGCATATGAGAAGGAAGAGAATTCCCTGCACATAAATTCCAATTTGTTTTAAACGTTCGAAACCTGCACTGAAAAAACAACTTACCCAGATTATGGAAAAATGGGAATGTTTCGGCGCTTAAGACACATTTTCATTGTTTTGATGTACAATTTTCTTTAAATCAAGGAATAAAAACAACGTTTTGAAAGAAAATTTTATTCAAAACAATGAAAATATGTCATTAGCGGCGAATAATTCTCATTTTTCCATAATCTGAGTAATTTTTTTTTGAGTGTGAGCAAAGTAATATAAGCGACGAAGAATTCACTTTCAGAGCTCTGAAACTGCTTTCATAAATATCTCTAAATTTGGAGGACATCGTCATTTTTGGTCTCGGTTATCATAGATAAGAAGATGTTTTGGGGATTAAAGTAAAGTGCGTTGTTTTCAATTGTAGGCTGAATAATTAACTGCATTTCTAGGGGCAGACGACGCATCCAGCGCAAGTATTGATAATACATTTAGACTTCCGTTGTCTCTTCTTAGGCGCGTATAATTTTACAACGAACTATAGCAGTTTTTCTAAATAATTTGGATGATTTTACGATACGCACGGATGCAGAAATCGTGAAGCCGTTGTAAGCCAGCGCGTTGTGCTTAGAGATCCCACTTGAATACTTACCAAATCTTCACTACAGCACGTTGATCAGCACGAATAGTCCAATCATCAATAATTTTTGGCATATCATGTATCCAGTATTGGTAGCTGTTCCATCGCGGTACAAGATTCTCAAGTCAAGCGAGGACTTGGAATACTTTTTAATCAAAAACTCATACTATATGGCGTTACTGCCTCATATAAATAAGAACTTGGGATAATTTTTCAAAAAACAGGTTCTCTGATTTTAAAACGGTATAACTTTTTTGTTTGTGAGTAAAGGCTACAACTTTTTTAGCGGAGTCCTCATGGTTTTTTGAGAGCTTTGTACTAGTGATAAAAATAAAAAAATCTAGGGATAGTAACTCCAAAATTTTTAAAGGTAAAACTCAGAACAACCTTTGAGGTCGAAACTTTATATGGGCAAATATAGTGCTGAGCGAGACCTTTTCTGCGACATTAAGATCATAGAGATCGGACATCAAATAAGGAAGTTATTACAAAAAACGCGATTTAGCTGTTTTTAACGCGGGCCTAAAAAAAAAATTTTTACACCATAAATATTTTTTCGACGTAAGTGTTCAAATAAAACTGACACACGCAAACTTTATTTTCGTGATACGGCTTAATGTACATACATACATACATACATATGCATGAATAAAAATGAAATTTCAAAGAGCGCTCATTGGACGCTCACGAGCGCATAAAATGAGTTTTCAAAGAGCGCCCATTGAACGTTCGCGAATATTCCTTTGCATTCGCGAATTTGTGCGAGGCATTGTACATTTCGTTTTTGAATGTGTTGTCACTGTGTATTTGCGTTCGTGAGAGAGTGGCATATTATAATTATTCGTTTGAGTGAATTGCTGACCAAAATATTGAAAGCAACAGAAAAATTGTATTAAAAATGTCGCATCGATGCTTGATTTGTAACAAAAAAAGAAATAAAATTAATAATATATCCCTATATGCGTAAGTATTTTGTGAAGAGTAAAAGTGCATAAGTTATTTGGTTGTGAAATACGTTGAAATAATAAATACATTATTTTGTTTTCGAAAGATTGGCATTTCATTGTTTAATCTACTGCTTTGTGTTTTTATAACGATCATGAAACTTTTATATGAAGGGAATAACGACCCCTTTTTAACCCCCTTATGTTTTTTTTTGTAATGCTACTACAATTTTACAAATGTGTATGTGACATATATTCACATACACGACTTTTGCTTGTGTTGACGCATGCGCACAAATTACATATGTAGTCGGAACCGAGTTCATGAATAGCGTAACTGAAACACATTGATTAGATAGGTTGTTAGCAATATAGAAGTATTACATATATGTGAATAGGGAAACTCCAATACATCTACAAAAATTTATTAGTGCACTCAGAAAAAATTTGTGTTAGATTTAAAAAAAGTTACAAACTACAAGTAAATTTTTATTGTACCATTGGAAAATTTTGCATACAACATACATATGTACAATATTTACAATATATTTGATTTATACAAATGTATCTACATATATTAAATTAAGACATGAACTCGTGCATATAAAAAAAATATATATCTACATATTACATAATAAGAATAAGTGATAAGTTTATTCAAGGCTGTTAATTGTCAATATTTATTGTCGTATCAGAGGTGGATAATTGTAGAATTGCTTCCAAATGCTTTTGTGATAAAAGGTTTCTTTGGTTTGTTTTGATGAACTTAAAGCTTTTTCGCAAATATATGTGCTGCCGAACATGGATAAGTATTTAAAATTTCATTTCTTATGAGTGGATACTTGTCATATTTTATTTCCGTCATATATATAACTTACCTTATTTATTAATTTATATACGTACCTATAATTAATTAGCATAGACTGCGACTCGCAATAATATTTCAGAAAAAAAGCTCTAATTCCTATTCTTCTTACTAAAATCTACTTTTATTTTACTTAAAATAATTCGAAACACACTTTTGCCACACATTTTTCAATATCAACTAGAAATTTTTTTCAGTTTTTTCGTTTGCCTACAAATCGCACCCTAAATCAAAAAATTGCACAACTCAAAATTTTTTGAATCTATGAATAACGTGTTTAGTGACTGCTAAATGTTAGTCTCCTCCCAGCAAGAGTCTTCTTCATTACCCAAGGTTTTACTTCAAACCTTCGTTTGTAAAGAAAAAGGGTTTCTTGCATTTCTTCTATTTCTTTTATATTTATTTGGATTTTGAGCTAAGTCGCTTTTCAATTCAAGAATTCAATTTTTTCAAAAAAATTTTATTTTCAACTAGCTGACCCGGCAGACGTTGTTCTGCTAAAATTTATTCCCATGAAGCCTAAAGAAAAGTCTTTGATTACCGTATTGCTAACCATTATCTTAGAGTCCATCTTAATGACTACATAATGATAACAAAAAATTGTCTATTCTCTGAATAAAAGTTATAGTTATATTCGCCGCGACAAACCTACTTCCCCCGATCCCTATCTCTATCTCAATCCCTATCTCTATTTCGGTCTCAATCTTAATCTCAATCTCAATCTCAATCTTTATCCCTATCACCATCCCTATCCCTATCCCTATCCCTATCCCTATCCCTATCCCTATCCCTATCCCTATCCCTATCCCTATCCCTATCCCTATCCCTATCCCTATCCCTATCCCTATCCCTATCCCTATCCCTATCCCTATCCCTATCCCTATCCCTATCCCTATCCCTATCCCTATCCCTATCCCTATCCCTATCCTTATCCTTATCCTTATCCTTATCCTTATCCTTATCCTTATCCTTATCCCTATCCCTATCTCTATCTCTATCTCTATCTCTATCTCTATGCCTATCCCTATCCCTATCCCTATCCCTATCCCTATCCCTATCCCTATCCCTATCCCTATCCCTATCCCTATCCCTATCCCCATCCCTATCCCTATCCCTATCCCTATCCCTATCCCCATCCCTATCCCTATCCCTATCCCCATCCCCATCCCTATCCCTATCCCTATCTCTATCCCTATCCCCATCCCTATCCCTATCCCCATCCCTATCCTTATCCTTATCCCTATATCTATCCCTATCCCTACCCCTATCCCTATAGCTACCTACCTTTACCTTACTGGGACCGTCGATCACCATCCGGGCCCACTACTTTAGCCATCTCTGGGAAACAGCCTTAGAAATCTCAATGACAATAGCTGTATGTGGAAGCCTGCTCAACGCTTTTCATTTGCTACCAATATTGCCCAGAAACTTTCCAGGGTCACTCGGTCCCACGTATTAACCCATATCTGGGAACCCGGCCTAGGTATCGCAATGAAAATAACTTTATGTTGAAGGCCTGTTCAACACCTTTCATTTGATACCAATATTGGTCGAAGACTTGCTGGATCGACCTGGGTCTTCATTTAGGCCTGTATTCCGAGAAGCTTCCTTTTTTTCGAAATTCTATATACCCTGCTATGTGCACTAACACCACATGAATCTACTGTGAATATTTCATAAATAACGGATGGTTACTTTGGGAGTTTATAAAGGACACACATCCACAGATGCACACATACACACATACACACCGATTTTTCCAATTTTCGGACTTTTCCGGAGAGATTTTCCAAAATTTTCTTCCGTACGAACCATCTCCTCGAGAATACGAACAACTGACAAAAAATTTTACAGAAATCGGCCCAGCCGTTCTCATCTGATGAGGTTAGTAACATTTTTTACACCATTTTTATATATATAGATTTGTTAGTGTAATTTTCAATTTCATATGGGAAGGGCGACGCCAACGTAGCTTCATATGGGAAGGGCGAAGCTAACGTAGCTTCGCCCTTCCCATAAGAAACTCAATCACATTCATTTGAAATTTTTTATACCTGTGGGCATATGGCAGGGGAAGAAAATTTTATTTTTATATTCATTGGGCGAATTTGTATCTGTGCCTATGTCTGGGGGGAAAAACAAAAACAAATGTGATTCAAGGGCATAGGCATGAGCATCTATGCCGTATACCGTAAGCTAGATAACATCAAGTTTTGCTATTGATCAATCAATCCAAATAGAAGTTACAAGCGAAGATATATTTACTTAGCATACAACTGAAGTTTCATATCGTATTTAAACTTTGACAGCTTCTCCTACAAAATACAGTTTTTTGACTTGGCACAGTATCGCACGGAAGCGTCGATATGTAAGTTGATTGGCCCGAAACAAAACGAATTTATATTCATGACATTTCATCATTATTGTTTTTAATACCAAATATTCGAATTATTTAAATTTTATTAACAAAACCATAGCAATACAAACGCAAAGCAGGTTTTCATACTTGGCAAGTGACGTCACAAAAATAAAAATCATTACCAAGTAAAACAAGTTAATCCAAATATTTAAGCAACAAACAGATGCTCATTATTTCTTTTAGAGGCTTGTAACTAAGAAGAGCACTTAGTAAACATATAAGCAAATATACAAACATATGTATTAAGGTGGAGTGAAATCATATGGAGATTTTTTTGTTGTTCTTTTTTTGAACGTACCAGCAATGAAAAGTTGCCTTTATACGAGTTAATGAACCCCACAAAATTTTATCGCGATAGGATGACGTTTTGAACTGCCCCCAGCCCCGCAAAGTTGAAAGCAATAAGCATGATCTGGTACAAATATGAAATTTTGAAAATTATAAAATCAAAAAACTAAGTATAAGGATTGATAAAGATGGCTAAGCTGAGTATTAAAGTGAATTTTTTTTTTGGAAACAACAACAACAAAAGTTATTAAAGGTCAAAGTTTATATAATGCATTTTTTAAATTGCAATTACTTAAAGAATACTGAACCGATTTCGAATATTCCATATACCATTCGATAGGTATTTTGATTCCCTTTAATTTGATATACATTTTATATATAAAAAGTAAGGAGGGTAAAAGGGGGGGTGGCCCCCGCAGGGGGCGTGTTATGGAACCCACATAAAATGTATACCAAATTAAAGGGAATCAAAATACCTATCGAATGGTATAAAAATATTCGAAATCGGTTCAGTAGTTTTTAAGTAATTGCAATTTAAAAATGCGGCCGCTGTGGTGCAGTGGGTAGGGTGCTCGCCTGCTATGCCAGAGGTCTCGGGTTCAAACCACGGTCCGAGCAAAACACCAAAACAATTTTTCTAATTAGTAAAAATCCAATTATTGGGTTTTTTAAGAGCAGCGGTCACCTCTCGGCAGTGGGCGGCATACCCTCCGAGTGTATTTCTGCCATGAAAAAGCTTCTCACAAAAAATGCATTCGCCGTTCGGAGCCGGCTTAAAACTGTAGGTCCACCCAATTAGTAGGAAAAACAAAAAGGAGCACACCTCGAATTGGGAGAGAAGCTCGGCCATAAAACTCGTCAGAGTTATAATAGCGCCATTGTATTATTATTATTATATTAATTTAAAAATGCACAATATAAACTTTGACCTTTAATAACTTTTGTTGTTGTTGTTTCCAAAAAAAAAAAAATTCACTTTAATACTCAGCTTAGCCATCTTTATCAATCCTCATACTGCGTTTTTTGATTTTATAATTTTCAAAATTTCATATTTGTACCAGATCATGCTTATTGCTTTCAACTTTGCGGGGCTGGGGGCACCTCTAAACATGCGAGTAGGTCAATAAAATTTTACAGGCTTATTACTGGGCTAGAAAGGTTCCGTTCTGGCTTTGGAACAAATTGAATTTCCAAAAAAAAAGTTTCACTCCACCTTAATATGTATGGATGATTCCATGGTATCTATGTTGCGTGATGCGAAGAGATATTCAGCTTGAAAGTCAAATATTTTTCTTTTGCAATTATTGTGAGTGTGCAAAATAAAATCGGCGTGTTCTACTTATGTATAAAGGTGAAGTGAAATTTTTTTTTGGAAATTCAATTTGTTCCAAAGCCAGAACGGCACCTTTCTAGCCCAGAAATAAGCATGTAAAATTTTATTGACCTACTCGCATGTTTAAAGGTGCCTCCAGCCCCACAAAGTTGAAGAAAATAGCACGATCTGGTACAAATGTGAAATTTCTAAAATTATAAAATAAAAAAAACTAAGTATGAGGATTGCTAAAGATGGCTAAGCTGAGTATTAAAGTGATTTTTTTTTTGCAATTACTTAAAAACTACTGAACCGATTTCGAATATTTTTATTTGGGTTCCATGATACCCTCCCTGCGGGGTTCAACCCCCCTTTTACACCCCTTACTTTTCATATAATGTATATCAAATTAAAGGGAATGAAAATACCTATCGAATGGTATAAAAATATCGGAAATCGGTTTAGTCGTTTTTTAGTAATTGCAATTTAAAAAATGCATAATATAAATTCTGACCTTTAATAACTTTTGTTGTTATTGTTTCCAAAAAAAAAATCACTTTAATACTCAGCTTAGCTATCTTTATCAATCCTCATACTTCGTTTTTATACTCAGCTGTACTAGTACACAGAGTATTATAGTTTTAATCACATAACGGTGGATTGTAACAGAATGAAATAATCGAGATAGATATAGATTGAGCCATGTCCGTCCGTCCGTCCGTCCATCTGTAAACACTCTAACTCGCGCAAAAATTGAGATATTTTGATGAAATTTGAAATGCAAGTTGGTATCGACACTGGGACGATTGGTATTGAAAATGGGCGAAATCGGACCATGACCACGCCCACTTTTCCTATATAGAAAAAATCGGAAATTTGGTATCTCAGTCCCTAATATAGCTAGAGTGATGAAATTTTACCCACGTGTTGAGCTGGGCGGTGCCACGCCCACTTATTAAGGGTCAAACATTGAAAGTTTTACATGTCATAACTCAGAAACCATTGAAGATATATCGATGAAATTTGGTACGCGTGATATACTTACTTAGGCAAATGTTTGGACGAAAAATTGTCAAAATCGGTTGACGACCACGCCCACTTTTATATATGGGAACTATAAAGTGACCTAATAAAAACATTTTAAGCGATATCTTTGTCAAATATAAAGATAATTCATTGAAATTTTGTGGCAAGATTTCCACAATAGACCGGAAACAAAAAATATAAAAATTTTGGAAAATGGGCGTGGTACCGCCTCTTTTTAGGCAAAGGAATATACGAGATTTCTTAGCCTATAACTCGACAAATAATTGAGATATTATGACGAAACTTGGTTTATACACTTTTATAACTTGTGTTAATAGACACGCAAAAATTTATTGAAATCGGTTTATGACCACGCCTACTTTTTAACAAACATATTTCTGGAACACCCTTTGGGAGTTTGTAACATGACATCTTTGTAACTAGAAGTCATAAAGGAATGAAATGTTGTACAAAGAATAATATTCATATGCTTAGTTGGATGACTGATAAAAATTTTGAAAATGGGCGCGGCTACGCCCACTTTATGCAGCACTTGCTTTATATAAAGTACCTACACCGTGTTTCCATCAAACGCAAACAAACAATGAAAGCATACAGCTGAGTATCTACACTCAAAAAAAAAGTTACTCAGATTATGGAAAAATTGGAATGATTCGGCGCTAAAGACATATTTCCATATTTTGATGTACAATTTTCTTTAAAACGTGGTTTTTATTCCTTGATTTGAAGAAAATCGTACATCAAAATATGGAAATATGTCTTTAGCGCCGAATCATTCCCACTTTTCCATAATCTGAGTAAGTTGTTTTTTCAGTGTAATGTTCGATTCCACTCGAACTTAGGCTTCCTTACTTGTTTTGATTTATTGCTTTCAACTTTGCAGGGCTGGGGGCAGTTGAAAACGTCATCCTATCGCCATAAAATTTTGTGGGGTTCATTAACTCGTATAAAGGCAACTTTTCATTGCTGGTACGCTCAAAAAACGAACAAAAAAAATCTTCATATGTTTTCACTCCACCTTAATATGTATGTATTTCTAAAAAAAGAGTGTGAGCATTATCATTTCGTTTCAGTTGCGGCTCACATTTTTATGGAAATTCCCGCGTGTTATCAATGTATTTCTTTGTTGCTAAAAATCGATTTTTTATGCTAATAATCTGGTATATTTGTGTGTGTACATATATGGAAAAGTAAATAAGGGCGTTAAGTGTTAGATTAATGAAGCGTGAATGATGCTCAGTAATATTTAGCATCAGCAGTCAAACAAGTCAAACAATCAGAAGCGGAGAGGCTATGCATGTTAAACAACAAACACTCACGTTATATGAAATACATCTTGATAAAAATTATTTCATCTGAACTAACTGAACATGTTTATAAGCTAAAAAAAAAACAAATTTGTTTTTGGTCTCAATGATGAAATGCAACACTCTCTCGCCTCGATATATTTAGTTGATGTTTAGAGGCGCTTAAGTGAGGACGTGTGACAGAAAGAAATTAATTTGCCTTACTTCTTAGCCAAAAAAACAAAAAAAAAAAAACAAAAAAAGCAACAAAAACTCAAAAAAGGCACAAAAACTCAAAAAATAAAAACGTGCTCAGCTGCCATCACTTCGAAAGTCAAGGGAAAAACAACGTGCATGGACATAATCATAATGAAGTGGCCTACCTGCCACGTAAGAATTCTCAAACAAAAGACTTAAGAAACAAACTCGATTTTTAATCACACAATTTTGTTTATTTTTGTTCCAAAAGTTTTTGCTGGTCGCGCTGATAATTTTCCAAGCAGCTGCGAAGCCATTGATTAAAGATGCGTAAGTCGTGTTTTTAGCTCAATTTATTTCTTCAATGATTATGTTCATCAATGAATCTTTGCTTAGCACATTCTCGAATGTTGACCTTGTCGCGGCGGAAGACTCACAGCTGAATACGATTTATGTCGCAGCAGCAGCAGCGCCAACACGTTTGAAGCGAACGCCACAATTTTTCGCCAACAACTGTTTTTTCAGCAGTAGCAGTGTTGCCAGTAGCGCTAATAATGGCAATGCTGTCGGCGCATCGAGCAGTAGTAGCATTAGCAGCGGCGGCGGCGGCGGCGTTAGCGGAAATGGTTGCTATGATAAGCGAAATAATTTTGGTTTTGCTAACAATTATCATGGCTATAATGGTAATGGTTTTTTGATGCCACAGCATGCTTTAAATGGTGGCGTCGCTCATGGTTTCAATGGTTATATGCCGCCACAACAAGCACCACAAACGCCCGTTGCAAGTTATGGAGTACCAAATAATGATAATTTTCCAAGCCCACCACCTCGGCCTTCACCGCTTCCTAACAACGGCTTTTATCAGTTGCCAACTTATCAACCATCAGGCTATCCACCTGCCTCTTTCGGGGAGTATAATATATATCGACCAGCACCAGCACATACGGGCTTTCAAGGCCATAAGCCATTTAGTTTTAATCCTTTCAATCCATTTCTGCCGCCATATGGAGGTAAAACAATACTTTCAGAATATATAACTATTTCAGAATATATAACTATGGCCGCTGTGGTGCAGTGGGTAGAGTGCTCGCCTACTATGCCAGAGGTCTCGGGTTCAAACCACGGTCCGAGCAAAACACCAAAACAATTTTTCTAATTAGTAAAAATCCAATTATTGGGTTTTTTAAGAGCAGCGGTCACCTCTCGGGAGAGGGCGGCATACCCTCCGAGAGTATTTCTGCCATGAAAAAGCTTCTCACAAAAAATGCATTCGCCGTTCGGAGCCGGCATAAAACTGTAGGTCCACCCAATTAGTAGGAAAAACAAAAAGGAGCACACCTCGAATTGGGAGAGAAGCTCGGCCATAAAACTCGTCAGAGTTATAATAACGCCATTGTATTATTATTATTATTATTAACTATATTCTAACTTATACCTTCATCCTTTTATTATTCTAAATTGCAGGAGTTCCCGATTTTGGGCAAGCGCCTTTTGGAGGTAAAAAATTTTCATCATTTTACAAATAACATAAATCATGTGCATTTCACTTACATTTTTTCTAGCACCGCTAGGGTTTAACCATGCACCACATTCTGGAGCTTCACTCCCACCCCAAACACCAACTCAGCCTACTCATCCGCCAAAAACAGCAAATATAGCAACCATTTTCAATTCAGCAATGAATGTGCCTGAATCTACTACGCAAACATTTATTTCATATACTTCGCCGCCCCCAACAACAACTGTGACAGCGAGAACACCAACGACAACAACAACAACAACTACTCCTACTACAACCGAGCCGGTGTTTGATATTGATGTTAGATTTCATGATAAATAAGTTTATCTAGACATATAAAACACAATAAAAAAGACTCTGTTGTACTGAACATTAATTAATTAAAAACGAATATTCATCGTTAGAAATGTATATAGTAGAAATTGCTACTGCTGAGAAATCAATCAAAGGAGCTGATCGAAAAACGTGATACTGCTACACATATAAATTTTTACTAGTATCACCGTGGTCGAAAATTCGACCAATTAAATTGAGAGCGGAACCATTTGAGAGTGGGAAGACCATATTTCTTATATAATATTTCTATAATAAAATATCTATAAAATAAAACATATAGTTACCGGTACTGGTTATCCGAGGAGACATAGTGAAATTTTATGTCGAATAACTTTCTAGAATATTCTAAACCTCTAGCGACCTCTAAAATTCCATTTTCTGGACTCTTCTTTCTCTTTCCAGTTTCCTTCCTTTTTCTCTTCTTCTGTCCTTTTTGCGTTTCCTTCTCCTTTATCTTTTTTACCTTCCGTACACTTTCTCTTACCTTTTCCGCTTTCCTTTCCTCTTACTTCGCCATTTCCGTTCCTTTCACTTTCCCCTTATTTTATTTTCCTTTCCTTTCCTTTCCTTTCCTTTCCTTTCCTTTCCTTTCCTTTCCTTTCCTTTCCTTTCCTTTCCTTACCTTTCCATTCCTTTTCTTTCTTTCTTTTCTTTTCATTTCTTTTCTTTTCTTTTCCTTTCCTTCCTTTCTTTCCTATAGTGAAAGAATGTCAACAAAGTTTTTCAAATAAGTGGCAATCAGTTTTGTAAAAATTAGATTTTATTATCCATCTACGTGGCAAGCCCTTTCAGATGACGTTTCAAATTTAAAAATGAAACAAACTATACCGGAATATTAAATTGTTTGGCAGGTGGCAACCCTTTTTCTGAAAATGGTAATAAATTCCCAATTTTCAGGTTAAGCCCTTTCATATAACACCTCAAACTTAAAAATCAAACAATCTGGAGCATAAAGATGAATTTTTGAACATATGGCAACCCTTTTTGTAAAAATTATAATAAGTTACTCATTTCATACAAACCTCTTTTAAATGAGAACTCAAATCGGAAAGTCAAACAAACTATAACGTAAAAATAAATTTTAGAACCTGTGGCAACCCTTTTTGTAGAAGTTATAATAAATTACTCATTTTAAAGTAAAGCCCTTTAATATTAGCAAGCAAAGCCCTTTCATATGACACTTTAAATTTAAAAATCAAACAGACTGTAGACTTTAAATGAATTTTTTAAAAGGCGGCAACCCTTTTTGTAAAAATTATAATAAATTACTAATCTTCAGGCCAAGCCCTTTCATATGGCACCTCAAATTTCAAAATCAAACAAACTACAGCATAAAAAGAAATTTTTGAACAGGTGGCAACCCTTTTTAAAAAGTTAAACCTTCCTGCACATCTACAGGTCAATCCCTTTCATTTGACACCACATTTTCGAACGGTGTAAAAGTTATGGTGCGTACAAAAAATCGCTTAGCTTAATATATATAAAGATACCGATCGGAGAAGGTTAAGGGCTGTCTCATAGCGATAAAAAGAACGGAAAACTCACTGGAGACTGAAAAAATTAATTTAAATTTTTTGTATGTCCGAATTTTGAACTCAATGCGATACCGTCTCCGAACTCGACAAAAATTGATATATGTATGTGATACCTTTGAGCGGATGAAAAAAAATCGCTCAATTGGTTTTGTGAAGAACCCTAATATACATACATATGTATATACCTGCATGAAACGCACTTTATTTATTTATTTTGTTTTGGCCATCGCGATCTCACCTTACCTCAATAACACAAAAGCGCGTTAATATCAATTTTCATATCAAACCCCATTTACCACGAGCGTCTGAAGAGATGAGCTCAAGTTTGTGGTTTGGCACAACAGTTGCTCACTGAACCAGACATGTCGTTCACAAAAAACTGACCATCTGCTCACCCGTATGTTCATATATGTACATGCTTAGCTTTTGCAGCATAATAAAAACTGGGATTGTTATTTAATATGAAGGATTTACGCACACATTGTTCTAGAATGAAAGTTGATAAGTTGTACGAGCGCAATGCGAATGTAAACAAAGGTAGTAAATGCAATAAAATGCGTGGAGGAGTGTGGCTACATGAATACATATACGTACATATGCAACTAAGTATGCAAGTTTGATGAGGATGGCTTGGACGGCTACCGGCAACAAAATTTAAATTCGCTCTCACCCGCAGGCCGCTTGAAGTGCATGTGGTGCCTAGACTACTGAACAATTTTGATATTGTAATTCTATGTAGATTTCTTTTATAACAAAGATGTGTGTATGTGTTTCTATTGACATATTAACGAACGATAAGTTAAGTTCAGCAAAACGGAATATGGCAAAACAAGGGAATAAAATAATTTCAAAAGCTAAATACGGCAGCTAATTTAAGTTCAAAACAAGTAAGGAAATCGTAATTCGCTTACACTGATTACTGTATATACCCAGAAAATACTCGTACAAGCTTGAGCTTCAGATACAGTTAGATATCCCCAGTTGGAAAACGCGTAATGCATTACCAACGAATATCAAAGCACGAAAACATGCATGTCAATGTAAGCGAAGGGGTAAGGTATATTAGAATAAAATCACTAGAAATATATATAAAACTATTTTGTCTCTCTGCACCAATCACCTGTCAGCGTCTCTTTTTGATTCTCTCTGTTCTTTTTTCTATGAATTGGCTGACGCAATCGACGCGCATATTTAGGCCCGGTTTCACCAACGTGACTAAAGCTAAAACTAAGTTTTGACTTAAGTTAGCCCAGATTTGGGGCTAACTTACTTTTGGGTTTCACCAAATAGTCTAAGAAAATAGTTTTGCAACCAGCAACCCTGCCAGCTTTTTTGCCAAATACTGGTTTTTTTGGTTGTTTTGGTTGCTGTATTGGCTCATTTTTCTGTCATATTCGCTCTTTTGGTTGTTGAATTTGCTAAAGCGACTCAAATTCTTAGTTTAGTTTTAGTCAAGACAAAAGCTGACTAACTTGTGACTTAGCTTAGTCGCATGGTGAAACTGAAAACGTAAAAAAAATCGGCTTAACTAATTTCAGACCGGTTGGTGAAACCGGGCCTTAGTTTTTGTTTTGCCGTGCAAAAATAAGTTCGTGAAATTTAATTAGTAATAAGTGTAGTAAAAGTGATTAAAAAAAAGGTAAATATCTATTTTAATATAAAATAAAATAAGATAATTAAAAACTGTGGTCAAAATTCCAGTGGCGCCGTTTAATACAAAAAAGAATGTGAATATATTGAAAGCAGTGCAACAGTTGCTGAAATAAATTGTGGAACCGGTCGTTGTCACGACTTAATACCGAATTTATATATATTTTTCGCGAAAATTATACAATTATCGCGTAAAAATCACTTTTATCAAAAATACAAAAATAATTCGAGAAGCGAGTTCATGGAATAGCGAATACAAATGCACAACTGACAAATCATTCATCCTTTAATTGATAAGTTTTCATACATGAAATAAAACAATATTTGGAATGTATCATTTCGTTTAGCTTTTACAATACATCTTTTCTTACATGAAAGGTAATGCAAGGGCTCATCAAGCAAGCGATACATTACTTTCCTAGGACATGGACTGTTGTACGACTCATTAAAGAAGTAATGTATAGTATACGTGGCATATACATGAAACTATACATTACCATACATTACCTTTTCCAACTGGGTATAGATAAAAAGTTTTTTCGGCGGTGTTGGGCTTTAATTAAGGAAATCCACATTATTTGCTTTTTACTCATATAAAACACCTTACGGAAGTATTTACATAATTAACAACTATTTGCGATAAGTGGAGTACTAAATCGAAACCTTGCGGTAGTTTTACGTTGGAATGGTATGTGGTACGGTATGTAAAGTGTGAACACTATTCTTTGTATCATATCGCCTGCAAAACATCCAAGTAGATACGAAATTCACTCATCTATGGAGTACTCACTATAGAACAAGCGAGTACTCCAGAATCTAGCACATATGTATGCACCTGCTTCATTGTCGTCAGTTAACTACAAGCTGATGTAAATATGTATATGAATTGGTCCTTTGGGGCTTTGTTAATGATCACTTTGTAAGTACTCCAACTTACCACAAATGAACCATATCACCCATATCATATACGGATTTATAAAGCTGCTAATAGTCACCACCGTATACCGCCCGCTTCTGAAACACGTAAAACACACGATCAAAATGCTCGTAGATTTTTTCGGCACGGGTTGCGTATACATACGTATCTATACATCAGTGTTGAACGAAAGAGCAATACGGAGCAAAACGGAGCTGCTCGGCTACACATACGAGTCGTGTGTGTGCTGCTAGCAAGCAATTGCGACGCCTACAACCAATTAGTCTGCGCTTGAATTTCATGCTGTGTACATCGATCGCGCAAAGAATTTTTTTCTTTTTTCTGAGCAATAGGTATGCGACATCTGCTCATACGCGCACACTAATGCAAAAATATGTTGCGCTTGTGTAAGTAGCGCAGTCGGCGGTGTGCATCACTGCTATACATAGATGGTGTCAGCTGCAACGGGTTGCAGCAACTCGTTGTTGACTGTTGGTACCTTAAGTTAAGAAACTCGAATTGCTGATTCGAGAAACATCTTTCAACAAAAACTCCAAATTTTATTAATGAGAACTTAACATTCACACTTAAGAACTTAAACTAAACTCTTACGTTAATTGGGCTGCTTCAAGTACTATGCTGGCCGATCGTTTACCGTTTCTATTGATCGCAATGTCCCCAGATTGAACCCTTGCTGATCTGCCATGTTTCTTCTTCTTCTTAGGTAACGTATAACAGTCTAGACTCTAGACGATTTTAGCTGAGTTTAATAAAGCGCGTCATTCGTTTCTGCTTCGTGATGTCTGTTGTCAATTGGAAGTACCAAGTGAAGCCGAATTGCTCTTCACTTGCTCTTCACAACGCAGTGGAGGTCTCCCTTTACTGCAGTCTTTACCGGGTTTCGATAGAAATACTTTGCCAAGTTTACTCAAGCACATAATGTAGTTGTTACTGAGCCGGCCACTGTTATTACCAACACGAGCAATAGTAGGATCGTTGGGTCGTTTGTCTGTTGTTGCCGTCCGTTTATTTTTGTGATGACACCTGCTTGCTTTTCTATTGGAATCGTTTTGGGTTGCTTTCTCGTCGTGCTGTTGCATTATTTTTCTGTCCGCGCCGTTAGTTTGTTTTTCTGCCCGTAACGTTGGCTTTCGTAAACAAATGGTGCTAGGTCATGTTATTCCTGTACGGCCTTGAACATTGTGGATGCATATGCAATACCCTGCAAAATTCGTTGGTGTATATGGTCCATTTGTGGCAGACTGGAGTACTTACAAAGTAACAATTTACATAACTGAAAAGGACTAGTTCATATATCATACATCATGTTTATCGCTATGACGACGAATCAAGTGCATAAAATAGATATTATGTATGTACATATGTATGCGTATTCGTGTTTTAACGTGCACTGTGTTACCAAAAGTAAAAATTTGGGATTTATTTAAAAAAATAAGTATAATAATAATAAAAATGGATTTTTGAGTGATTAATTGTTAAGCTTGTTTAAATTAATTATCCACCGTAGGTACTACATGGAGCAATTATTGATGTAGTTTGTAAAGTTATGCACACCATCGATTAATTTGATGTAATGCGAAAATTGAAGTATGTGATCCGTAACTGGGGCATCGCCATGTCAATTGGACCATATTTTTATATGAAATGTGCTAAGTTCTGGAGTACTTGGGTGAGCTACAGCGAGTACTCTGTAAACGCGTGCATGTACCAATAACTTATACCTATGTATATACATATATCATAAAGGTTTACCTGAATATCGGCGACGTAGTAGGGAATATATGTACGTAAGCTCACTTAGCTTAGCACATTATTATATAGAGCTTGAGCAGCTCAACGAGTTGCTTAGCTGCATTTGTTGCCTACAAACATATATTTGTTTTGTTTATTATTTTGCGTGCTAGGGTGAGAACTTAATAGGAAGTGCGGCGCTAGAAGCAGAAGCTATTACAGTGTGACACATTTTTTGAATAAAAACGTAACGCGTGCGCGCTGCCATTGTCAATTGACTCCAGACATTCGCGCACGCAACATGGGTAAGAAGAAAGAGTGTGAAAAGAAAGTGATAAGAGCGCATACGACAGACGAACTATAAGCTATGTATGTTATTTGGTCTTTATGTTACATACATACAAAGTGAAAAGAAATTAAATTGTGAAAGCTTGTATATATTTAAAAGTGGCTATTTTTGAATTTCGTGTGTTTTTTTTAAGTAAAAAGCAGAAAAATATCTAAACTTTCTGCATCACAAATAGTGATAGTTATAGGGATAAATTTTCTAATGGAAAGTTTTAATTTTATATCAATGCTATAATAATGCAGTGACGCGAATATGTTTACTTCACGTGAATTTCAGACTACCGCCAGTGATCGAACCATACCTGGGTAATACTGAGTAGTAATTGGACTATTACGTACTTAAATACTTTATATTTTGATATTGAAGTAATGAGTCCGTACTAAGTATTTTCAGAATATTCAAGTACTAGTACAAGTACAAGTACAAAGAACTGAAAAAGAATTGAAGTTTTAGCAAATACTTCAAAGTAATTGAAAAGAATTGAATGTACTTGAAAAGTATTGAAAAATGTACTTGAACCGATATTTGCTAAAACTTCAATTCTTTTTCAATTCCTTGTACTTGTACTTGTACTAGTACTTGAAAATTTGGGAATGTAAGTACCAGTACCAGTACAATTCTTTTAAAATGTACTTGTCACAAGTCGTACTGGTACTTGATATTACCCAGGTCTGGATCGAACCCAGCCACCTTAGGTGTGCTAGACTAGCACCTACTACTATGCCGTAATAACGGGCATAGCAAACACTAACTTCTCAGGATTTGCGTTATACAATTTAACTATTCTGGCAGTTTCACGGAAAAAATTTAAGTTTAATTTAATTTTTTTTACTTGAATTTTATATGAAATTTGACAGGGAAAAAATTAAATTTTCACTCAAATTTTTTCGTGAAATTGGCTGTAAATTTTGTTGAAAATTATGCGTTAGGGTATGTTTCACAACAAAACTTATCACTAGGAACAGAAAAAATAATAATTTTGATTTTTGATGTTACATATAAAAAATCGGGATTAGATAGTGTGCTTGAAAAAAGTTATTAACTTTTCTTTCATACCAGGAACTAACAAGATTAAAATGCTGGATCCTATTTATTTTTTGGGAATTTTTTAAATCTGCACTTTTTTAAGGACAGCAATAATATAAAAACAGGTGTTTTATTTTTTAAGATCGAAATAAAACACCACTGCCAATAAACAGCGAACCACTTATCTACGTTAAATAAATTTGGAACCAAATGAAGGATAACACTGTGCAACAAAAATTTTCGGGCGGAGTTAAAGCGCACTATCCATATCGCAAATTATAGCAAATTAATTTTTGGTTAAAACCCCCCCATGACCAAACCTAAGTTGCAATGATTTTGCAAAAATTTTCAAAATACAGTTTATAAATTTTGCATTGAATTTTGACTCATAATTTTTGACAATATTAGTTACAATAATTTTACGGAAGAAGAATTGGTAAAAGTTGCAAAAAATAAGGTTGGCCAATACATAAGTTCGGCACTTTGAATTGCACTTGGAGCTTTCCGAAATTACAAAGTTGTGTAGCATATGTTCGTTTGGCATTTTTAAAAAAATTGTACTGATAACAAAAAATGTTCATTTTGTGAAAACAGTGAGCAGTTTCAATTAACAAGTACTGTAAACAGTACACGGAAAGAAATTTGTATACTTGAATTAAGAAAAATGCTTTCTTGAACTCAATTTAGAAAATTTTTAGGGAAATAAGAAAAATTGACTTAATTATTACTGGAAATAAGAAATTGAGTTTTCCAAAAATGAGACAATTATTTTCTTATTCAAGAACACTAACAAAATCTATAGAAAAAAAATGTTGAAAAAAAATGTTTAAATAAATAAGAACATCTTTTCTTAAATTTACTTAAATGAAGAAAATCTTTTTGCTAATATCAAGAAGAATTTAAGAAAATTGTGTTTCGACGAATTGGAACAATAAAATACAGCGAAAAAAAATGTAAAATTAATAAGAAAACGTTTTCTTGAGCGAATTTTCTTGCTGAATTTGCATTTCCAAAGTTACATGTATTTTTTTTCATTTGCCATCCGCTTTGCATATTTCTGAATATTTTAGAAATTCTCAGATTGTTAGTGAAGCATTTGGTATAAGGAGTTCACTATTTGCATCTTCATTTATATTAAATAAAATGTTGTCATTTCAATAAACAAGTCCTAGAAAAATACTAGTTGACTAATTATGGTTTTCTAATCCCTCATGATTAGTTTTCATTTTCCTTATTTTTTACGTTTTTAATATTTTTAGAAAATATTTGCTTAATTTAATATTTAATATTTTCTTATGCCTCAGACACACATGTGGTATGAATATTAGAATATCAATATTATGATTTGGCTATGCTATGAAAATTTTCAATTAAACTACAATATGAGGGTGACACATATGTGGTATAGATCGAAATATTACTATACTACGATGTGTGTCTCTCGCATTACTTACTTAAGCTCGTATAAGAAAAGTTTTACTTGCAACAAAAAAATAATTTCTTAATTTATTTCAAAAAACAAGAAAAAAACACTTACCCTAAGTAAATTATTTCCTATTTATTTAAAATCCAATTTCACTTGAAGCAAGAAAATTTTTACTTATTTATTTAAAATCCAATTTTCTTGGATTTTCTTGATATTAAGAAATTATTTTCTAAGTTCAAAATCAAGTCTAATTTTTCTCGTCTCGGCATTGATTCTAGTAAAAAATTCTTTCCGTGTACTATTCAGGACCTGGTTAACTAGGTTTTCATGAATCATAATGAGTTTCAGAAAAGTTACAGAACATTTAAATTTATGGTGTATGGGTCTGGATATCTGTTTCAGCAAATATGTTTATCTTAGCGAAAAATGTATGCGAATGCAAACAAAATTAAAACCCCCGCCCCCCCCCCCAAGGCTAATTCCTGCGCACGGCCCTGATGGCAGCTATATGTTATAGTGGCCCGATCTTGATAAATTTCGGTAACATTATTTAGGTTCATATGGGTACAAATACTTCAAAGTTTTAGACCGTTAGCTGTTTAAATGGAGAAGGTTTACCCCAAAATGTCCATATCTGAACAATCGGTTGTATGGCAGCTATATGTTAAAGTGGTCCGATTCGGCCGATTCCGACAAATGATCAGCTTCTCCTAAATACAAAATCACATTCTGAATTTCAAGCAGATATCTCAAAAACTGAGGGACTAGTTTGCGATCAACAGACAGACAGACAGACAGACAGACCGACAGACAGAGAGACAGACAGACGGACATGGCTTAATCGACTCAGCTCATGATCCTGATCATATTGGTATATATTTTGGTAGGTCCGCCACGCCTCCTTCTGGTACTTTCACCATTCGTGTTTCGGCAAAAAGTTATAAAACCATTTCATTCCCATGAAAGGTATAAAAAGTGTTAAAATACATATCATATAGAAATATGTTGTTAGGAAGCATATAGTAAAATTGCACGAGCATTAATTTCGTGGAATGATTTAACCCTCTAACACGTCCAAGAAGAGGTCCTTTTGACCACTTTTTATAAAGTCCAAAAAAAATAGTATTGTGAAGGTCGATGGAGTGTTAAAATGTTCTAGAAAATTTTTTCGCCATAAGATTTCACTAGGGGTCTGCTCAGACATCTGATGCTACTCATGAATTAAATATATTAAATCAGTTTCCTTTAATTTTTATCTGCCTATGAAGCGCTAGAAAACTCAAAGTCCCTCGAAATAAATAAAAGTACGAAACGAATGTATTCCCTGACATCAATTGTTAATGCCGCATGTCTGCCTGCTTGAAGTTATAAAAGAAAATTGAATAATTATCAACCACCCGCCGGTGAATGAACTTGACACATTACGCGCCGCTTTTGAAACAAACCAAAAAAAAATTTTATAAACAATCAAAATGAGAATCGTCACACTGCCAATGGCGAATAATTTAACACTTTACAACTTATTTACATATGCAGTTTTTTTTATTGTTTTTTGTTGCATGTAACATAAACAGTCCTATTCTGAGCGTTACCGGAAAGTTATTTTACTGGTAGGTTATGTTGTCGAAATTTGTTACCATCTTTTCAATTGGTATTCTGGCACAAATGGTAACGCTGTCAAAGCATTTCCATACGAACGCAATGGGATCGGGCTGAAAATGGTAACAAAATGTTACCACGTATTGAGGTGGTAACTAATTTCCTTGCAGCCAGAATACGAAAAGGGTGTTTAAAGTTCAAGACTCTTTATTTCACCAGTAAAGTAAATTATGTTACCACACCGGAATAAGGCCGTTAAAGGCAACTTAAGTTTTTTGCTTTGGTGTAATTTAGGCACCCGCTCAGCCTTAATGTGGCCAAAATTATCTGCGTGCGTGCAGATATTCAAATACATATATTCATATGAACAAGCATAAAAACTATAGAAAGAAACAAGCTAGCGATGTACATATGTATATGTATGTATGTGTGTATAATTGGCTATAAAGTTAAATGCGGCATGTCAATAAACTATCGGTACGCTGCACTGCATACTCATTAGCTACATAACAGCCCAAGCAAGCAACTCGTCGCCTGAGAAAACGAATATCGTATGTAGCAAAACATAGTTTCGAGAAAATCGCCTTTGAAGTTTAAATTGGAAATTCTCAAAAACTGTACAACAGATTTTTCTGTTATTTGGACGAGCCGTAGATAGTATTATATATTTTGACTTACAATTTGCAAAAGTTGGATATCTTTAAAATTATGGGAGATAAACGACTTTTCATTCAGTATGCATTTGTCGTATGTGACGTCTGAGCACCAATACCTGTTTATGATAGCACATACGACAAAAATTCTTCTCTTTTTTCAAACCGGAATGGTTATGAGGCCAACATTTTTTGAGATATCGACTTGAAATTTGGCAGTTGCATATATTTTGATGATACTTTGATCATTTGTCGGAATCCACCACATCGGACTAATATAAGATATAGCTCCCATACAACTGATTGTTCAGATATAGCTGTTTTCGGGTATAACTTCTTTATTTGAGGAGATAAGGATATGAAACTTTGAAGTAGTTGTACCCATATGGACCTAATAAATGCCACTAAAATTTGTCAAGATCGGACCACTATAACATATAGCTCCCATACAACTGATTGTTCAGATATGTACATTTTGGGATATAGCTTCTCCATGTAAACAGATAAAGGCATGAAACTTTGAGGTATTTGTACCCATATGGACCTAATAAATGTCACCGAAATTTGTCAAGATCGGACCACTATAGAATATAGCTCCCATACAACCGATTGTTCAGATATAGCTGTTTTCGGGTATAACTTCCATATTTAAGGATCAAATTATACTAAACTTTGCAGTTATTGGTATTATACTACAATAAAATATGTCAGTGAAAATCATTCAGATCTGATCACTATAACCTATAGCTCCGATACAATATTTTGGTTTATTCTCAGTAGCTCAGCGGCACATACGACATTTGTTTAAAATAAACAAACACGAATTTATATGGAAATTTGTCGTATGTGTGTTACATACGACAAAAGCTTACCCAAATGGCAGTAATTTTGTAACATACGACAAATGCATACTAAATAACTCAAGAACTAAAAGAGATAGAAAAAAATGGATTGGAAAAATTAAAAGATTAGGTCCGATTTAGTTAATCTGCATCAAAAACTAGAAATCGTCGATTTTCACATACGACATTCGTTTTCTCAGGCGACGAACTGTCGCGACATTTACGCAAGTACATATTTATGTATGTATGTAAATATGTCTGTTTCTTTGTTTACGGCTGATAACAAAATATCTACATAATTAATTTTAAAATTCAGTCAACGTTTTTTTAAATGAAATATAAGAAAAGCAATTTGATGTATACGTATTACGTACGTGGTCATGCTTTATATCCGTATGTGGCAGCACTTTGTTTCAAAAAGAAAAAAAAAACGGACATTACAACACTAAACATTATTGTACAAACATTTATGCATATGTACGTAACACTGTTGAACATATTTAGGTCTTGTACTATTTTTTTTTCTGACAATTAATTAAGCATCAGCAATGTCGGCCAACCTTCAAGCGCATTAGCCATGGGTAATGGCGCAATTTTTTTGGCGCTGATACAATAACACCAGCGCCAACCGTGACACCGCGCACCTTTAGCGCAATTGCCATGGAATAATCGATAAATAACACTTGTTCGCTTCTTACTGTTTACCATCTTCGTTTTATTTCTTTTGGCGCAAAATTAATTTTAATTTCCATAATCATTCCGTATATTTGTGAAAATATGCTGGAAATTAGAGTCACTTAGATCACTATCAAGCATACATAATTGTGACGGTGTCATATACGCTGTGCTGTTATTGGCTTTGTCTTGGTGCCATTTTAAACTAGCGCTATATTGGTGCTGGTGTTAGCGCACGAAATTGAGTCGGTTTTATATTGCAAAATTGAGTTGGCGCTATATTGAGTTGGCGCATTTCCCAAATCGGAGTTAGCGCAATAACGCCAGGGTTGGTGTTAGCGCAATTGCGCCGCGCAGCGCAGTGTTACCCATGCCTAAAGCGCATTACTTCCCTGAAACGCTTATGAGCAAGAAGTGATTTAAATTATTACGACGATAACAAAATTATAAAAAACTATAGTCGCATCTTAGTCCTAAGAAAAAAACTAGAAAAACTTTCGAGCCTCGACAATAGGTGGAACTCTAGTCTACTTAAATATCTCAAAATTTGAGTTGATTGTTTTACTTTTTTTCTCTTGGCAACGATAATGCTAAGGCGTCGCGGTAATGAAATATTCAGATTCGCATGAACTGTTGGCACCTATGTACAAGAGTACGTTCCTATCTATGTACATACATACATATGCAAGTAGAAACATCCCAGCAGGGTTTTTCCATATTTTGGTAATGGCTTGAAATTGTATTCAATGAAATAACGCATTCTTCTTCTTCTTGATTGGCGCTTAACCGTCTAGACGATTCTGGCCGAGTCCAACAGAGCGCGCCAATTGCTTCTGTTTCGTGCAGCATGGCGCCACTTGGGTACACCTTGGGAGGCAGCATCGCTGTCCACCTGATTTTCCCAACGCAGTGGAGGTCTCCCTTTTCTTTTGCGTTCAGCGGGTTTCGATAGAAATGCTTTCTTGGCCGGAGCGCCTTCGTCCATTCTCACGACATGACCTGCCCAACGCAGCCGCTGGATCTTTATTCGCTGAACAATGTCGATGTCTGTGTAAAGCTCGTACAGCTCATCGTTAAATCTCCGTCGATACTCGCCCACGCCAACGCGCAAAGGTCCATAAATCTTACGAAGAACTTTTCTGTCGAATACTCCAAGTGCCATCTCATCTGATTTTGAAATTGTCCATGCTTCTGCGCCGTACATGAGGACTGGAACGATGAGCGTCCTGTAGAGTGTGATTTTTGTTTGTCGAGAGAGGACTTTACTTTTCAGTTGCCTACTTAGTCCGAAGTAACATTTATTGGCAAGCGTGATTCTTCGTTGGATCTCCGTGCTAACATCATTCTTGGTGTTAATGCTGGTTCCCAGATAGACGAAGTCCTTAACAGTTTCGAATTTGTAGCTATCAACATTGACGTGGCTGCCAAGGCGTGCTGTTTCTTTGTGTGATGACAGGAGGTACTTCGTCTTGTCCTCGTTGACCGCCAAACCCATTTTCTTAGCCTCTTTATCCAGCTTGGAGAAGGCAGAACATACGGCGCACGTGTTAGTGCCAATGATGTCGATGTCATCGGCGTACGCCAGCAGTTGCACACTCTTGTGATATAAGATGCTTCCTGTATGGTTAAGTTCTGCAGCTCGTATTATCTTTTCCAGCATCAAATTGAAGAAGTCGCACGAAGAAGTCTGAAACCTCGTTTGGTCTCGAACGGCTCGGAGAGGTCCTTCCCAATTCTGACGGAGCTGGTGGTGTTAGTCAACGTCATTTGGCATAGCCGTATAAGTTTAGTAGGGAAACCAAATTCAGACATTGCGGCATACAGGCAATTCCTATTCGTGCTATCAAAAGCGGCTTTAAAATCGACAAAGAGATGGTGTGTGTCGGATCCTTTTTCATGGGTTTTTTCCAGTATTTGTCGTATTGTGAAGATCTGGTCGATGGTAGATTTACCAGGTCTGAAGCCACACTGATAAGGTCCAATCAGATTGTTGACGATAGGCTTCAGTCTTTCGCACAATACACTTGCTAAGACCTTATATGCGATATTCCGGAGGCTTATCCCACGATAATTGGCGCGTACTGTGGAGTCTCCTTTTTTGTGGATTGGGCAGAGCACACTTAAGTTCCAATCGTCGGGCATGCGCTCGTCCGACCATATTCTGCATAGGAGTTGATGCATGCTCCTTATCAACTCTTCGCCACCATGTTTGAAATAACGCATTACAAATAGCTAAAAAACACTCCTTCGCTTACTTTGCTCATTACTTGTAATGCGACAGTTTTAAAATTATTATTTTTTCGCTTACTGGTAATGCAGAAAATAATCGAAAAGATTTGGAGTACTGCCGTTATTTTTTTGCGAACGCTTTGCTTTGATTTTAATTTTTCTAAATAGCAGTTTTGTAAAGCAATTTACCCTCATTCTCGTTTATTTTGCCAGTTTTCATTATAAAACTGTCGTGGTTAGTCGCGTTATTCCATCGTTGAATTTTTTTTTTAAATAAGCCAATAGCTGTGCAAATACATAGTGTAATAATTATTATTCAAATAGTGTTTTTTTTTTAATACATTTTGCGAAGAATGTTTTGATTCTTTATTCATTCTGTTTGCTATTTGTTTTCGGCATAAAATGCTCGCTCATAGTTTCGCTTACCGGTATTGCATAAAATAAGCGAAAAGATTTGGAACACTGCCGATATATTTTGAAGAGCCTACATTGGTTTAAATTTTTGTAAATAGCAATATTGTAAAGCAATTTACCCTCATTCCCGTTTATTTTGCCAGTTTTCATTATAATGCATTATAGATTACTTTACTGGATTGTGTGATATATGCAATTACTTATACCAGTGAAAGAACTTATTACTTGTAACAGCTTACTTTTCCCAATATTAGTAGCGACTTCATAATGCATTACTATCTACCATATTGTAAGGCAATGCCGCCAATGACATGCCTATGTTAAAGTAATGCAATCCGTGTTCGAAAGTGTAAGCGATGAATCAAGATTTCTCGATGATTTTACCCATTACATGTAAGAGAAAGCCCTGCTGGGATATTCATATCCATTCATACATAACTAAACCCTGCAAAAAAGGTTTGCTTATTGCTGACAAATCAGGTCTAAAAAAGGAGTACGCTGTTCTGTTATGCAGTCACTCTGTCTGCTCTTAACTTTCTAATACTTATCTAGGCCTTATTTCGCATGGCGGATAAGCCTTTGGTATAAGGTGTGCTCTCAAAGAGAGAATACTCCTTATGGTCTGATGACATCAACCAGGGTTTGAAATTGCTTAGCTACTTTTGCTGCATTTGCTTTTGCTTTGCTTTTGCTAACGAAAAGTAAATTAGCAAACTCGGCCAGCCAAGTATTCAGCTGAGCCGTGTTTGCTTGTATAGTTAAGCAAAGCAACGCGATTTGGGGGATTTCATTTTACTTCCAGCAATTAGTTGTGTCTTTGCATTTTTTCTGCTTTTGCTTATTTTGCTGAAACGATTTGTTTACGCATATTTCGATTTTTTATACATATTTACTTATGTGTATGTATGTATATACACATAATATGTATGTATGTCCATTTGTAAACATCTTTTCATGTTGAATTTTGCTTAAAAACTAGTTTCAGCAAAATAAGCAACTATTAGCAAAAATTTACCACTCAACTAATTGCTGGAAGTAAAAGCAACCCTCTCAAATTGAGTTGCTTGGCTTAACTATACAAGCAAACACGACTCAGCTGAAAACTGAAGCGAATGATTCGTGTTTTCGTTATTGGCTCGGCTGAATTCAGCAATAAGCAAAAAACATCGGCTATTGCTGTTTTGCAGCAAGCAAATTCAAACCCTGACATCAACACAGGAAAATTAGCCTTATTATAAGCCTTACGCCATACAAATTTGCTACCCTTATATAATGTTCAGACATAAAAAATTAATTAAGTCAATTGGGCTTGATTGGCATCTCTAGATTTGGTGTTCAGACATATTTAATTTACTTGATACATCAATATTTTACATAACGCTAATCAAGGGCCATTTAATAGGTCGGTTCAAGATACATACACACATACACGCCGTGAGCTCAATATCAAACTCTCCTGATCTAAATGGTCAAAACTTCAAGGAGGACGACATAATTTGACATTCAGCTCACAACTTTTACCAATCGTGAACACGAATGCATGCTAAGAATATGCAGAAATAAACAAATTTGATAGCTGTTGAAGAAAAACAAGAATTCAGCTGATCTCACGAACCAACCTGCTCAGTGGACCCTGACGCTAATGAAATTTCTCTGATTCATTTTTCTTACGAAACAAACCTTTCTAACAGGGTTGCATGCAGAATTGTTCTTCATTACGAACTCATTAATTTCTAATGAAGCATTAACTTAGAAATTTTTGTATGGTAAATTGAGAATCATTAGGCTTGAAAATTGAATGAAGGCTCTTAATTAGCCATGGGTAATGGCGCAATTTTTTTTGGCGCTGATACAATAACACCAGCGCCAACCGTGGCGCCGCGCACGGTCCTGGCGCAATAACACCTTTAACGCAATTGCCATGGAATAATCGATAAATAACACTTGTTCGCTTCTTACTGTCTACTATATCCGTTTTATTTCTTTTGGCACAATTCTGCTTACATACACGCTGGCAGAATAATTGTGCCACAATTAAATTTAATTTTAAAAATAATTTCCGTATATTTGTGAAAATATGTTGGCATCTCGTTTTGCGGCATCTTCATTATGAAATACGAGGGTCGGCTCCACCCTATTAAAAAGCATTATATCGAAATTTCCCCTTACCATTTACCATGCGTAACAAAAATATACTATAGCTAATAAATATTTTATTTAATTTATTTTGTATTATATTTTTCTCTCCTATTCACAGATAATGTCAATTTTGTCTTCTTTATTTGTGAAAGTAAAATATCAATACCCTTTCGTATTAGCGATGGTTCGGTATTGGCGTTAGCATACATAATTGTGATGGTGTCATATACGCTGTGCTGTTATTGGCTTTGTGGTGGTGCCATTTTACACTAGCGCTATATTGGTGCTGGTGTTAGCGCACGAAATTGAGTCAGTGTTATATTGCAATAGCGCATCATTGAGTTGGCGCTATACAGAGTTGGCGCTATATTGAGTTGGCGCATTTTCCTAATCGAAGTTAGCGCAATAACACCAGGGTTGGCGCCAGCGCAATTGCGCAGTGTTACCCATGCCTACTCTTAATGTTCAATTAAGGTTGTGCCTGAACATAACATTATAATTTTCAGGCCTTATTTCGCAAGTTTTTAATCTGCGGTTTTAATTCTTAAATAAGGCTTAGATTTTTTGGTGCGAATTCAGATACTCATAAATATATATTTGTGCAGGATATTTGTATTCACATTAATTATGCGTTAATTGCGATAGTTTTCTATGCTTATGTGCTTTGTAATTGATTGCATACATACATGTGCGCGATTAAAATGATTCAAACGGGGAAGTGTTGGTGTACTTGAAATTCGCAATCTGTGTACTTGTGTAGAATATAAATTAAGCTCCCCAACAGTGACATTAGAACTAATACAATTTTATTCAGAACATATCGTATGACTTCTCTATAAATTATACGATGTTTCATTATTCCAGCAACGATAATACATATATCAGTAGCACACTTTCAAACAGGGCTATGTGAAATGTTTTCAATTTTGAGTGTTTGATGGATGATGTACCAGTATTTAAAGTTGTGTATTGCTCATTAAGAATTTATTGCAAAATTCTTCAATATTCTGAAAAAGTAGCATTAAATACGAACATACTTTCTAGAGGCTCTATGATTTTATTTATATGTAGACTTTCAAAAGTCTCTGTCTGAGAAAAGTTACTCATACGCCGAGGCACACATTGGTGTGCTCTCAAACTGCACCAATTTTCATTAAAATTGATTGGAGAATGCGTCTACAATCGTGGTTGAAAAATTGCCTTGTGGTTGTTGTTGCATGCTTTTGCACACTACTGAGCTGTGTCAATGCGCATGCATAGGTGATTTTGTGCGTGCTCACCAAACTTACCATGCTATTGTGAACATATTTGGCTGTAGTTTCAAAGAATTAGAAACATAAAAAAGTAGCAAAAGCACTACAACAAAAACAGAAAGTCCAGTAATAAGAAGGATAAGAAAGAATTAGTAGAAAAGAAATCGAGGGAAAAAAAGAGCAGAAATAGGAAGAAAGAAGTAGGTAGGAAAATTGTAAAGTCGAGTAACAACCACAACACCAACAACAACAACAACAACAACAACAACAACAAAATAGTAGCAGTGCCAGTGGCAACAAAAGTAGCAGCATCAACAGGAAAAACAACAAAATAGTAACAGTGACAATAACAACAAACAGTTCTACAAAAACTATAGGTGCACCTTAGTCATAAGAAAACATTTAGAAAAACTGTCGAGTTTCGACAGTAGGCAGCTCTCTAATATGTATAATTCCACCAAACCATCGACTCGTTTCTTTTTCTTAGATACGCGTACATACGTTTAACTTTTTATCATCCAGCATATAACAGCTCCGCTTTAGTGTTTCAACAACATCCCTTCTTTCCCCTTTTACAGACACACCCTTCAAACTTTTCCTACTCAGCTTCGCACTTTTTGCTGCCATCACAAGTACAAGCGCTGCCGAACAACCCGCGCGCATTGTTTGCTACTTCAGCAACTGGGCGGTATACCGCCCTGGGCTGGGGCGCTATGGGCTAGAGGATGTGCCTGCCAATCTGTGTACACATTTGGTTTACTCCTTTATCGGCTTAAATGATAAGAGTTGGGATGTAATGGTAATCGATCCCGAGGTAGATGTGGTTCAGAATGGTTTCCGCAAATTCACACAACTACGACAGAAATATCCTGGCCTTAAGCTGCAAGTGGCCGTTGGGGGTTGGGCTGAAGGTGGTGCCAAATATTCGCAAATGGTGGCAGTGCGCGAGCGGCGCCAAAGCTTTATACGCAGCGTGGTCAAGTTTATGAAGGAATACGAATTCGATGGTTTCGATTTGGATTGGGAGTATCCGGGCGCTACAGATCGCGGCGGTACTTACGGCGATAAGGATAAATTTTTCTATTTCGTACAAGAACTGCGACGTGCTTTCGATCGTGAGGGACGCGGCTGGGAGATAACAATGGCTGTGCCGGTGGCGAAATTTAGACTGCAGGAGGGTTATCATGTGCCCGAGCTGTGCGAGTAAGTAGCGACATTTTCTTTAGACAAAATGTATACGGGATTAAGAAAAAACAAAAAAAAAAAAAAAACTATTTTACAGAATGTTAGATGCCGTACACGCTATGACATATGACTTGCGTGGCAATTGGGCCGGTTTCGCTGATGTGCACAGTCCGCTTTATAAGCGCAAACACGATCAATGGGCTTATGAGAAATTGAATGTGGTATGTACTGTGTATTGCATCTCTCTATGTATTCCAAGGAACACTTAAATATAACTATTTTCTTTATTAACAGAATGACGGTCTCGCTCTGTGGGAAGAGATGGGTTGCCCTGCTAATAAACTAGTCGTGGGCGTGCCATTCTACGGACGCACCTATACACTGAGCAAATCCAACAAGGATTACAGACCGGGCACTTACATCGACAAGGAGGCTGGCGGTGGAGCGCCGGGACCTTATACCAACGCAACCGGCTTCCTTGCCTACTATGAGATATGCACTGAGGTGAAGGATGCCTCCAAGGGCTGGACGGTACAGTGGGATGAGCAAGGCATGGTGCCCTACACTTACAAGGACACCCAATGGGTGGGCTATGAGAATGAGAAATCGGTAAAAATTAAAATGGATTTTATCAGGCAAAAGGGCTATGCGGGCGCCATGACTTGGGCCATTGACATGGACGATTTCCATGGTTTGTGTGGACGTGAAAATGCATTAATGCAAATCCTGTATGACAATATGCACAATTATCGCGTGCCAGAGCCAACACGTGAGTCAACGCCAAGGGTAAGTGAGAATTAGTGATTTATTATTGATTTGCAAGGAATATTTAAATTTTACGATGACTGTTTGTTTATCTCATGCAGCCCGAATGGTCAAAACCACCAACGACACCACCGAATCCCGATGAGTTCAGCTTCGTGACACAAGGTGCCAGCACAGAAAGGCCAACCACAGCAACCAAGGTGTGCTATAATATGTTTTTCAAGTGGGTATGTGGGAAGTAAAAATTCCCAAGAGGGAATTCTGTGCGCGCAAATTATGATGAATTTATCTTTATGTACATACATACATACATACATACATACATATAATTCACTAAGCTATTTTTTGTACAGGCCATTATCTACTTTTACACCGTTATACCGATTTTCGTGTTATACCGATGAGGTGCCAAATGAAAGGGCAGGAAGTTTTAATTTTTTGGAAAAAGAGTTGCCAGCTGTTTAAGAATTTAATTTTCACGCATAGTTTGTTTGATTTTTAAATCTAACGTGCTATATTAAAGGTCTTTGCCTGAGAATAAGTAATTTATTATAATTTAAAAAAAAAGAGTTGCCACCTGGTCGAAATTTCTTTTTAAACGAAAGATTTATTTTTAAATTTAAAGTGTTATATGAAAAGGCTTGTTGGTAGAAAATAAAATTTAATTTTTATAAAAAGGGTTGCCACCTATTTAAAACATTATCTTTATACATAATACGCGAAGGAATTTTTTGTGCAAGCCATTAGATTTGCACCGCTTTTCCGATTTTGTAAAGTGAAGTGTCAAATGAAAGATCTTGAACTGTAAATGTGCAGGAAGGCTTATTTTTCTAGGAAAAGCGTTGCCACCTGTTTAAGAATTTAATTTTCACGTATAGTTTGTTTGATTTTTAAATTTCACGTGCCATATTAAAGGTCTTTGCCTGAGAATAAATAATTGATTATAATTTAGAAAAAAAGAGTTGCCACCTGTTCGAAATTTCTTTTTAAACGAAAGTTTGTTTGATTTTTAAATTTAAAGTGTTATATGAAGGGGATTGTTGGTGGAAAATAAAATTTAATTTTTATAAAAAGGTTGCCACCTATTTAAAAAATTATCATTATACATAATACGCGAAGGGATTTTTTGTGAAAGCTATTAGATTTGCACCGTTATGCCGATTTTGTAAAGTGAGTTGTCAAATGAAAGATCTTGAACTGTAAATGTGCAGGAAGGCTTAATTTTTTGGGAAAAGAGTTGCCACCTGTTTAAGATTTTAATTTTCACGTATAGTCTGTTTGAGTTTTAAATTTCAGATGAAAAGGCTTGACCTGACAATTAAGTAGTAATTTATTATAATTTTTACAAAAAGGGTTGCCACATTTTCAAGAATTCATTCTTACGCTGCAACTTATTTGTTTTTTAATATGAGTGTCATCTGAAAGGGCATGACCTGTAGATGGATAATAAGATTTATTTTTTATAAAAATGTTAACCATCTATTTAAAAAATTTACTTGAAATTTTTTTACTATAGGAAAGGAAAGGAAGGAAAGGGAAAGGCAAGAAAAGGAAAGAAAAGGAAAGGAAAGGAAAGGAAAGGAAAGGAAAGGAGAAGAAAGGGAAGAAGATGTAAGGAAACGAAAGGAAAGGTAAGGAGAAGAAAGGAAAGGAAACGAAAGGAAAGGAAAGGAAAGGAAAGGAAAGGAAAGGAAAGGAAAGGAAAGGAAAGGAAAGGAAAGGAAAGGAAAGGAAAGGAAAGAAAATGAAAGGAAAGGAAAGGAAAGGAAAGGAAAGGAAAGGAAAGGAAAGGGAAACGGTAAGAGAATATTGTACGGAAAATCAAAAGGATAAAGGGAAAAAGGAAGAGAGAGAAAAAGAGAACCGAAAAAGGAAAGAGGTGTGCGAAAAATTTAATTTTTCAGGTCGCGAGAGGGTTAAAATATTTTAGAAAATTATTCAACATAAAACTTCGCTATGGGTCTCCTCCGACAAAATTTTTGTTCAAAAAATCTATAGGTCCACAGAAAATAAAAATAACCACCGGTAACTAAGTATTTATATGCTTCATTTTATATTTAATTAATAAGAGACTATGATCGAATTTTCGACAGCGAGCGATACTAGTTTTATTTATTATTAATTCTGCTTTTATTTTTATTTGCTTATTTTAAGTTTGTTTTATTTTCTCTTTGATTTAATCTAATTGATTAAAGTCAAATAGTTCAATAAGGCGCACGTTTTGGAAGGAACATTTTTTTTTATTGAGAAGCTTTAATCATGAAAAGCTTTATCCATGGTCAATGCTCCATTTTTATTTCATTGGCACAGATTTTGCTTTGCAAAGTTTTTGTATGCCATATGCACATATATGTATTGCACACATACAAATAATACAAACATACACAAATATGTGCATATGAATAAATATGGTAAAATAATTAAGATTAATGCATAAAACGTAAAGAGAATTTTTGCTAACACAGCTAATTGCCAAATTGTTTGCTGAGTTGTTTGTTAACATTGAGAAATTGCAGAAAACAAAATAATATGATGCTGCTCACATCTTTAAATACTTACAAATGTTTATCTGCAAGCACATATGTAAATATGTATATATATGTACATATATGTATATGCGTGCCTGTTTGAGTGCATAGCACTTTTCCACTGGGCCGTGCTAAGCCATTTGCAAGTCCCTATTTATAGTTTGCCCTGCTTGTGTAGTTACGCCGGCATCGCAACGCCTTCCGCAAAAATAGAAAATTAAGGCACAAAAGTTGTGAAAGAGTGCGCTAAAAATGTCAAAAAGCACAAAAGAATTCGATGCGATGTGATTTAATTTGCGACATACTATATACGAGTACTACATACATTTGTCTATTTACTTTGAAATTTTTGCACGATTTTAATTTTGACTATTAAGTGAAAATAGTAATTGTTCGCTCAACCTGATCTACATGCATACATATAGATTTTCCTAGAACTTAGAAATACACAAAAATATTTAGAGATATTTACCTACATACATAATTATTAATTTCGCAGAAACCTTTGAAAAGCTCTAAAAAGCCGAAGCCAAAACCTGCACAGGCACCAACAACATCTTCAACTACAACACCCAACGAATCATCTGGCGAATTGGAAACTTTAACACCACAAACTGCACCGCCAACAAATGTTGCAAATGATGTGTCCAAAGTCGATTGTGCAAATAAGGACTTTATTCCGGATGGAGATTGTCGGAAAGTAAGAGATCCCAGCCAAAATTTTAACAAAAATAATTATTAAAAATACACTTCTTCCCCTTGTTCTATCCTTCTTCCCCTTCTCATATTCTTCTTCCTCTTCTTGTCCTTCTTCTTCTTCTTCTTTTCCTTCTTCTTCTTTTCCTTCTTCTTCTTTTCCTTCTTCTTCTTTTTCTTCAACCTCTTCTCCTATTTCTATTTCTTCTTTTTCTTTTCCTTCTTCCTCTTCTTTTCCTTCTTATTCTTCTTCTTCTTCGACTTCTTCTTCTATTTATATTTCTTCTTTTTCTTCTTCTTTAGTATTATCGCTGTGTGCATGGCGAGCCAGTCGAATTCGAATGCAAAGAAGGCACAGCTTTTCATACAATTTTGAATGTGTGTGATTGGGCTGAGAACAGCGATCGTTATTACTGCACTAAAACAAAAAAGAAAGCATTGACGAATGAAACAAAGTAAAGGCTATTCTTTTAAATAGTAACAAGTATTCTATAAAGTAAGTTAATATAATTAATATTTAAAAATACATACATAATATATTTTTGGTTTATTGTTTAATTAGTAAGACAAACGATTGTGAAATATAATTTAATAAAAAATTTATAAAAAAAAATGAGTTTCGTTTTCATCGCATTGCATACTCAAAGCCGTACTCATATGTATCTCCCAATAAACACAACGCACACTGGTCTCATTTGTATGGAGTGTGGGACAAAACTCAATTTCTTGGAAACGGATGGACCTACCGAAACCAAATTTGGCAGATTGATGGCCCACTATACGACTCATCTTTCAGAAAAATTAAAAACATATATGTTGTAATCCACGCCCACCACTAACGCTAGTTTAGAGCCACAAAAATACAAGAAAACCAGGAATGGGGGAGGATAGGAATTGACCTGCTGAGCTTGGAACAATTTTTTTCTTAATTTTTTGTATAGTTAGGTTTTTGACATAACGGTAATTTTGCATTTTTTGTTATCACTTCATTCAAAAATTATTTTCTCTGGAGTTAAGAATGCGATAAACGCAAGCAGTATCTCGTTGGAAAGGCAATTAAAATACGCTTCAAACGACATACAACCTGGAGTGGTCTAAAAAAAACTAAAAAAATTTTGTAGATTTTTTGCGTTTTTTGAAAAAATTTTGATTTTCAAATTAAGTTTTTATAAAAAGTTGTTAAGATCAGGAAAGTTTTATTACTTTAAAAATTGGTCCGTGTAATTGCAAAGACTTTAAGTGTAATATCAGAGAGATCCGATAAAGATTTTATTTTTGGCGATTTTTTTCTTGTGATACAAAAAGGATATTTTGGACGAAAACCTTGGTTAGGTGACTCAACTATGTGAAAACGACTTCATAGGTCAAAGGGATATTAGAAGAAAATATAGAGCTTCCAAACACTAAACTAATGACATTTCGATTTTAAAAATCCGATATCAAATAACAAAGTTTCAATTAAAAAAAATTATTCCGCGATATTTCGCGGGATCAAAAAAAAATTGTATGGAGAGTGGGACAAAACTCAATTACTCAGATTTTATCGAAAATAAAGTTTTATCGAAAACAGTCGATGTAAATATGTACAAAAATCGTAAAAGGGCAACAATATTTTGTATAGACTAGTTACATTTAATATGATATTTTAAGAAAAAGGGAAAAAAAAAGGGAAAAATGTATAAACAGGCTTCTTAAGAGAAGACTTGAAAGAACTCAAATCTGCTTATAAGACCTGGTCCAGAGTGGTCCTTAATTGCTAAAAGTTTAAATGAAAATGCTAATGCTTGAAAATTACGCTCATAGAAAAGCCAAGATTTCTTCATCTTGTATTTTGCTAAAAACGAATTGTTTTCACTGTTTTCTTTCGCTAAATCATGAAACATACGTTTTTCTTGCGTTTGCATAGTTATCTGCATTTTTTTAGCACTCAAACTTGAAATATCGCAAAAATCATAATACACTTATTTACACAAACTTTTTCCAGACAATTTTTTTTCCAAATGTGTTGACTTTAAATTAGCCAAAGTAACATTTAATGGTGTCTATTGCGTATAGAAGGAGGTTTTCCATAAAATTCAATATATTTCCCACGGAAATGCATGACAGAAATTTCTTTTTCAAGCACCAACGTTTTTGACTTTTGTGTATGGGGGCTGACCAGTGTGCAACGGATTCGCCTCGAATTTGAGACAAATTCGCTTCTCTTATTATATTATCGCGGCGATAGTTCGCGACGATAGATCGGCGAATCCGAATTCCCAGGCCAGTCACCTCTCTTTAGCGATTCGCGCATTTTTGTGTTCTCGGATCGTTGGCGATTCGAGATTTAGGCTCATTGGCGAATACTTTCTAGAAAATCTTCTTCTGCGAACTTTCTTTCGAACTCCCCACGATATCATCCGAGCTTTTAAATTTCTTAAGAGGAGTTTTTAAGGATAAATTAAAGTCCAACAGCGAATTTCTTGGTGTAGAGCAAGATTCAACAAAATTAAAAAATGCTATTGCGATAATTGATTTTTCTCGAGTCCATCTCGAACTCGATACGAGGCTGAAAAATAACATTCACCTCCGCGAATTCATCTCGAATTTGCCACGATATCATCCTCGCTTTTGTGTTTATTGGGCTAGTATCTACATACATATACATATTCAGTAGCATTTCCTATTGTTTTTGTTTTCTTATAAGTTTCTAGTACGTGAATAAAATCAGTTTAATATAAAATCAATAATTAATTTATCCATCAAGCTTATTCTGTCATTTTTATATGAATATATCCAATGATTTTATTTAAAAATGACTGAATATAAACCTGTATCGTGCATTTCTTACTGACAGCTATAATATATCATTTTAAAAGAAGATGATTCGAAAAATATTTTTTATACATATGCACGTATACCTGTGCTTATTTTGCTTACTCTCTTCTACTTACTCATTCTCGTGTGAACAAATGTTAAACGACGCCGCATAGCCAATTTGTTTTCGTTAAGGTTTTATTCATGCATTTCAAAAAAATGTATCATACTTAGTCTAATAAAAATAAATTCTCCCACACAACATAGAACGTTGGCAGTTGGAAAAAAAATGTTAACACTATGAAATGAAATTAAATGAAATTAAATGAAATGAAATGAAAGTGCTTCTTTGTTGTTTATTTTTCCGACTGGGTAAGACTACGATGAATTGCGGCACGAAATTCCGTCATTTGTCGAGTTTGAAGTTTGGCGGAACAAAAAAGCTACTGTAGATTTCACATCGCCGAAACCGGTTTATAGCCAAACCAAATTTGACAAGTAATGACGGAAATTGCTTCCACAATAGAACTAAAAAGTGTAATACGAGGTTTGTTTAATAAGTCCGTGGCATTTTGAACTTGGCGTCCAGTAATATTGAATTCAGCAAATTGAATTTCACGTGCTTTAATCAGCTTTTTTTTTCGTAAAAAAAAAAACCATGAAGGAAACCAAGGAAAGGCTTGATGTATACTATGAGAGTCCCCATCTTCATAATTTTAAATGATTAAAAAGTGATTTACTGAATTGCGTATTGGTCGTACTAGTAGCAGTGATGCCGAACGTTCACGTCGCCCAAAATAATTACTCAAAAATTGGCGATAAAATCCATGGAATGTTTTTGGACTATTAGAGAATGAAAGTACGTGAAATAGCTGAGACCATTTGAGGAAATGCAAATGAGTGAAAATACATCACGTCTTATATAAATATTTAGACATGTAAAGCCTAATCGCGCGATGGGTGTACCCGATTGCTTACACTCGATAATAAGCGTAATCAAGAGATAACTTCAAAGTAGTGTTTGACCATGTTCATCAGCAAATCTATCGAATATTTCTGCGTTTTGTTACCGTAAATAAAACTTGGCACCACCTCAATTCATCAAAGATCAGGGAACAATCAAAACAATGGGTTTCTCAGGGTGTACGTGCTCCAAAGAAGCTCAAAGTGGGTGTGTCGGCCAATAAGGTTTTGGCCACAGTTTTTCGTGTTTAGTGGCCGCTGTGGTGCTGTGGGTAGAGTGCTCGCCTGCTATGCCAGAGGTCTCGGGTTCAAACCCCAGTCCGAGCAAAACACGAAAAACAATTTTTCTAATTAGTAAAAAACCAATTATTCGGTTTTTAAGAGTAGCGGTCACCCCTCGGCAGTGGGCGGCATACCCTCCGAGTTTATTTCTGTCATGAAAAAGTTTCTCACAAACAATGCATTCGCCGTTCGGAGCCGGCATAAAACTGTAGGTCCACCCAATTAGTAGGAAAAACAAAAAGGAGCACACCTCGAATTGAGAGAGAAGCTCGGCCATAAAACTCGTCAGAGTTATAATAGCGCCATTGTATTATATTATATTATTAATATTATTATTTTCGTGTTCACGAGCTGTCATTCACAATAGGGGTATTCGCTATCCATAGGACGATAGCAAGATAGCACGGATTGCAAATATCCTAGACCAAAATATGTTACACATAGAGAGCACCCTATTGCACAGTCGTAGAAAATTTTAAGAAGCAGCCTTTCTTTTTTGCAAAGCGGACGCATTCATCACTCACTTTTTAATAAATAAATCATTTTATTATAGTAAATTTAATAAATACACACAAAACATAACATTTCAAGCAAAATTTGGATGCTTAAATTGAAATTGAAATTAGCAATTGGCAAATGTCAGCTGACGCAGGGTCGCAATTAATTTCCTACAGCAAATAAATATACATAGGTTTTGCTGTAGCATATTTTTGAGGTCTAGCATATTTCTGTTCGCCTGTATTTTGTTGTTGTGCGTTGTAAAACTTTGCAATCCGTGCAATCCGTGCTACGTGCTAGGGTTATGCTATGGATAGCGAATACCCCTAATGAGTTGCTCACTCATGCTATATGTATGTATATGTATGTAGTTTGAACAACGCATAAGACGGCTGAGAATTACAGACATTTTTCACAGCCGCATGCGAATGCACGAACGAAAGCTATACAACATAAGTTGCGTAAACACTACCTCACCCATCACATTCTCCAGATTTAGCCTCTCCTATTAGTTTCTGTTTCCAAACCTGAAGAAATAGTAGCTGGGTTATAAGATAAATATTCGTCAAATGAAGAGGTCATCACAGAAACAAATGCCTATTTTGAGAGCCTTGGAAAATACTTTTTTTTGTAAGGAATAAAAAAGAATTGGAAAAACGCTGGAGCTTTATCGAGCTAGAAGGAGATTAAGTTGAAAAATAAAATGCAATGTCACGGACTTATCAAACAAAGCTCGTATATTGGAATTATAGAAAAGGTTAAAACAACGGATTTGTTTCTGTAGGTACATTAATGTATTAGTGAAACTGAAAAAACCCTGCAGTATTTATCAGCTGGAAAACAGCACATATTTCCTACTGAATATTCAGTAGAGATTTAGTTCTAAAATCTGAAATTTCCCTTTCGTTTTTATATAAAGGTGGCGTCGAAAATCAACTACCTAAAAACTGCTGAACGAGAAGGGAGAGTTTCTGTAGGAAAAAGGCCTGAATACGCAGGGAGAACTTCCATAGCATGTATTTCAGTACACCTGATGTCTTCACTGCGTGTTCAGTTATTTTTTCAGCAATGAATTTTGAACTTAGTTTCAGGGTATTTTTCATAATGAATATTCTACTGAATATGCACCTCCTTACCTCAAATTCTGCTGGGAAGTGATCAAACTATTCCATGTAAGATTACTTATGCCGAATGACATGTCTGCAGTAAAAAGTGCAGAGTTGGTCGATGGTAGAACCGATCGACTGCATACTAGAATCAGCTTCATCATCTGAAGTATATCAATTGTTAATGTGCGATTTGTTGTACAGTGTAATTTAGTTTCATTGAATGTTTTCTTTTGTGTATGATTTCACTCACTTCTGAACATCTTTGTCTGCTTAGGCTAACTTGAGTGTATTTCAATAACGCAGCGGCCGCCTTTGCTCGTACAATGCTCTTTCCAACAACAACAAACAAATGCCAATTAAATGAGTTTTACTCAAAATTTCACTAAAATTTTGTCAGTGAAAAATTATGTGGCTTTTCAATATGAAAATATCAAAATTTTCGCGGTCACAAGGTAAAATTTTGAGGCCTCTGTGCTATGTTACGAATTGGTTTTGGACCGGGAGAGATCGACCGACTCGTACACTCGTGCTCGTACTACAGTTTTTTTATAAATATATATATTTTTTTTATTGTAATAAATTTAAATTTTATATTTATATATAAATTAAAAAATATATAATTTTCAGTGCATATTTTCAATATTTAAACGCAACGAAAGTGCAGGCACGTAGAATACGTGAAGAAAAAAATATTTATTTTATATATAAATTTATTAGAAAAAAAAACTACAGCTGGCATTCGTTGAAAGGGACACACAGGATTACCCAAGCAACGAGTGTCCTGCTAAATAAATGAAACTAAAAAATAAAAATAAAAATAAAATAAAATAAAATAAAAAGAAAAGAAAATGAAAATAAAAAAAATTAAATAAAATAAAATAAAATAAAATAAAATAAAATAAAAAGAAAAGAAAATAGAAATAAAATAAAATAAAATAAAATAAAATAAAATAAGAATTATAAAAAGAAATACATTTAAGAAATAAAGTTAAAATAGTGCTAGCGTTGCGAACAAAAAGCAAAACTTTTACGAAACGAATTTTTAACGAAAAACGAACGAAAATGTGTTACGAACGCGATCGCAAAAAAAAAAATAAAATAAAAATAAAAAAAACAAAAACAAAAATCGATTTGTGCTTAGTGTACTCAATTTTTATTTGATTTTTATTAAGAAAAAAAAAATATTAATAATTCTCAGTGGTTACTAATTTTTTCAATTGAATTTTCACCATTCATTTACAATCTCTTCTATTGCAGTGCATTTCACGACGAAACAAAATAAAATAAAAGTTTTCGTATTCATGTAGAATACGAGGGCGTTGTACATACATACCTAATAATAATATTTTTTTTTCTAACTAAAATATTTAATTAATTTAAATATTGACAAAAGCAGAATCTTTGCACATATGAAGCGGCCAACGTACTAACGACATTCGCGCAAAAGTTGGAGAGGATTACTCAGCAAAGATGAATATTTTGCTTTTCGTGGGGCGGTTAACATTTTTGGTCCTAATTGGACTGATCCTGTCGGCTGGCTCATTCAATGGTAAATATGTACATATAGGTGCATACATATACATATACTTTGTAGATAGTATTAGTGAATGTGATTGTTTGTTATTGTTGTTGCACTGATCAATATTGCACTGATCATTTTATTACGATCGTAGTTTTTGCAAAAAAAAAAAATTAAGCATATCCTTTAAAAGAATTAATTGAAAATCCATTGAAATATCGCAGCAGACCAAGCAAAGCAATTATATAATTTTATCTTTTAGGCAAAGGCCAAAAGCACAGAAAAATTTTTGTCGCTGTCGCTAAAATTGTCTGCCTTCAACTCGCACACAACACCCTAGGCTAAATACAGCGCAGCAAAAACAACAATATTGACCGTATATTTCCCGCACTGCATCACCCTCGTCCAACGGATACGCCGCTAACACAAACACAATTCATACTTATATGTACATTAGGGTGGTCCCCAATATCAAATTAGCGATTTTCTTCGGTCTCGCCACCTCCATCGGTAACAGCACAGTCTTAGATATCACATACAAATTTTAGTCCCGATCGGAGATGGGTACACCCCTGACCACAGGGGTTAAAGTTCAGAAAGCTCAATGAAAATTCAAAGAATTTAAAATTTTTTTATATCTAATGCCCGAAATCGATAGTCCTGTACTCTGGGATACCAAATATAAATTTTGATCTCGATAAACACTGCTAAGGGGTGTCGCACAGGGGTTATCTGAGCTTTGACCCCTCTGCGACATCCTTTAACCTTCTCTGCGACATCCCTTAACCCTCCACAATCGGGATAAAAATTTATATTTCGTATCTTCTATATTATCATCGGCCTAGGGGAGGAGGTGAGCGGAAATATGCTATCCATACAATTTTGGGAACCACCCCAATGTACAAGTACATACATGTGCAAGTATAGACCAGCAACAGCTGTGGTTAAGCACAAGAACAAAAAATATATTATATTGTAATGCCAAATTTAAATGCCAATAACAACGTAGAGTGAAAGTACATATATTCGTTTAAACTACATAACCGCCTAAGTGAAACTTTCATAACCGCTTATGCCAAAACTGCGATTTGAAAAACTTTAACTCCTGGCAGCCAGCTCTATCGACCCATGCCATAAATTTGGTGTATTGTAGAACAATTTTCCGTCATCCCTTGTCAAGTTTGATTTGGAGACAAACCGGTTTCGGCTAATATGCGTCATCTTCAGTGTCTTTTTTTTCGTTCTCCACGGTTTGTTTCCAAACCAAACTTGACAAGGAATGACGGAAAATCGTTCCACAGTAAATCATATTCTTACCCTTTCGGAAAAGCAAGCAACCAAAAAGCAATAAATTTGATCTTTGGGAAGCTCTATATTTCCTTCTAATTTTTTCAGCTCTGAAGTCGTAGAGGTGGGCGTCAGGAATGCAATTTGAATTTTTGGCACAAATGTTGGTTAGGCAGTTATGAAAGTCTCACTTAGGCCGTTATGAAGTTGAAACAGCGATATGCATGTATGTACATATATTGTCCTAGCGATTTATTATGCAATTTTTTGTTTTTTTTTTACCTTTGCTTTGCACAGCTATTATTATTTTTCGTTATGAAGATAAATCGAGGAAATAATATTCAAACAAAAAAAAAAACGTACTATTTTGCTTCGTTTTGTCTACTTTCGTGTTGCGGATTAGCGTTCTCATTTAGGTTTGCCATTTGTTCCTTCGTTAGGCGCTTGCTTAGTGGGTCTTTTGAGTGTAGAATCTACACTGTAGATCCACTCGAACATTTCAACGAGTGTAAATGAGAAGCCAAAGACAAGGCCGAAATTTGACAAGCTGAGTTGATTGCGCTGAGGCATTTGCGAAAATCCGCTAGTGATCAATGTGCTGAGCATGAAAGGAAGCAGAATTTTCAAAAGGCAAAACAAAATACATTAGTATGTAGATACATACATATGTAAATATATTATTATATATTAGTATAATCGCTAAGAAACAGCAGAGAAATAGTAAACCAAGCTAAAGGAAAATTTCATATTTAAAAATACATATATATGCACATATACTCGTGCTATGTGTTTAATGTGAAAAGTAGAAGACGACATTGAATGACGAAAAATACAGTAACAACAACAGGTGCCCATTCAATAGCATTTGTCCGTGCAAGAACAACAGCGCAGTGAATAGAGCACGTCCAGCGCCGCACAATTCACCTTTTGCTATTTGTAATCATTTAATTTTAGCAACAAAAGAGCGAAATAAAGTCTCTAAGAAACACGAAAAAATTAGTTTTTAATTTATTTTTAATGAAAGTACATGTATAGATAGATATTACGAAAGTAAACTTGTATGTAGCAGCTATATGACCCTTGTATTTTTGTGTAGATATAATTTTCTAAAAATTAATAAGCTTACCTTTTGAGTCTAATTATGTTTCACCAAAAAAAACTTAATTTATAATTATCTATTTATGAGGTAAATCAGAGAGAAGAAAATATACAATTAAAAGTTACCACTAGTGTGTTTATAAACAGTTTAAAGCTAATTTTAAATTAGCTGCCCTTCCCGTAGGCATCTGAGCTATGTTTGTCTAGTTTTACCAAAATAAAAGAAAAACTTACCCCTCTGGTAAAACAGCCCCGTAATGCATATTAGGCCTATAGGTCTTCATTTTTCATTTTTATTTGCCTGTGCTTATGCCTTTGTTTTTGATGTGGCAGCAACATGGCCAAATAATTGAAAACTAGTATCACCGGTGCTCGAAATTCGAACATGCAATTTATTTTTTCAACTTTGTATTGGTACAAAAATTATTCCTTTTCGCAGAGATAAGCAACACTATCCTAATTGCAGTTGTACCGCAACACTGATTTGCCCTTTTGATCACGGTCCGACGCGAAATCATGGTCAAAATCAAGGCAGATCTAGGAAGGTAGGCCCTGGTGGCGAATTCAGAAATTTCCCATGTATTTTGTTATTGTAATTGGTAGAGTGTAATGTCAAAATGATATTTCGCCGTGGTTAAAATCTGAATTCGCTTGGGGCTCGTCCATTCCTATTGGCCATGATGTGAATTCGCTTTGATTTTGACATTACACTCTACCTTTGTAAATAAAAAAAGAAGTTTTTCAATTCGCCGCCGAGCCTACCTGTTAGATATGCCTTGGTGAAAATTTAAATTACTCAGTGTGCTCTCCCGCTATCTCTCTCATTTTTCGCTTTAATGGAAAAGCAATAGGAGATATTTGGCCGCGTTGATTTTGATTTGAGCGTAAACTGGGCCAATGCATATAAAATAGAGAGAGCGCTTTTAAATTAAAGCAACTTTTCAACTGTGTTTACGATATTTGTAAACACGTCTACGATATCTATTTCTCTTAACTACAAATTTTATTTATTAATTATAAACAAATTAAATAATTTATAGAAAAAATTATATACCTATGCACTGCTCCTGACTCATACGAACACATCCATTTCAATTGTATGTGGATATGAGTATGTTAAATGTGCTAAACAGCCTGGCAATTGTTTGTATGGAAAAAATGTTAGCCTATTAATATATAGATGTTCATCTCAATAGGAAATAATGCTTCTTCACTACTTCTAATAAGCTGTCAAATTATCCTCTTTTGTTTTGATTTTGCCCTCTTGCACGTGTTATTCGTCGAAATAGTTTGTGTATTCGCTTCAAAAGCAACAACACTTATTATGTAATATTTTTTTTTTTTTGGTTATTTGTTAAAAATCCTAAAAAAAAAATCCGCTAAAACGCGCCTCCAAAATTGAGCAGTAAAAACACCACGCAACATGTTTCCAGCAACATTATAATATCTTAGCGGCAGTGCATTTCTGCTACATGCCATTGTAACACAGCGCCATTTTATGTAACAATAAACATCATTATTTCATTTTATCAAGCTTTGATCACTTTTCCTAATACATAGAGTTACCTAACTTTAAGTACAAATAAAAATGAAACCAGACCTATAGGCCAAAACTCCAGTATGAGGTTTTGATATGGCAGGGATAAAGTTTCGTCTTCTCTTGGTTTCGTCAATTACGTAGAAACTTGTTGCACTGTGTTATTTTTAAGTTGACAACATTTGGAAATATCAAACAAGAAAGGAAAACTGTTATGTATCTTTCAAGCTTCATTTCCGAAGTGATTGTTATTAAAATACAACTACATATGTATGTATATCTATATATTTAGTTAAATAGTTAAAAATCAAACTATGTAGCACCACTGCGTATGAGTAATGCGATGACATGTCCACCCAGTACTTAGTTTATACCACCTGAATGTAACTATTTTTGCCTGCACGTTAAACGCCGTCAAAAAACAATAATCTTTTGTAGAAGAAGTATCTCGATCTATTCAGTAGAACTGCAAATAAAATACATTTAACTTTCCGTGGAATATACGTTTTTCGCTTCCTGTGGTCTTTTAGGTTCATTTTACAAAGATTTGTTCTAAAGAGACTCCTACTGAAATTTTATGCCGAATAATTTTCTAGAGCATTTTAACTATCTAGCACCCCTAAGAAAGGGTTATTTTGACCCCTTTTTATACAGTCATATAAATCCTCCAGAGCACCAACTGGGTCCAGGACGATTTATTCAGTCAGAAAATATGGTATTGTCAGGGAATATTTAAGGACGCTAGAGGCCTAAAATGTTCTAGGAAATTATTCGGCATAAAATTTCAGTAGGGGTCTCCTCTGAAAAAAACTTTGTAAAACGAACCTAAAAGATCACAGGAATCGTGAAATTTGTAATCCTCTGAATGTTAAATGTGTTTTTTTTTTCAGTTCTACTGAAGAAATACTTCTTTTGCAAAAGATTAATGGTTTTTGACGAAGTTTAACGTGCCTGAAAAAAAGTTTAAAGATTAAGGTGGTATAAAATAAGTACTGGGTGGAAGTGACCCCAATGGCGCACGTAGGGTTAACAAAATTATAGAATAGGAACCCTCCTCTCAAGCCAAAGAGATTGGTGTAGCAAACTTAGCGATCGGATCATAAAAAAATTACATCTAGCGGCGTCCACAAGAAAATAAAAAACGTTACCAGAAATGTTTTCGAAAAAGAAATCATATGGGGGGAGGGCGTACGGTGGACTTTTTTTTTGGTCCATATAACGCGAGGCGGCCTAATGTACATACATACCTCATTAGACAGCCAGGTAGTATCACCTTTTACATGAATGACTTTGTTGTTGTTGTTGTAACGGCAAAAATACTCTACAGAAATACTGAGGAGTGTATTTAGAGTGGTAGTGCTTGGCTGGATGTTAGTTCATGTCGTTCCGGTACTTAGACCCGACTGTCGTGTGAGCGTTCGTTCAGGCGTTCACCGTACCTATTTATTGTTTCGCCTTCGTTAATATTTAAGAAATTTTATTTCAGATAATTTTTTTATCAATAACATTTTATGCCGAAAAACGTCCTCTTTCCTCTTTTCATGGAATAAATAGAAATAAAGTTATGGGCCAATATGTGCTTTCAACTATGAAAAAGGGGCCCTAGCTCCAGACTTTGAGGATGTATTGGAAATTTTAAGTATGCAGATTTTGTATACTTGACTAGACCTACAACTTGAGGTATGTCTCACAAAAAACTATTTTTTCAGTGGCACACAGTGTAATTCGTTGTTTTTTTATTATTATTTTTTTAAATCTTGTTTTGCACATAATTTTATGAAATCCAAACGATCGCTTTTAACCACACTTTCCCACTTTGAATGCGATGAAAGTAAAAGAAAAAAATGAAAGTCATGAGCGTTAGAGCAACGAATGACAAGCGTGTGCAAGTCTACAAAACGCCCACACTTGCCATAAATAAACCTTGACCGTATGATAAATATTTGTCACATACATACATACATACATATGTACATACATTAGTGAAAATGCATATGAAAACATGTGTTTTATTGTTTTTCCACGTCAGACCGAGCGCTTTCCAATAGCGAGCGAAATTTCTTGGATGAAAAATTTTGCAAATTATATATTTAGTACATGTATTTATGTACATATATATATATATGTATGTACATTTATATTATATATATATTTATAACGGTATGCTTAAAATTTTGTTAAAGAAAACATTTGTGTACCCCAAGTGACCATGAAAAAGAAAATATTTTGAACAGATTCTGTAGCACAGAACAAATGGAGAAGGAAGAAGAAGAAAAGTGAATGAAAACATGTAGACATTTTTTGTCGAAAAAACTTATTGTCAACAAATGCATTAAACGTCTATATGCGGCGGCATATGTGCATTCGGAAAGTTAATAAAGCATGTCGTAAAAGTATCAATAAAAGCTCGAGGAACTATTTATTTCTCTGCGGTTACTTATTCTAAAATCTACGCCCTTAAAACTTAAAAACAATTCATTAGGATCAAATGATAAATAAATTATGTTTGTTTTTGACATTTGCTCTATAAAAACAAGTAAGGAAGCCTAAGTTCGAGTGGAATCGAACATTAGATACTCAGCTGTATGCTTTCATTGTTTGTTTGCGTTTGATGGAAACACGGCGTATTTTATACAAAGCGAGTGCCGCATAAAGTGGGCGTAGCCACGCCCATTTTCAACATTTTTATCAGTCATCCAACTAAGCATATGAATATTATTTTTTGTGCAAAATTTCATTCCTTTATGACTTCTAGTTACAAAGATGTCACGTTACAAATTCCTAAAGGGTGTTCCAGAAATATCTTTGTTAAAAAGTAGGCGTGGTCATAAACCGATTTCAATAAATTTTTGCGTGTCTATTAACACAAGTTATAAAAGTTTATAAACCAAGTTTCGTCATAATATCTCAATTATTTGTCGAGTTATAGGCTAAGAAATCTCGTATATTCCTTTGCCTAAAAAGAGGCGGTACCACACCCATTTTCCAAAATTTTTATATTTTTTGTTTCCGGTCTATTGTGGAACTCTTGCCACAAAATTTCAATGAATTATCTTTATATTTGACAAAGATATCGCTTAAAATATTTTTATTAGGCCCCTTAATAGTTCCCATATATAAAAGTGGGCGTGGCCGTCAACCGGTTTCTCTAAAATTTTGAACATGTATTACCACAAGTAATAAAAGTGTACACACCAAGTTTCGTCATTATATATCAATTATTTGTCGAGTTATGGGCTCAGAAATCACGTATATTCCTGCTTCTAAAAAGAGGCGGTGCCACGCCCATTTTCCAAAATTGTTACGGTTTTTGTCTTATGTTCGTAGTTAGATTCCTGCCATAAAATTTTAATGATATATCTTTATATTTGACAGAGATATCGCTTAAAATGTTTTTATTAGGCCACTTTATAATACACATATATAAATGTGGGCGTGGCCCTCAACCGATTTAGGAAATTTTTCGTCCAAACATTTGACTAAGTAAGTATATCACGCGTACCGAATTTCATCGATACCTATATCTTCAACGGTTTCTGAGTTATGACTCATAAAACCCTCAATGTTTGACCCTTAATAAGTGGGCTTGGCACTGCCCATTTTCCAAAATTTCATCAAATTTCTTCCTAGAGGCCTCAGCTCAACACGTGGGTAAAATTTCATCGCTCCATCTATATTAGTGACTGAGATACCAAATTTCCGATTTTTTCTATATAGGAAAAGTGGGAGTGATCATGGTCCGATTTCGCCCATTTTCAATACCAACCGTCCCAGTCTGGATACCAACTTGCATTCCAAATTTCATCAAAATATCTCAATTTTTGCGCGAGTTAGAGTGTTTACAGACGGACGGACGGACGGACGGACATGGCTCAATCGATTTCTCTTTTCACCCTGATCATTTTGATATATATAAGTCTATATCTATCTCGATTATTTCATTCTGTTACAATCCACCGTTATGTGATTAAAACTATAATACTCTGTGTACTAGTACAGCTGAGTATAAAAATACACATTGTACCTATAATTAAATTAACTAATGTCAAGATGTAGACAACACAAAAATAGCGTACAACAACAATAGCAACACAAAATAAGCGATACATTGCAGAACAACAAAAAAGAAATAGCGTCTTCATTGGCGCAAATTAATGAGAGTCATTTAATTAACTAATTGTAAATTGTATTTTAGGTGCGTTAGTCAGTGCTGATGACTCCAATTTTGGGCCGAGTGAGGATCAATGCCGTCCCTACATTGAAAAGGCGATAAACGAACTGAAAACAGGTGATCCCAGCGATGACCTAGGTGAGCATGATTTTGCATTTATGTATATATGTAAATAATGCGTACAAACTGGAAGTGCACACGCACTTAAATTGTATATACTATGTAGTTCAGGCTGTACATATGCATGTACACACACTCAGGGAAAAAACAAGCTAAATTTAAGTCTAACGGTATTAAAACCAGCCGAATACGTCATGAGAGTCTGTTAACCTTGAAAATGCCAAAATCAAGAATGTAAGTATTCTTATTTTTAGAACGATATATTAGAGTGTGCAGTTTTGAAAAAAACGTATGTAAACTTATTTTGAGCACAACCCATTATTGATTCAAGCCTGCCCAATTTTATTTTAAGAATGCTTATAATTTTACTGAGAATTTCATTCTAAAATCAAGAATACTATACTAAAATCAAATTTATTCAGTTTTTATCTTGTTTTAAACTTGTGAAAACTTAAATTGAATTTATTTTTCTTTCATTTCTGTAATTCCTCTATCAAGTACGACACAGCTTGAATTTAGTCCGCAACTTTTCTCTGAGTGTATGTATGTATTAATGTTTTTATACCATGACACATGTCTATACTCAAATCATGAATGAGCAACACAGCATTGACGTTAACATTTCATGTATTACAACAATTGGCACACTAAAATGTATCCATTCACGCTTACATTGGAAAATCCGTCGAAAGTTTGTCCGGTGTCACAAATGAGCCTCGCACATTCATTACCCATTAACCTCCAAAAGTGATCATACATGTATTCGTAGAAATTCTGCTGTTTATTTTTAAAATATTTTATGCATCACCCATTTTTTTCTGGTGGTTGACAGTTCGTCTCCTTTTCCTTTTTGTTTTTGGCATTTAACCAAAGTACACTTAAGCTTCGCAAGAAATTGCTTTTGCTTATGAAGATTTACATATGTTGGTACACACATAAAACACGATACAATAATATACAGGGTGGATTATAAAGTAAATTATTGCTTTTTACTATTTAATACGAGGAAAAGAGGTTTCATTTACTAGGCTATTCTGGCAACTGTCTTTCCAAAGGCAACTATCTTTCGCAAGCAAACAGTTTTTTTTTTGTTAGTTGATAGTTTCTTTGCAAAGACAGTTGCGAGAATAGGTGTTTTGTTGAGACCAAAACCGAGAACCTCGTGGTTCTTAGACAAACAGTAATCTAGGCAAGTAGATACAGCACTTAGATACAGGGACTGTAACGGTTATGAGTTATGTATATCCAAAAAATTTATTTTTAATCATTATTTGCTGAGCTTTATTTTCTGCTCACAAAATAAAAGTTATTTCTTGAGTTTTATTTTTCGATCAGAAAATAAAAATTTTTTTTAGTTTTATTTTTCGATCAGAAAATAAAAGTTGTTTTTTTAGTTTTATTTTTCCCTCAGAAAATAAAAGTTATTTTTTGAGTTTTATTTTTCGATCAGTAAATAAAAGTTATTTTTGAGTTTTATTTTTCGATCAGTAAATAAAAGTTATTTCTTGAGTTTTATTTTTCGATCAGAAAATAAATTTTTTTTTTAGTTTTATTTTTCGATCAGAAAATAAAAGTTGTTTTTTTAGTTTTATTTTTCCTTCAGAAAATAAAAGTTATTTTTTGAGTTTTATTTTTCGATCAGTAAATAAAAGTTATTTTTGAGTTTTATTTTTCGATCAGAAAATAAAATTTATTTTCTGAGTTTTATTTTTTTGCCCAGAGAATAAAGTTTTTCAGTTTAATTTTGGCTGCAATTGTAGATTTCGCCATATAAATAGGTAAAGTAGACAAATAAATTTTTAATTTTTTTTATTTACATATAAACTTTACCTACGTGTAAATGTGGCAAAATCGACAGCTGCAGCTAAAATTAAACTGAAGAAACTTTTATTCTCTGAGCAAAAAGATAAATCTCGGAAAATAACTTTTATTTTCTGATCGAAAAATAAAACTCTTATTTTCTGAGGGAGAAATAAAACTCAAAAAACAACTTTTATTTTCTGATCGGAAACTAAAACTAAAAAAAAAAAAATTTATTTTTTAAGCGAAAATAAAACTAAAAAATAACTTTTATTTTCTGAGCAGAAAAAAAATTAAAAAATAATGATTAAAAATCAATTTTTTTATAAAAAATCGAAAAAATAAAAGTTAATGCACCTAGAGGTAGCCTGCGTTACGGTGATTACATCTGTGTACTTCTTTTCCGTTTAGCATTTTTCCTTCATTATGATTTTTTTAGTCAAAATTTAAAAAGTAACGATTATTTGCAATCCCTGCTTAGATACGAGTACATCAATTCTACAAAGGGACAACAAAAATATCTGCCGCGAATATATGTAATTCTAATGAGTACCCTGTACTAAAATTGCTATAAGCATGTCAAAAGTATTCATTTATATGTACATAAAATATTTATGTTTGAACGTAATTCTTTCCACTAAAATACTATGTACTTTTAATTTTTCCAAATGCCATTTGGCGTCCATAAAACTTGTCCAACTGATCGAAATTCATGTACATATTGACTAATAACACTGCTCTACAGCCAAAAAATACTCTGAACGCGACCATCCTATTTATATGTAAAATCGGTCGCTGATTCCGAAAATCGGGCTCATTTTTAATTCTATGGGAAGGTTTTTGAGATATCGGCAATTTACCGTTATTTGGCCAATGACTCCACTTAATCCTGTATACCTCTTTAACGCAGTGAGCTATCTTCCTTGGAGTGACACTCAACGAAAGAAAATTAAATTTCCTTTTCATCCCTGCTACAACATTTTTCTGTAACTCTTATAGTTTCTGAAATATTGACGATTCAATTTGAATTTTTTCGATTTTTTACCATTTTTTGAAGAAAAAATTGACTTTGTCAGGCAATATCTTTTAAACCAATGTCTTCACCTTCGGTTTTACTCCTTTACGTGAAGCTCCATTCTATTGGGAAAAAGATAAGCTATCAACGAAGAAAATCCATGGTAAAATAGAAAAGTTATAGGCGATCAAGTAAATACATCCAAGTCGCGCAATGCCTCTGCACGGGTATATTTTATGCATGTTATACCAATACCTACACATCTGCAGTAGCAGCACATTGGCAGCGCAGTAGATAAAAGCCCATTTACGGGTATAACATGCATAGAATATACCCGTGCAGAGGCATTGCGCGACTTGGATGTATTTACTTGATCGCCTATAACTTTTCCATTTTACCATGGATTTTCTTCGTTGATAGCTTATATTTTTCCCAATAGAATGGAGCTTCATGTAAAGGAGTAAAACCGAAGGTGAAGACATTGGTTTAAAAGATATTGCCTGACAAATTCAATTTTTTCTTCAAAAAATCGTAAAAAATCGAAAAAATTCAAATTGAATCGTCAATATTTCAGAAACTATAAGAGTTACAGAAAAATGTTATAGCAGCGATGAAAAGTAAATTTAATTTTCTTTCGTTGAGTGTCACTCCAAGGAAGATAGCTCACTGCGTTAAAAAGGTATACAGGATTAAGTGGAGCCAGTGGCCAAATAACGGTAAATTGCCGATATCTCAAAAACCTTCCCATAGAATTAAAAATGAGCCCGATTTTCGGAATCAGCGACCGATTTTACATATAGATAGGATGGTCACGTCCAAAGTACAGACAAAAAATTTCATTTTGTGATCCAGTGTAATTTAAAACAATTGTGCAGAATGCCTGCCAGCGAGAGAATACGCAAATATGCAATACCTATTACTAAAAGGCATTGAGCTCTCATACTTATGGAATAAGTGTGCTTATTCTTTTTTACTATTAATGCAAAGAATATTAAATATTTTTTCTATTACGAGGGTCACTGCAAAAATTCGAGGAAAATGGAAAGAAAAACGCAAACTACGTTATGTAAGATCGCTTCATTTCTTCTCAAAATATTCTCCTTTAAAATCTATAATTTTGCAAATTGTGTAAGTCCTTTTTTCAATCTTTGTAGGAGAGAAAAAAAAAACAAAAAATATAAAAAATTTCAAAATGAAAATAAATTTTCTGTTTATATAGAAATTTTGGACTTACACAATTTTCTTCGCTTTTTGGACTTACACAATTTGCGTATCACTGAATAACAACGAGTAGAAATGTTACAAGTATCACAGACTTGTTTAGCGTGGTGTGTATTTGATTTTTCTAGCTTTCTACACTTAAAAACACGTTTTCATAAAAATGAACTTACACAGTTTGCACTCTAAGCTAGCGCAATTCTCAAAGCAATATTTCCACTCTGAGCGAGGTACCTCAAAAACAAGTTATTCAAATACTCAATCGGCCTTTTCCGCCAATGAAAAATGCTCACCACGCATTTTGATATGTTACACTCAAAAAAAAAAATACTCAGATTATGGAAAAGTTGGAATGATTCGGCGCTAAAGACAATTTTCATTGTTTTGATGTACAATTTTCTTAAAAACGTGGTTTTTATCCCTTGATTTGAAGAAAATTGTACATCAAAACAATGAAAATTGTCTTTAGCGCCGAATCATTCCCACTTTTTCATAATCTGAGTATTTTTTTTTTTTTTTTGAGTGTAAAATATGGCCAAAGTTAGAAATGTGAGAAGAAGTCACTGGGTGATAAATCAGGCAAATATGGGAAATGAGTCATTAATTGGATGTTGTTACTGGTCTCCAAAACTCCACAGTTCGTTGTGCTGTGTGAGCGCTTGCATTGCCGTGATGAACAATGATTCGCCGGTTTTTGTTGCTCCTTCTGATTTCAGCGACAACTTCCGTTAAAAAAAAAATTGAGGTATACCAATCAACATTAACGGTTCTTCGATCCGCAAATGCAACAGTTGCAATATGACCCATGAAGAAACAAGCAATCATCCTTTTCGCAACGTTTTGTGAACGCACCACTTTTGTGAGGTTAGGTTCATTTTGGAACACACACACGGTTGATTGCTGTTTAGTTTCAGGCCCATAGGAATATATCCCAAATTCGTCACCTCTTGCGATGTTATATACCGGATTTGAACGACCCCCTTCGTAAATCTCTAGTATATCCTTGCACCAATTAACACGTGGCTGTTCTTCTTTCAAAATGTGTGTGATCCAACGACTACAAAGCTTCCTGACATGCAAATGATCGTGCGAAATCGTATGTATTTGTTTCGCCGGAATGCCTCTATCTCACTGTAATTCACATGCCGATCTGACAAAACCATTTCACGCACAGCATCAATATCTTTCGCGACAACAGAGGTGCATTGAGGACCTTCGCGAAGATGGTTATCAAACGTTGGTCTTGCACGCCTGATTGCCGCGAACCATTCGTAAACCATAGTTTTCAATGGTACTTCATCCCCAAATTCACTTTTAAAAAAATGTTAGATTTTACGAATATGACAATCTCAGAACGCTGCCAATGCAGGAAGTGCTCGATTCCGCAAACTTTTGCAGTGACCCTCGTAAAGTGCTTAAAATTTACTTACAACCAATCACGTATAGACTTCATGTTATAGTCGGGATTTTCTGTACTGAACTATTAAAAAATCTACATGATTAAGTACATTTTTATTCTTAGCAAATAATAAAGAACTGGGCGCCGATTTCTGTCATGGCAACGCTTTTTTAAGAATTTTTACTTAGCACTTCTTTTGTATTAATATTATTAGGAAGATTCATGAGGAATATCTTGTAGTAATATTGATCATAACCACGTTACTGATGGACACCAAGAGCTTTTTCCTACAATCTAGTGTTTTTGAAGCTTTAGTCTACCCATGTATGCCAGTGCTATAAAAATATCTAGCCATCCTTAAGATAATGCCTATGCCTTCTGCTTACCTGCTGTGTCTATGGAACTTAGTGGCAAGCCCTTAATGCTTACAAGTAGCTCCCATAAAATATTTAAATGAACATCTAAATTATTCAAAGGATGATAACATGAATGTACGAGTAACAAACGTTCTTAGACGGCAAGTGAGTTTATAACAAAATGGAAAGGGGAATGGTAAGAAGGATATATAAAGTAGTTTGCCATATTAGTAAAAAAAAAAAAAACACAAGTAATAATACACAATTTAAGGAATACTACATAGTTATCTCACATAAATTTTATATAACTATGCACAATTAAAAGTTCTTCACCTCAACTTCTGTTTATTTTACCAGAGGCAGGTGGTATCTTTAATGCAGAGGGCACAACGAACAATGACGACAATGATACAAATTCTGATGAAATGCAATCCGATCAACCGGCTGGCGATGAAAAGGAAACCGTCGAGATAACCGATGCTGATTCTGTGGAAGCGAAAGCCATTGACATCGATGGCGATGGCATAAGGAATGAGGATGACCTCGACATTGACGGTGACAATAAGCCGAACGAGCAAGACGAAGATATGGACGGCGATGGCGTTTTGAATGAGGAGGATGATGATATTGATGGTGATGTTATACCAAACGATCGAGATCCCGATATCGACGGTGATGGTGTGTTGAATGTTGACGATCGGGACATCGATGGTGATGGCGTACCAAATGTGATCGATCATGATCTTGACGGTGATGGTGTGCCGAATGTTGTCGATAAAGATATTGATGGCGATGGTGTAAGCAATGCCAACGATAATGATCTAGATGGTGATGGCATACCAAATGATGAAGATGATGATATGGATGGTGATGGCATACCAAATGATCAGGATAATGATATCGATGGTGACGGCATACCCAACGATCAAGATGATGATATCGATGGTGATGGTATACCCAATAACCAAGATGAAGATATCGATGGTGATGGTATACCAAATGATCAGGACAATGATATCGATGGTGATGGCATACCAAATGATCAAGATAATGATATAGATGGTGATGGCATACCGAACGATAAGGACAATGACATCGATGGCGATGGCATACTGAATGACGAAGATGATGACATCGATGGCGATGGCATACCCAACGATGAGGATGATGATTTGGATGGTGATGGCATACCGAACAAGGATGATAATGACATTGACGGTGATGGTGTATCGAACGAAGATGATTCGGATATTGATGGCGATGGCGTACCCAACGAAAGTGATGAGGACATTGATGGCGATGGCATCAAGAATGAACAAGACGATGACATTGATGGTGATGGCGTGGCCAATGAGCTGGACAATGACATTGACGGCGATGGTGAGCCGAATGAAGCAGATAAGGATATCGATGGTGATGGTGTGCCGAATAAGGAGGATGTTGATATCGACGGCGATGGCATACCCAATGAGCGTGATCACGATGTTGATGGAGATGGCATGCCCAACGATGAGGAACCCAAAAGCTTGGATATTGATGGTGATGGCATTCCAAACGATGATGACATCGACATTGATGGCGATCAAAAGCTGAACGAAGTCGACGAGGATATGGATGGCGATGGCATACCGAACGTAGACGATCGCGATATGGACGGCGATGGCGTGCCAAATGTACATGATGAAGATAGCCTCGAAGCTGAAGAGGTGGTGAAACGGCAAAAACGCGACGTTGGTGCGGGACCTAAAGGCGGCGAACCGGGTGAGGAGCAAGAGGAGCACACGAAGAAAGCTGGTGACATGGACGGTGATGGTATTCCCGATCATGAGGATAGTGATAAGGACGGCGACGGTGTGCCGGATTCGCAGGATGATGACATCGATGGCGATGGCATACCAAACGAACAAGACGGTGATCGAGATGGTGACGGCATACCGAATGAACACGACGATGATGATGGCGAAGACACAAAACCCGAGGATGAGCTGTTGTGGGTAAGTGTGCGTGTGATGGTAGTTCGCGTGTGGCTAAGAAGAAGAAGCAACGAAATTAATAGACATTTTTTTCCAAATTCCTTTTTTCAGGAGGGCGAAATACCCGCTCAATTGCGTAGCCGCGAACACATAACCGAACTCTTGCAATTGAACGACGAATTCAATGCACGCGAAAAGGCAGTCGACAATGTGGCCGAGATTATTTTGCGCGATATTAAGCGCATTTACGAGACTGCCATTAAGCCATTGGAGACGCTTTACAAATACCGCGACTTGAGTAATCGCCACTTTGGCGATCCGGAAATTTTCTCTAAGCCATTGGTATTATTCATGGGCCCATGGTCGGGTGGTAAATCGACCATCATCAATTACCTGACCGGAAACGAGTATAAGCCCAACTCGCTGAGAACAGGTATGTATGTATGTAGATATTTATGCATATACATATGTGGCTGAAAGAAATCCGTTATGAAAAATTTATTTATTTTTTTTTTGCCCACCCTTACAGGCGCAGAACCCTCGCCAGCGTATTTCAACATACTGACATGGGGTAATGAAACTGAAATTTTGGATGGTACACAACTTGCGGCCGATTATACATTTTCGGGGCTGCAGAAGTTCGGACAAGGTTTGGAGGATCGTTTGCGTGGACTAAAAATGCCGAACAAGCTGTTGGAAAAGGTGAGTGCTGCACCAAAAAAACCTTTGGTGATAAAAATAAACGAAACCGTGACGTCAATCAAAAATACATACATCCAAACACACATAAATATACATAAATCTTTTTTATTTTTATATACATATGTACATATGTAGTTTGTATGTACATTTATCTCTTCGCTGCGAAGACCTCGAAATTTAGTTTAACTAAAAATCTCTTGGCGTGAAAAAAGTTGGCAAAACATTATAATAAATTAGAAAAATATTAAAAGAAAAACACGACAAATAGACAAAGACGTTGTTGTAAGAGCGTTCGTTGTTAAGAGTTTGCTGATATTTGTTTATTGAATTCAATTATTTTTAGAATGAATTTTGAAGATGCTAATTTTAATGCAACGCCTTTCAATATATATATATGTAATTCCATGTAAATATGCATCCATTCATACATAACTACATACCTACATATGTACATACGGACAATAACAAAAAAGCTAAATAAGCTAGCGAACTCAGATGATTTCACTCATTTTGTTTTGCGCTCAAATCATTAAATAAATTTTGTTGCATTTCTCTCACTCGAATAACCAAATGCAAACACAAAACTTTATGCATAAATAGCACATATTTTTTTTTTGTCAGCGATTACAGCATATTACAGATACATATCTATTTCGAGAAAGTAAACAATTCACGCTACAGCTACTTTTGCTAATTTCGCTTAAATACTTGCATATATGAATGCTTTTCTACCTAAATATTTCGCATAAATAAAATGCAATATTGCATTAACTTAATGCCGAGATCTTGCACAGTTCATTTCGAAATCACATCCATTCTTGCACACATTACCGTTTCTAGATGAATCTATGTAAACGATATGAAAACCAAAAAATGTAAAGCCATCAAAATAATTGCAAGAAATTCGCCACAGAATTACATGCTTACATGGGAATGTGCATTTGAGTAGATCGATTTGATAAATTCTAGGTCTCAAGGCCTATGTGTACCTATACATATACATACATATGTACATATTGTTATCGAAATTTCAAATTTATTATTAGTATTACTTACTTACGAGGGCTGTTTGATAAGTCCGTGACATCTTGAATAGAAATTTATTTACTTCATTTTGAGCTTTCAAGGCAAATTTTTTAATTAAAAAAAATTAAAAAAAAAATGGTCTTCAAGTAATTATTAAAAATAGTTAAAAACGACCAAAAAACCCAAGTAAGAAATAATTTTTTCGGCAAATATGCATTTTATTTTTTAACATATGGCGGTTTTGATTCGCCATCGCATAAGCGAGGTCGGATCGAACAAATATGTTCGAACCCATAATAAGTAGTAGGCCATGCTCACTAACTGGTCGATAAAAAAATATAAATTAGACAGATAGAAATTTATAGCGAGTAGATAAATTGTGAATCGAAAGCGGCTATAGTCTGCTTCTAGCCCAATACACTTAGTCCAGCGATTTACCAATTTTTTTTTCAACGCTCTCAAAATAGGCAGTTTTTCTGTGCTGACCCTCAATCCAAGATCGAATATGTCCAAGAGTTCTGAGTAATATTCGCCGGTAGTTGTTAACTTTTTTTAAGATAATCGATGTGAATGACAACTCGCGAACACGAAAAACTGTGGCCAAAACCTTATTGGCCGATAGACCCACTTTGGCTTTCTTTGGTGCACGTTCATTAGCAGATGATTCTTCCTAGGCTTCTGCTGTGGTGTGCCAGATCCATATTTCATCTACGGTAACAAAGTTCGTTAGGATTACGTCAAACACTGCTTTGAAGTTCTCACACGGTTACACCTAGGTATTATCGATAAATTCTTCATGTCTCAGTTGAGATGCTTTCCACAGCACTTGTGCTAATAAGACCACAACGGAATTTCGTAAACCACTTTCTAACCACTGAAAATGATGATGTAGAGTCCCCATAGTATATATTTATAAAGCATTTTCTTGGTTTACTTCATAACTTTTTACGAAAAAATATAATGCTTAAAACATACGAGATTAAATAGCTGTGAAGCACAAACTAAATTGCGCAGGTTTATCAAGCTTTTGCAGTAGTCTTTTAAAAGATGGTTCAAAAATACTGGTTACCAAGTTTAAAATGTCATGGACTTATGAAACAACCCTCGTACTTCGATGTATTTGGCATAAATTCCTTTTCTCAGAAGAAATAAAACAACAGAGACGCTTCAGGACATAAATACGTGCTAAATAGTCTGAGAACTTGGAGCATCTAGCGGTGTTTAAGTATCGGGCACCCTCGCCTTTATATGAATTTATTTTTTTAACACGCTTTTATTAGTTTTGTCTGCATGTATGTATATTAGGGATTCCAATTTTTCCGATTTTTACGATCCCGGGATTTTCGAGATTTTTTTTACAATCCCGGGATCCCGGGATTTATGCCGGGATTTGGACTTTATTTACACAGGCCGACCAAATTTCCAAAAAAAAATTTTTAACTCAAATAAAATTCTACTTTTCTAAAGGATTTGGGTGCGCTGATTCTGAATCTGAAGTCGGATTTTCGGTAATACATACGTGTAGGTTTTGAGATATTCATGTCCAAAGAGACGAAAAATGCGATTTTTTGCTACATTCAATCTGTTAAATTACTTACTTTTATTAAAAGATAATTGCAGCTATTGAAAGAACGATAATTTCTCTTGAAAACAGCGCTTTGCTTTTTCGGGTATCTTATTCAGATATCTACGTTGTCTTAAAGAGAAATCATCGTGCTTTCAATAGATGTAATCAGTTTTTAATGAGAGTGAGTAATTTTAAAAATATTAAGGAGTGAATATGGCCATAAACTGAGTTTTTCGCCTCTTTGGACATGAATATCTCAAAAACTACACCGAAATCCTTTTGAAACGTAGAATTTTATTTCTGTTACAAAAATTTTTCGACCAGTATTATTTTCCCACATTTGGGGTTGAAAAAAGTAAATACATTTTTAGAGAAACATTTTGATTTCTTTTCAATCAAAGTTTATTTATTTTTATATAAATGTTTTTTCTTTAATTTATTTTTTTAACTTTCAATTGAAACAAAGAAATTGGCCTCATATAATTAGCAAACCCAAATACATATGTATAACTATAGAGATGTCTGTATTTTTATGAATATTTAATAACAAAGTGAAACAGATGAAACAAAAATGTGCTTCCTTACTAAATTAATGAGAAAATATGTATTTCAAATTTTTCTTTTGTTGCTTGTTTTTCCGACAGGGTAGGAGTGCGATGTGTTGCGGAAGGATTTTACGTCGTCCCTTGTCAGGTTTGATTTGGTTATAAACCGGTTTCGGTTTTGTGGCGAAAGAACGTTTGTTTGAGAACGAAATAAGATACTGAAGATGGCAGATAACCGAAAGCGGATTTTAGCTAAAGCAAACTTGACAAGGGATGTCAACTTTAAAATGCAATGAAAAAATAGATTTTTATTGCCATTTTTTATTATTTTATTAGTAACAAGATAAAATAGGAATGTAAGATCATGCGTATTATTTAATAATACCTAAGAGTTACTTCAAAAAGCACAACAAACAACGAAAATTACATATATTTGGCGAACAAAACATTTGCCTTTACAGTTGCAGTTGGTACTTTTAGGCTGGCAATCATTTGATAATAATAATAATAAAAATTTTTTTAGAATTTAACGACGCACTTTGTTTAAGCGAATATTTCCAAGTTTGCCGAAAATTTCAGAAAATTAATGCAACTTCTGAATAGATAAATATCGGAGGCAAAATTGGAGGCAGCTGCGTATTTAATTTTAGTACAGTGTTGTAAGACTATCAAGTCTAATTAAAATTTTGTTTCTATTTTCTTCCATTATTTACTTTCCATGTGGGAAAATTCCAAAAAACATTTGAGAAACAAAGGACCAAAAATCAGGAAATATAAATTATCAAATGAATTTTGTCACAAGCTAAAAGCTTTAAGAATACCTAACATACATTTCCTCATAACGCGTACTTCAACACAAAAAAATTTAATTATTAAAAAAATCAAAAATTTTAATCCTTACTTTGACTAATAGACTTTTTTATTCTAGCAAAAATGTCGCACTTTCTTCCGGCTGTCACATTTTTTTGTTCTCTTCCACACAGACTCAACATTTTTTAGGGCTGTCTGTTCTATTGACAAAATATAAAACTGGCCCGACTACGGGCAACATTTTCTGCTCTTAGCACAAGTAAAAGGTTGCATTATTTTTGTTTCATTCATCACATGAAAAATGCAACACTTTAATAGGGCACAGGACACATGTTAATAATGCTGCAGTGTAATAGTGCAACATTTTCATTCAGAATAGGAAATGCTATTAGTATACAGATCTCAGACCAATAAAAATTATATAAAATATAACTTTTCTTTGCTATAATAGCGGAATAGTCTCTCTTTATCTTATCCCGAAAATCCCGGGATAAAATTCTAGCTATCCCGGGATTTTCGGGTTGTCAAAAAGGGCGGGATCCCGGGATTGGAATCCCTAATGTATATGTGTATGGATGTGTGCATTTATGTAAACAAGTTACGTATACGCAGTGTAGTTCACTGTATGTTTGCTTGCACGCATGTACATATGTATGTAACTGCTCAGTTGGAAAGTTGGTCCTGCATGAGCTTGCAGACACATGAAAACATGTACATACGAAAAATTTGCATTAAATTATGTATGCGAAAGAAAAACTATGATTTCATCTAAAATCTATGTTGTGTGGATGCCTACTTATAGGAAATCGGATACATTCTAGAATGCAATCCAATGTAAGCGAAGAGGTCTATAAGATTGAATCTTTTTTTTTAAGTTCTGCTTTTTACAATGACGACAATTACAGTGACAACAATTCACAGATTCTTTTTCGAAAAAACCGACGTATAAAAGCATCACTAAAGATCAATATAATGTGGAATTTCCCACTATCTCGAGCCATAACCGCCGAAAAAATGTATCCCACAAACTCGAAATTTTACAGGGGAAGGTTTATTTTTTAATTAAATCAGTTTGAATAAAGCCATTATTTTAAAATTTATAATGTAAATATTTTTTTGTGTAATACATTAAATTTTAATAATTTTAAATAGATATTTGCATCATAACGGTAACAAAACAAAAATCGATTATGGTGTGGGATACATTATTTTGGCGGTAATGGCTCGATATGAAGGCGTTGGATGAAGCAGTAATGGGGAAGATGGTGCGACAATGAGAGAAGCAGAGGAGAACAAGCAGGGGTGAAGTTACATATTTCTCGTTGGAAACCGGATGAAGAGAGGATGAAGAGAAAAGTGCAAAAAAAAAAATTATTAATTCTTTTAAGTCATAAAATGAATGAGAGGGAGAGAGAAATTATAGTGAGCAAATAAACCGACACTGAGATCACCACCAGAGCGACTCACGTCCAAACATGCCTTTTTGCTTTACCTTGACAGGGAAAAGTGGACGCATGACTTTCCTAGGACATCACAATGAAAAAAAATCATGCATTCTGGAATGTATAGACCCTATGGTCTTTACATCCATTTATAGATGACCATACATTACCTTTTCCAACTGGGCGGCTCCTTTTTGCAATGCATACATAAGTTAACGCGGAAGCGTGTGTATTCATACACTGAATGGGTTTTTCAGTGTGAGATGTACTTATTTTGATTATTCCATGTTCAATTTTATATGCATATACATACATACATATATGAGTATATATGTACATAGATGATACGGCTTCAAAAATGAGCTTTACATCGCCTTCTAAATTAGTCCTTACCTACTTATGATGACATTATTATGGCATTAAATGTACAGATTCATTACACTGATATGTATAATTAACGCCCCCCATTTCAGGTCAACATCGTAGAGATCCCCGGCATCTTGGAGGTACGCAAACAAGTTTCGCGTCTCTTCCCCTTCAACGATGCCTGTCAGTGGTTTATCGATCGTGCGGACATAATTTTCCTCGTCTATGATCCGGCCAAACTTGATGTTGGCCCCGAGACTGAGGCGATATTGGATCAGCTGAAGGGACGTGAATATCAAACACGTATCATTTTGAACAAAGCCGATACCGTCAAACCGGAAGAGCTGTTGCGTGTACAAAGTGCACTCATATGGAACATTTCACCGTTGATGTCTTCCGCACAGCCGCCGCTCGTTTATACGACATCGCTGTGGTCACATCCGTATCAGGAGGGTGCACCGGCACGTCTGCTGTTGGCGCAGGAGCGTGCATTCTTGCGTGATTTGCGCACCGCTGTCGACAAGAGGATCGAACATAAAATCGCCAGTGCGCGTCGATTTGCTGTAAGTAAAGTCGGGGTCATCTGAGTGGAAATCTCATGGATATATTTCACGTAAAACTTCAATTGCTAATGAAACATTTCTTTTTGTTTTAATTTCTTTTGGTTTTCGTGCGTTTAGGTGCGCGTTCGCAATCATGCCAAAATGGTGGATTGCTACTTGAATACCTACTACAATCACAAGACCCTCTTCGGCAACAAGAAGCGCATCGCCGACGAAATCATCAGTAATCCACAAAACTATCACATCTATGAGGGTCTGTCGACGCTCACCAACATTTCACGCTATGATCTGCCAGATCCGGAAGTCTATCGTGATTTCTTCCGTCTGAATCCGTTGTATGAGTTCAAAAAGCTTTCTGAAACATGCACCTACTTCCGTGGTTGTCCCATCACTAAGCTGGATGTGGCAATTGCATACGATTTACCCGAATTAGCTGGCAAATATAAGAAAATGTCCGAGGCAGCGCTCGCAAGCATCGAAGAAAAGGCAGCTGAAGGCGGTGAAAAAGGAGCAAAGGGAGGAAAAAGTTGAGCTTTTGCTTTAAGCCTAAGCAAAGCTGATAACAAATTTTGTCCGACAATGAAGCCGATTAGTGTGAAAATGAGATCTGAAAGCACTGGACAATTTCAGCAAGAATAAGAAAGAAACAACAAAGTGCGTGTAGCAAACGAAATAGTTTTTTGTTGAAGAAGAAGATAAAGTTCAAACCCAAAAAATAGGAAATATGTATCAAAACTTTAAATTTTTGTCAAATAAGAGAGAGAGAGACATTAAACTAAATATGAAATTAGAAAAACCAATGAAAAAGATAAAGAGGGAGAGAGAGAGTGAGCGATCAAACAGCGAAACAATCAAATTTGCTAAAACTAGACAACGAACAAACTAAAGAACACAAAAGAGACAAAAAAACAAAAGAGTTAAAAACAAATACCGTTAAATCTACTTATGTATGTACATATAAAGGTTTAAGAGGAAACAACTTAACAAAAAGAAAAAAATGCACATATAAAGAGAGAGAGAGACAGAGCAAATAAAAGCATATAACAACTAAAAAGGACAGAGATAGATATTTAAACAATTAAAATTATCAAAAAGAGAAAACGCTAGAACAGCCAAAAATCTTATAGAAAAATTTAATTTAAGCTCGTAACACTAAAGAGAATTTATTTCCGTTTAGCATCCGCGCTTTGGTAAAATTCGAAAACTAAAAACTTAACGAAACTAAAATTTAACGAAATCTTAGTAAAAAATAAAAAAAAATAAAACCTTTGCACACATTTTGAGAGCATTTATTTTTTTGTTTTTGTTTTTAATATATTTTTTTGTAATTACGTATGTAATTGTAAATGCATATAATTGTTTTCTGGAATTTTCTTTGTGACAACCAAGTACTATATACCCGTTTTTCGTCTTTTCAACTGTCAAACTATGTATTTATGTTCATACTACATACATACATATGTATAAGCTTGTGTGTTAATAAATTCAATAATAGAAAAAGCCATGAATTTAAATAAAATAAATTTATGTAAGTATAATTTTGACTATCACTGCACTGCACCAAAGGCATAGTGAATGTAGACCCTTGTCATAGTTAATAAGCTTTCTTTTTTTATTTGAATAAAAAAAATATAGAAACCTAAAAAAAATATAAAATTTAGTAAAACGAGTGAAAAAATACATTAAGTGAGGCCATTGTGTGATTTTCCCATGGTATATATGTATATTTTATACCATGGATTTTCCTAGCGAATGACGTTTAAAAAATCATCACGTATGCAAGCCAGCATTAATTAAACAGTAAACAAACTATTTAAAATTAAATATATTTTAAATGTAATGTTGGGCATAGGTAGGGACTCGAGAACTTTGACAAATAAAAACAACAAAACTAAGAAAACACCAAACCGTAGTTTAATTTCTTCACACGTTAGTACGACTATTATTATTACCAGAATCGCGGTCATGTGCATAAATACATATCGAGCCCTAACCGCCAAAAAAGTGTAACCGACAAAGTTACCGATTTTGGCTTTTTTATGGAAATCAATAACTTATTATCACACGCCTCAACTCCCACAATTTCATAACTGTGAAATCTGCCGTTTCGAAGTTAGAGACTAAATAAATTTCAAGGCTACATACAAGCTGTATGCAAAGAAAGTTAAGAAATACCTTCTCCTGTAAAATTTACTTTTTGTTGGTTACACTTTTTTGGCGGTTAGGGCTCGATATGTACACATAAAAGGTGGGTATGAGAACAAGAAAACTTTTATTAAGAAGCATTAATTTTATCCAAATAAAGTTTGCCATAATTCCTGTGCTTGATCCCATAAAAAGTATTTTGCTAAAGGCCAACCGCTCGGCTGATGTCTCAAAAGATGTTTCCCTAGGTTCTCGATAATTAGACAAGATTGTCTTTGATACCATTTCAAATCGCAAAGCATTACGACAACGATTAACAAATTTATTTAATACAAAATTTAATAAACACACACAGTTAAATTAAATGTCAATATCAAAAATCAGCAGCAACATGTTTTTCCTTTTCTATTTAAATTGTTCCATGCCCCGCTCCAATTCGGCCCATCTTGCTTTGTACTGTTCTGGTGTTAGTAAACCACGTTTGATAGCTTCACAATCTTCAGGCTTTAGCAGTACAATCGCCACATATCCTTCACCTTCTGCGGCAGTCTCCAAGCCCTTTGGATTATCCACCCAAGATGTATTCACTTCAATTAACTTACTTCGTACACAACTTGGTATTTTGTAGGCTTTGCCTTGCTCTGTAGTTAATAGAGCCAAAGTAGAGTCGTGTTGTAAGACCATGCCACCTTTCTTTCCCTTTCCTTTGACCACATTCTTGCTCCGATCGGTATTACCAATGTCGAATGTGAACGATTTTATTCCTGCTTTCAAAGCCGGATGCTCTGGTGTTAAACAAATCAAACACACACGATTTGAGTGGAAAAGTACTTGATATGGTGCCGAGTCTGCTGGACTCTCCTTAATATAGTAGTAGCGCCTGAAGAATCGATCTACAACACTGGGATAATTTTCTATCCAATCTTCCGTAATTGATGGAACTTCAATGCCTCCAATGACTTGTGGATCATGTTTATAGTAGTATGGTAACAAGGGGTCTGTTTGATCCGTCTCCAGCTCAGCCATCTTTGCGTCTCTATTGGTTTAAATTATTAATGTGTATGTGTGTATAATGTTTACGAGGAATACATTTGTTGCTTAATTCTGGAGTTTCTTTCCGCCGCTTTAGCTCGATTGGCAGCTGAACGCGCCTGACGTTCCTTCTTCAGGCACTTTAGCACTTGATGGTCGAAGTCGTTGCAAACACCCAAAAATTTGGTATATTTATTCTGAAATTAAGTAGGGGAAATGTTTCCATTATTCCAGCACGCCCCGAGAAAAATGACTTATACAGGGGTGTAGAGGAGCTCTCACAGATCCCAAATCTGAAAACCAAACTTGCCGGAGGCTTATAGTTTCCGAGATAGGTAAAATTTTAGACGAGTCCCCCACGGCTAGAAAAAAATGGTTTTTTAGGAGGGTAGAGGGGGCCCCCAGATCACAAAACTGAAGACCCCACCTACCGGAGGCCTATAGTTCCCGAGATCTTTGCTGTTAAAGTTCCCATACAAATTTCACCACACATGGAGTTTAGCGAAAATTTTGCAAAAAAAAACTTTTCTGCGTTGGCGGCCTTCAGCCGCGCTTATAAAAAATAACCCTGGGCTACGCCATCCGTCCGGACGTGTGCCCCAACAGAACAGTTTTGAGATCTGTGAGAGCCCCTCTACCGCCCTGCATAAGTCATTTTTCTCAGGGCGTGCTGGAATAATGGAAAGCCGACCCTTAAGTAGTATGTTTCAGTTATGTAAGTATGTATACATATGTAGGCATAGAGAGAATTAAAATTAGATAATTTATTTACCTCAATGTGGCAGTTATTCAGCAGTTCAATCAGCTTATTGCACTCGGGTGTATGCAAATGTGGCGAAAGATCAGGATGCATATTTTCCCCAAATTGAAATGAAAACAAACGAATTTTTTTTTGTTTTCTTCGAATTTTGACAAATAGAAATGTCAAATTTACACTGCCAGAGTTACCAATATGCAAAAATGAATGACTAATAGCCCTGACACATAGCATACATCAATCCGTCTACGTCGACATATGTGACTGACAGCTCAGGTACTTGACGGAGAGGTCGCCACATAGGACACGTTGACGGATATACATAAATCAGCTGTTTGATTAACCTTTAACTACAGAGGTGGTAGCAAAAATTTAACTCTTTAGAATATTTTGTATTTGCTCTTTTAAGTTGCCCTCCTGAAATTCAGTTTTCAGTAACTTCATATCTCCTGATAATTATTTACCAATTTGGTTTTATGGAGGAATGTTTTATAAATGAGAAAAAACTCGAATAGCAAGAAAGTGAAATTCAAAAGTAGCTAAAGGTTAACAATCAAAAGCAATCAGCTGACATAGCGACGGATTGACGTATACCAAAAGTTGACTGTTGGGCAACTTTGGTACGTTGCGGCGACGGATCCGTCGTACTTGTGACGATGTACATTTAAATGCCCATAGCTTACTGAGCTGTCAGTCACATACGTCGAAGTAGACGGATTGACGTATGCTATGTGACGGGCCTATAAAGCCGTACCTCCATGTTCAGCTTTCCTTCTTTGGAATCCAATACGTCGATTAGGCAAGAAACTTGATATCGAAATCGTTATGAAAATTATTCGTATTTTTAAAGAAAATTATTTTTATATTTAAAGAAAATTATGCATGTATTCGTATTAGAAATGGGATCGGTAAACTTTTCCAAGGTCGGCATTCTATTAAGGAAGCACGCGCCGAGAAAAATTAGAGCCTATACACACTTGCGACTCAATCGATTTAGTAGAATTGGGCTGTTGTATTCACACTACGCAGACTATTTAGTCGAATCGGTGGCAGCTATTCACACTACAGACTAAATAGTCGTGCGATTGACAATGACATAGTGTTGCCAATGTTCACATTTTACTCTGCAAACTTTACATTAGTGGTCTGCATATAAAGTGATGAAGTATTAAATTGCTAAAGTTTATCAGTTTATATGCATTCTTACATGAAAGCACCTTCTTGTCAGCTGTCAACTTGATTAATAAATAAAAAACAATAAAATAAACAATAGATGATGTATCCAATTATACTGTAAACAGGGCTAATGCCCTGGTATCACCTGTTGATGTTTACCATCCTCCTTTAGAGTTGGTTTACGAAATTATAAATAACGATAACCGTGGTAACGTAAAAGAGTTTAACTCTGAGTCTAGTTTTTGTTACAATTTTTCTAAGGCAAACTATAATAAACTTAATAAAGAACTCTCAAGATTGGTATGGCCAGACTATAATGGAAACGTCGATCTAAATGTTTTGCATTTCAATAACACGATTCTTAACCTTTTTGAGAAATACGTACCGAAACATAAACGCAAATATAATGAACCTTTGTATCTTTGGGCCACTAGAGAGTTAAGAGCTTTAAAAAATAAAAAATCGCGCTTCTTTAAAATATATAAGAAGACTGGTTCTCAAAAGGATTATATGAAATACTCAGTTCTGCGTCATAAGTACTCACTTCTGAACAAAAAGTGCTATAAGTCTTATATATTTAAAATGAAAAAGAACATTTTTTCCAACCCGAAATCGTTTTATGGTTTTGTAAACTCGAAACGTAGAGTAATGGGATTTCCATCATCTATGAGATATCGTGATTGTGATGCCAGTGATAGCCAAGATGTCGCGAACCTTTTTGCCCTCTTCTTTGAATCAAATTATTCCAATACTAATGTTAGCTTTAATGAATACCCGTATCAAGTTTTTCAGAATAACACATTTGAATGCCCTTTTATAGATCCCGAAGAGGTTTTATTTTTGCTTAAAACAATAAAGAAGTCCATAAACTACGGACCAGATATGATTCCTTCAATATTTTTAAACAAATGCGCCGAGTATATTTACCAGCCATTATCCACACTATTTAATCTGTCTTTGAAGTCAGGAATTTTCCCAAAAGCGTGGAAAGAATCTTTTATTATTCCTCTACATAAATCTGGAAGTAGATCTTCCATCGAAAACTATCGCGGCATAGCAAAGCTTTCGGCTATCCCAAAGTTATTTGAGGCTATTGTCACCAATTGTCTAAATCATTCCATTTCCTCATCAATAGTAAGTTCGCAGCATGGTTTCTGTAGAGGCAAATCAACTGTTACCAACTTACTAGAATTTACAACTCATGTCTCTAACGGTTTTAGGAATAATGCTAACACCGATGTAATTTATACTGACTTCAGCAAAGCCTTCGACAAGGTCAATCACGCGTTACTTATCCATAAACTTGATCTTCTTGGTTTTCAACCTATTCTGTTAAAATGGATTGCGTCATATGTCACTAATAGAACACAAAGAGTTGTTTTTAAAAATGCTTTTTCCAACATCATTAACGTATCTTCAGGAGTTCCACAAGGCAGCCATCTTGGTCCGACTCTGTTTTTGCTGTTTATAAACGACATTTCTTATGCTATTTGTAACTCAAAACTTCTCATGTATGCCGATGATGTGAAACTTTTCAAGTCTTACTCTTCTTTGGAGGAAAGATCTGCCCTACAAAATGATTTAGATTGCTTCGCTACGTGGTGCAATATTAATCTTATGCCACTCAATCTTAGTAAATGTAAATTTATGAGCTTTTCACGGAAGATCCTCCAACCTGCGTCTTACACAATTAATAACTATAGCTTGGAACAGGTTTACGATTTTGTTGACCTAGGAATAAGATTTGATAGTAAGCTCCACTTTAACCTGCATATTAATGCTACAGTAAACAAAGCTAAAAGTATCCTAGCATTTGTAAAACGTTGGTCTAAGGAATTTAATGACCCTTACGTAACTAAAGCCCTGTTTACAACATTAGTACGACCTATACTAGAATACGGTTCAATAATCTGGAGTCCGCAATATCAAGTTCATTCCGATAGACTGGAATCAATTCAAAAACAGTTCTTACTTTTTGCGTTAAGGAACTTTCATTGGGACCCACGGACAAATCTTCCCTCGTACACTAGTCGCTTGAAGCTTATTAATCTTCCAACCTTATCAAGCCGCAGGGAAATGTTAGGTGTAATATTTCTGGTTAAACTACTGAAAGGATCCATAAGCAGTCAATTTCTCCTATCCGAAATAAACTTAAATGTTCCTATTCGACCATCAAGACATTTTCAACCTATCTTTTTAAAGCAGTGTAGAACTAATTTTGAATTACACGAACCACTTCGTTGCTTATGTAAATCTTTTAATGATTATTCTACTCATTTCGATATATCAGACTCTATTTATCTGATAAGAAAAATTCTGTTGTGCGCTCTTAACAAGTGACAACAAATCTCTCGCTCTAATTGACTATTCTATTTTTGTCTATTACTTTTATTTGTAGTTTTATATTTTATTCTATGTACATATGTATATCCAGCTGATGGAATTATATTTTCTGTAGCTGAGCAGTATAAGTTCTCGACGTTTAATAAACTTCTACCACTCAACACCTTGGCCAAATTTTATTTTAAAATATCCGTACGTCATGCGGATGCGCCCCTCGTGCGGTTGGGTGGGTGGAGGGAAATCGTTGGGTTTATTATTAAAAAAAAAAAAAAAAAAAAAAAAAAAAAAAAAAAAAAAAAAAAAAGTGCATACATTGTTTGGCTTTGTTTCTTATTAAGCTAGCAACTAGCTGTCAAGTAAATGAAAAGAGAAAAACGGAAGGAATTACGCTCATAAAGGCGAAACGAGCAGAAGTACAAGAAACGGAAAAATATTAAAAATTAGTCATTAATAATTTCCATGCAATTTCTTTTTCATTATTTCTATTTTAAAATGCGATTAATGACATTTGAAGAGAACAACAATATCAAGAAACACATGAAAACGGAAGTAAATATCCTTAGTTAGATAATTCTTGTCTATAACTAGTTAATAAGAAACGAACCTTTTGTTTTTAAACATTTTGAAAATATTAATTGAAATATTTAATCTCTGCAATTTACCAAAAGTGAAATAAAAGTAGTGCTGTTGTTGTTGTAGTCGTTCGACTAAATTGTCTCTAGTGTGAATACGTAGAAGGGCGCCTTGCTGATCAAGCAGTTGTCCGACTGTTTCAGTTGGAATGAAATTGGGCTTTGCAGCCCTGTTTCAGTTGTTCGACTAATTGAATGTAGTGTGAATGCTTCCATAGATTCCCATGCAAATCAACATTCGACTAAATCGATTGAGTCGCAAGTGTGTATAGGCTCTTACTTTCTCAGGGAGGTAGAAGCATTTGCATACAGAATTTTTATCCGGATCTGGATCACTGCCAAGGGATCTCACCTAATAAAATTAAGAATTCGCCATCGGCACTACCTTTCTAAATTTGCCTTGTTTGTTTTGTTATTGAACTAGTGCTGGAAAACCATCGATTGAACTATCGATACTATCGATGGGGCCGATGCCATAGCGATAATCGATGGTTTTTTTTTAACCATCGATAGTATTTTACTTGGTACATAACTACAACCTCTGTTAAAAAATTAATCAAAAAAACTGAGATTTATAATTTTAAGGAACTTCATTGGAATATGTGGGCTGTGAGTATATAAATAAAAGACTAGTGAATAATTTTATGAAAAAAAACTTTGGTTTTCTATTCATTTTATAATATGTTTCTAAGGGCCGATTTCATAATCAAATTAAAAGTTCCTTTAAATTCTAACGGAGCCTTTAATTTGCTGATCGATTTCATAAAGTCTTTTTGAAGATAAAAGTTCCTTTAAAATTAAATACCCAAAAACGGGCATTTAAGTTATTTAAAGGTTCCTTTTGCCAGAAAAAATTTCATTTCTGTAGTGTGTCAAAATCAAATATTTTGTTTGTTGTTTTGTTTGTTGAGTCCTATAATGCAATATTCATCTTCTTCCTCTTTTGTGATGTTGAATGACCGCTTCCTATTTTTTCTGCACTGGGTTTCCGAATTATGCTTCTTTGTTCTTTTTGTTTTTTCAAAAAAAAAAAAAAAAAATAATAATAATAAAGCCACAATCAAAAAATTTATTTATTTTCAGGAAAAAAACAATATTTTTAAATTTATGACAATCATTTGACGTTAAAGGAGCCTTTTAATATTATATTATTATGAAATCACTCCCACTTTAAAGAACATTTAAATGGCTCTTTAACTAAAAGGCTCCTTTAACAAAAGCTTTAAGAATTTCATTATGAAATCGGCCCTAATAAAAATTTATATTTTTCTTTTAAATATGAGAACGTAAGTACATATATGTATGTATGTATATGTATATTCATGAAATATTTGAGTACCACATTTCCCTTTAACGGGCCGCCTACGTACATATATTAAACCATCGTTACTATCGATGGTTGCCTTTAAAACTATCGATGGTCCATCGATGGGACCACTATCGATGGTTTTCCAGTACTATATTGAACCATGAACACACGTGCATTACACCTAGCTATTTAAGCTCAAATTAGTTATGCAGTAACAGTATCGTTATAAAACAGCTGATCAACCAACCTTATGGGAAACAATGTATTTGAGTAGTGATTCGCTAGTCGGTAACGCTATCGGTAACAACCAAATGAGTTTTGGTTTTCAGCCGTAACGCTAACCAGCTGATCGATTGTTTGTTTCAGTTGTTCACTGTCATGACCCAATAATAATATGGTCGTAGCAATCAAAAGAGAACACGCAATTAGCATTAATACAAAATATGATAATTTCGCAACCTAAAAAACCAAAAGAAGAAGAGCGACTCTATTGCTATGGTCACCCATTAAACATTGAAAAAGAAATTATCAAACGTTTGAGAAAATATTGTTTCTAAAGTTGAGAATCAGCATATATATCATTTGAAAATAAACATATTTTCAAATGTTCATCAAACATTGTTTATCAATTTTAAAATAACTTACAACACATTTGAAAAAAAAAAAACCTGTTTGGCATTTTGTACCATTTCACGAATTTCAACATGTCAAGGCTTGAAGGAACGAAGAAATTGTGTGTGTTTGCCAATTTCAGTCAGCGTTCGTTGTTCTACTCGAGCAGTCCCTTGACGGTTGAAATGATGATGGTTGAAAATGATTGTGTGTAATAATGATTCTGTATATACTTTATGGTTGCTTGTTTTTCCACTGAACTGACACTGAAGATGGCGCATATTAGCCGAAACCGGTTTGTCTCCAAACCAAACTTGACAAGGGATGACGGAGGATCGTTCCACAATATATCAGATTCTGTATATCTTATTCTTATTTTATTTGTTTGTGGCTTTTTGTGAAGTTACACCCAATTTAATAGAAACATAGTTTGTTTCTCATATTAACATACTCATGTAACTGTACAAAAGGCATCGGAAAAATTCACCCGCACGGGTAAATGAAAAGCATCACATCAGAGTACAAATATGTAATACATATGTACATATGTACATCTATTTATTCCATTCCATTTCTGCGCTCACAACACAAACTCTCATTTTCACTATCGCTCAAATTTTCTGCACTCTAGGGTACATATATGTAATACATACAAACATCTATTAATTGCATTCCATTTCGTACCACCTTTGAAATAGGTTTGAGAAAATGAAATGAATCAAATTGAGAATCAGCCCAAAATCCCATACTAAAAATGAGCCTTTTTGTTTGAGAACGCTATCAGGGGAAATTTGAGGTGCATTTGATAACAAACGTTTGATATTTGACAATAGGGTTACTTCTCAAATGAACCTCAAATTGAAAATAAAGAAAAATGTTTATTGGGCACCTTTATTGTGCTATGATCACTGTTCAGCTGTTTACTGTTACTGTACCAATAATCGACCAAATTACCGATACTGTTACTATTATGGAAATAAAGTTAATGCATAACTAATTTAAGCTTTAGGTGCTGGAGCGGAAGAAAGTTTTCCAACAATTAATCTATTAAAACAATAATTTTATACATACATACGCAATCCTGGTCCATTAAGCTTGTAATAATTAATCATGTCATCTAACAAAAAGAAGAATCTTAGTGCAATGGAACAAGATACAGCAAATGGCAATTCAGACTCAAGCTCCAGTGAGGAAGACGAGCCACATCCAGAAGCATACACCGGCAATGAGGTTTGTAAAAGAAGTAGCCAAGAATGTTAAGTTTATATTGATTTTTCTTCTTGATACGTTTAGCAAGTTGAAATTGATTTCGAAGGACGAGCACCTACAGATCCAGACTGCCATGGCATCTCTCAGTTGCTGCAGCGCATATTCCTCCGAGCGCCTATTAACACCATGCAAATGGCAGAAATGATAATTGGTATAACAATTTAAATTTGTCTAAATTAATTAAAAAATAAAGAACACAATGCACTTTTGCAGGTCAGAATTATGTCGGCAGTGTAATTTGTCAGTGCGAGCCGGACGGCGCTGACAGTGATATGGACGATGACATGGTTGAGGATGGCACCATATTTGGCATTACCACTGTACTAAATCTGACTGCGAAAAAAGATGTTACATGTATACAACAGCTCCGCAGCTACATTGTACAGCGTGCCGAAAAGTATGCTCCAGATTCTGTACTAACACACTTCCGTGATGTGCTTGGCAATGACGGCCGACCAGTGGGCTTTCTAATCAATGAACGTTTCATTAATATTCCCGCACAAATATCCGTACCGCTGTTGGAGAATTTACATAAAGAAATTTTGCAAGCCAAACAGAAGGGAATGAAATTTAATTTCATTTACTTTTTGATGATTGTAAAATCTTATCGTAAGGAAGCGCGTAAGGGCAAACCAGCGGAGGATACATATACAAATGCTGAAGAGGAAGTGATTTGCGCGAAAGCAGTTAACTCTTTTGAGTATTCGGTAGCTGATGAGTGTGATGTGGGTATGAGCGGGGATTGGCTGGAAGGTGATGCAACATTAACACCTTATCGAAAAGTGGTTCTATTCGATGCTAAGCAATTACCCCAATTAATTGACGACATACGGAATTTAATTAATGAATCATGAACAATAATTGTGCTACGCGACTTAGTGGCATATATACAAAGGTATATAATAGTAATATACATATGTAAGCTTATAGTACATATGTAAATATGTATATGTACGTCCATATGTATTCACTGTATATAAACTGTTTTATTAAAAACTCGTTAAAAACTGCAAAAGTTAGTTATTTAAGCCATGTTTATTTATATCAAAGAGAAATCTGGGGCACACTTCTGCCAAAAATGAGATTTGTTCCTCTTAAACTTTTATAGATCGCTTTAGTTAAACAAAAGATCCACATAACTACTTAAATTTAATGTTGGGGTAAGTGGAAAAAAAAATACAACTATTTACAGCAAAGGTTGAGTATAGCTCCACTTACCCCGAACAATAAAAATTTAATTTCTGAATTTCAAATGTAATTTTCTGAATATCATTTGTAATCTTCTGAATTTCAAATGCAATTTTCTGAATTTCAAATGGAAATTCCGAATTTAAGTTGTAACTTTCTGAATTTAAACTGAAAAAGGTGTAGCCCACGTAGGGAAATTTCGCCTATGGACGCAAAAGCTGCAACACTTAAAAACAGCTGATTGGAGCATGCTTTTTTGCTCTTGGGGGCTTGATTTGGATTTGCATTTGCTAACTCTGCAAATTTTGCACAAAACAAAAAAAAATTGTGAAAAATATTGGACTGGCTAGCACTTCTTGGAAAGAGATGATTACTCATTGTTTTGGTGGCGACTAATGCAAGTAAAAAGTGCATGCACAGCTTTCTCACTACATATTTAGTTTGTTCTGATAAGCGCACAACGATCGCGTGTCTCTGCTGTCTTGAACTCTGTTGAGCTTGTATAAAAACGACACTCTTGGCGAAGCGCTCATCATTGGAAGTTTTGATTACATCTCTGCTAAGCGGTCGATCCAACCGACAACAATTCAGTTAGAGATAAACCGGCAACTGACCAAGGTGTCGTTATCGCTTCATCATATTTAGCTGCTTTACCAACTCAAAGCAACCGGACAGCTACCTTTTCACTTTATCGCTGTTATCACCATGGGCATAGATAGGTAAGTAATTGTATTCAGTTAACTCCTAGAAATAGGTTTTTAGTTAAATAATTGTCATTCCTTTGTTGCAATTTTCATAAGTAGGTACATGCATCTATATCTACAATTTATGTATGCACATCTTCACGAACTGTAACGATTCGGAATTGTGTCCACATGCAGACTCATTCCGGCATAATCTCACCAATACTTAAGGAAACAACAACTGGTTTATCTCGTACTACAGTAGGTACATATCGTCGCTACGAATACAAAAACTGTTATGATTTAAAAAAAATTTTTTTTGTTGCATATTTACTAACCCTGGATTATTCCTGCGCATTATTCCGTATTGCAGATTTTTATATATCTTTTAGTTTAGAAGTTATCAGCTTATGATTTGTGTTAAAAAACAAATACAAAAATTTGAATTTTTCACTCTGAAAGTGATTTCTTGCGTGGTCTGGCTGTACCCTAACACCCAAATTCAAAATTTAAATGATGTAAGAAAACAACTATGGTTTTAGAACAATCCTTTCCGAATTTAAAATTTCAAAAATGTTGCCAGTGGACGCCAGGAATTAGTTTTTTTGCTCTTTTGAAGAGTTAATGAAAAATACATAACTGCTTTTGTACACGCAGCGACGATATGTGTGTACATATGTATGACTATAGCCAGTTCGTTAACTTATTAAATATACATATGTATATATGTACATATATGTAAAATATTGGAAAGGAAGATAAAGTTAAAACAACAACACAATGCGTACATAGTAATATTTATAGACGCCGGTTTTGCATTGGTGTTTTTGTGTATGTATAAAGAGTAGCGAGCAAAAGTCAGCAATTGTTTTGGGAAATCTAATTTAAAACTAATAAATAATAATCATAATCATCAGTTTAGTATTTATATAGTACATATATATTAGATATGTATATATGTACATATACATATATACATTCATGTTATATATTTTTTTTAAAAATAAGCAGTAAAGTGATAATGGCTTTAATTTAGTTCTTGTGTGCTTTATCATATACAGTTATAAATTATGTACATACATGCATATAATTCACAAATCATTTGCTCATTTTTGCTCGCTACTATATTCCCCTGTCTGTATACATATATAAACCGCTTGAAATGACCGTAACACTTGGAATATTCAGTTAGAAAGCAGTCGTGGCTGTTGCTGGTTGAATAAATTTTATATTAAAGTCAACTGCAGTGCTTTTTTACTTAGTAAATTTAATAAAATGGTTGTTGATTCGTAAGTTTTTTATTGCATTTACAAAGTATGTATTATAATAAAATTTATATTATAAGTAGGTGTACTAATGGAATCCTTCCATTGCTATAAACCTTTTTCAATCTTCCTATTGTTGATTCATTATGCATGACTTGCTTTAGGCTTAAGTATCTACATATGTACATATGGTTGGTACTTAGGTATATATGTACGTGTTAAAAAAATTTATTAGTGAAGACAATAGAGAAAACGAAGTACATACACACAGTTGTGTGGCTTAAGACAATTTTTTGAAACTTAATATAATTATTTGCCAATTTTAGAGGACCTCCATAAAAAGATAGCAAAAAACAAAGCCATCTGTTGCGCTTGTATCCAATGATTTGCGTGATTAGACCGTTTAATTAGTAAAATACACATTGGCTATAGACTTAAGTATTTATTATATATATAAATATGTATATATGCATGCATTTTGCTGGTATGTTCCAAGTACACACCTACTAGACGATTTTTAGTTGAAACTCTGGACTTCTGGATTAGTATCTAAATTTTCTAGCTGAGCAAAAATACTTTACATGATTTTCATTTTTTTAGTAGAACTGAATTTGGGACAATTTCTATTCCTCTGCAACTTAGACGTAATTTTCTTCATATTAAAAAAAATTATATGTATGTATATATTCTGTGGTCACTATAGTGACTATAGTCATAACGATCTAACTCGACATAAGAAATGTGCACTAAAAATGGGTATGTTTGCTTGGATTTTTTTTTTTCCATCAAAGGGAAATATTTTAAGTATTACTATTTGAAAAATGGTTTGAAGTTTTATAATCGAAAATGATTGCGTAAATGTGTGTACTTTTGTTTTGTAACTAAAAATCGGCACAAACAAAATTTTAGTACGCATTTCTTATCTCGAGTTTGGCCGCTATAACTTGTGACCACAGATATAAGAAAAAAAATTCAATTAATCGTACTACTTATGAAATTTAGCGACAAATAATGATAAACCATTCAAAAACTTTACAATTATACACTTTTACAGCCTCTATGTATATATGTATGTACGTGTGGAAATTAGGTTGGTCCCCAAATGTATGAAGACAAATTTTATAGCATATTTCCTCAACCTAATATATGTAGTTGAAGATACGACACATGTATGTATAAGTTTTGATACCGATCGGTGACGGGTTAAGTGTCGTAGATGGGACAAAGTTCAGAATACCTTATAAAGACTTTAAATTTAAATTTTTGTATATCTAATGGCCAATATCGGTAGCCTTTTACTCCAGTATACCAAATATAAATGTTGTTCCCGATCAGAGACGGTCAAGGGGTGTCGCACAGAGGTCCCATATGGTTATTTGTACTTTGACCCATTTGCGACACCGCTTAACCGCTTCCGATGGGGACCAAAATTTATATGTGAGATCGAAGAAAATGGCTAACTTGATTTTAAGGACCAGCTCAGTGTACATAGTAGCCGCTTTCGATTCACAATTTCTCTGCTGGCTATAAATTTCCTTCTGTCAAATTTATATGTGAATGCTAGCGAGCAGAGGGAAATTTTTATCGACCAGTTAGCGAGTATGTCTACTACTCATTATGGGTTCAAACATTTTTGTTCGATCCGACCTCGCTTGTGTGATGGCGAATCGAAAACGACAAGTATATATAATAATTTTCTGATAAAAAAAGAAATATGGTGCCTTCATCATTGTGTTGTCAACTTTTATTTACGATTTAATATAACTTTCCTTAGTACATAGTACATACGATGTATGCATCCAAAAATGTACCTACATATAGTATATGAGCTTAATTTTTTCTTATAACGCCCCTTTCACATACTGATAAGGCAATCAGCAGCATATTAATTGCGGTCGTAAATTAATAAACAACAATGTTCCGTCATCAAAGTGTTTGATATAAAAAATATACATACATATGTACATAAATCGTTCACACCAAGCTACATATTACATACATATATATGTATATCTGCACATACAATTGGATAAGCATCTCGTTGCACTCATAAGTATGCATGCTTCCTCTAAATTATATCAACCTTGAACTTCAATAAAGAAGCATTTCCTTAATTAACTGATAGTTTCTTCTCTCTCTTCTCCTTATTTCGCCATTAGATTGCTGCCGTGCAGCGTTAAAATTGCCAAGCTTATACAAAAGTCCAGCTGTGATGTGCTGTGCATTATCGATCGTCAAGTGCCGACTGAGTTAGCGGAGCAATTCAATGAGTACCGTACATTTGATAAGGCATTCGATAGTAATGTCTCATGTTTCAAATCGCAAAAACTCGATTTGCCCGTTGTTTATGCGCCCGTACAAGATTTAACGGATTATCATGATGTGCGTACGTATCAGGATGCGGCAGCCAAGTCATTGGAGCGCGCCATTAAGGTGAGTTGGAGATTTTGATTTTTTTTTATGCTGCATCATTCGTTAATGATTCTGTATGCAAATATTACTAGGCTGGCTACAGGTCGCCCTTGCTGATCGTGCCGTCTAGCAAACGTTTCTCCAATGCGGAACTTTGCACCGTTTTAGGTGCTTTGCATCAATTGTATGTTGTAAGTGATGTTGGCATTAAAAAAAAAATGGTTTTAAATTTTGTTAACGCACGTTTCGTTTGATCCGCAGCCAATTCAGTTGCGTGAAGATGTGCCCGAGCAGGCCAAGCGTATCAAGGAACTATCGGTTTTGATTGCAACGCCCAAGGCGGAGGAAATTCTAAAGGAAGCTTTAGTTTTGGAATCCGGTCGTATGGTTGCACGCGATATTGGTAAGTTTATGGTTCTGGGTCTGTGTGAGCCGGTATTGTTTCGTCTCTGTATCTGTATCTTTTTGGGTTTGTTACCTGCTCATCGCACAAGCAAGCTAATTTGTTTTTAGTTTTTATATGCGCCGATAAGTATGCAATACAAAATGCTACAGTACTAAATTGTGCATGTATCTTTGCTGTTGTTGTTGTTGTAGGTGTTGGTGATCCAGAGCGTATGGCACCACCACGCGTAGAAGACTACGTCAACAATGTGCTCTCCTCGCTAGTGAAGGAAGTAATTAGCGATTTGACTGTGCTGCACAAAGAGTATCCACTATTTGCCGCTGTTAATCGTGCCGCCAATCAAGTTAGTCGCCATCGTGGACGCATCATCTTTTTGGAATATGTGCCACCCAAAGCGGCACGCAAAACCCTAATGCTGGTGGGCAAGGGCGTCACCTACGATACCGGCGGTGCTGACATTAAGGCTGGCGGCGTGATGGCCGGCATGTCACGCGATAAGTGCGGTGCAGCTGCAGTTGCTGGATTCATGCAGGTTTGAATTTTACACCATAGATAATGCATAGATAGCATTTGGTTGGCTAATGCTTTATTTGAATTATTTTTAGATTGTGAACGAGCTAAAGCCGGCCGATGTGCACGTTATGGCTGCTCTTTGTATGGTGCGCAACTCGGTGGGCGAAGAATCGTATGTATCCGATGAGATGCACACTTCACGCGCCGGTGTACGTATACGTATCGGCAATACCGACGCCGAGGGACGCATGTGCATGGCAGACGCATTGTGCCGCATGAAGGAAATAGCCATAGAACGCAAGTTGCCCGATCCGCATCTCTTCACTATCGCCACGCTGACTGGTCATGCTTGCATAGCAGCCGGTGATGGCTATTCCATTCTAATTGATAACAGTGTGGCAAATAAGGCGGGACATGCTCGTTTAATGCAAGAGGTTGGTCACTCATTTGGTGAACCATTTGAGGTGTCTGTATTGCGTCCAGATGATTTTGAATTTAACAAGGGCAAGGTAATTGGTGAAGATATTCTGCAGGCCAATAATGCACCGTCTTCACGTACACCCAGAGGCCATCAGGTGAGTGTTGCTTCGAGTTAGATACAGTGCAATTGTGTGTGTGTTTGTTTATTAAATTGCATTTTCTTCATTATAGATTCCAGCTGCATTTCTCATTCAAGCCACCGGTTTGGATAAACATGGCTTGGAATCGAGTTCACCAATTAAATATACGCACATCGATATCGCTGCCAGTGCGGGTGTGTACCCACAGATACCAAGTGCTGCACCGGTGGTGGCTTTGGCCAAGACACACTTGTAAATTGCAACATCACACATTTTACATACTTACATACATTTCTTAAAATGTTTTAACATAACATGCAAAAACATCCGTTTGTACTTATAATTTAAAAAAATATGCATTTATGTACGTATGTATGTAAAAATTTTGTCTACTTTACCACTACGAAATATAATCACAATCTGAAAAACAGCTTAATGCTGCTGAATCACATTAATTCCACTGGATCACAAAATGAAATTTGTTGTCTGTACCTTGAACGCCACTATTATATCGTCGGTCTTCTGCCAGAAACACGAATGTGAAATTTTTTCTAAGTACGATGTCTGCTCTTTATCGGGTATATATTGATGGAATAACAATTAATATTGGTATAAATTCTTGTGTAAACATACATACATAACATGTACTTGTATGTACATAAGCATATATACAAATATTAATTGTTATTATATCAATATATACCCGATAATGAGCAGACATCGCACTTAGAAAAAATTTCACATTCGTGTTTCTGGCAGGAGACCGACGATATATATCGCACGTTGTTTTCAAAGGAGATTTAACTCGAAATTTTCGATTTCTGGGATTTTGCCATATATTTCATTAACTTGGCCATGCCTTTGAGTTAGGTCTTATAAAGTACTCAAAAAGATAAAATTGGCGGAAATAGAACTGATCTTGTAGTTAGCCGTAGAAGTAAACTCTTTCAAATTATAAAAGTTTGTTTGCGTTTTCCAAAAAAAAATTGTTTTGAGTTAAATATTGAATAAAACGTGCGATATATACAAAATCGGTCGCTGATTACGAAAATCGAGTTCATTTTTAAACGGTTTTATTTAGCTCACCCCGTTTGTTTTATTATTTATTCTTTATTCTTGGGTCAAATTTAGTAATTCAAATTTCACCCTCTTCCTGTCAACCGATTAATCTGAAATTTTGCACGCATGTATAACCCCGATGACAATGCAATATTATGAAAAAAAAATTCCGATAGGTGGCGCGTGGGTCGCTATATTTACAAAAATCGCATTTATGGTCCTATTTGGCTGAAATTCGGAACATGTATTACTACCTTGAAAAGAAATATTTTCTTAAAAAAAAAATTCCGCTAGGTGGCGCGTGGGTCGCTATATTTACAAAAATCGCATTTATGGTCCGATTTGGCTGAAATTCGGAACATGTATTACTACCTTGAAAAGAAATATTTTCTTAAAAAAAAAATTCCGCTAGGTGGCGCGTGGGTCGCTATATTTACAAAAATCGCATTTATGGTCCGATTTGGCTGAAATTCGGAACATGTATTACTACCTTGAAAGGAAATATTTTCCTAAAAAAAACTTCCGATAGGTGGCGCGTGGGTCGCTATATTTACAAAAATCGCATTTATGGTCCGATTTGGCTGAAATTCGGAACATGTATTACTACCTTGAAAGGAAATATTTTCCTAAAAAAAACTTCCGATAGGTGGCGCGTGGGTCGCTATAGAGGCGTTGGACTGCAATAAACTAACGGGCAAGAAACCTTGCAATAATGAAGCACTAAATGAATTAAACAGAATGCGAAATAAAAACTAAAAACTAGAAAATAAAAATAGGTAAAAAAACTTTTTAAGTTAAACGGTTTTATGTTATACATACATTGCAATGTTTAAGATAAATGTACTAAAAACCAAAAAATAATAAAATAGATACAGTCGTGGGAATTATAAACATTTGCATAGACTAGACTAAAATAAAACCGGGGGGCACGTCAATTGTCTACAAATTATCGACTTAATGTGCGATAGAAGAATCGTTTAATTCGTCGTTAGGCAGTTGGCCCGCAGACGGTGAGGAAAATACTTACTATTTTCTTGCTCATGGAAATTCCAATAGTTATACACTCCATGTTAATAAAAGAGATGTTTCAACTAGTTTATCGTTGGACATTCACACGAGGAATCGTTTCACTGCTCGTAGTTTGTCTTTAATCGACAAAACATATGATAAAAGTACTACTCGCTCACCACTATGAAACCCTAAAACTCGCTTATAATCGAGCTTGCTAGCTTTTTTCCACATTCTAGCCCTACTTATCACACGTCCATCGTTGTCGGTTGAACAACTGCCTAATTATAGTGTAACATTACAAAACAAACATTTTAATCAACGATTGTAGACAATTGACGTGCCCCACGGTTTTATTTTAGTCTAGTCTATGCAAATGTTTATAATTCCCACGACTGTATCTATTTTATTATTTTTTGGTTTTTAGTACATTTATCTTAAACATTGCAATGTATGTATAACATAAAACCGTTTAACTTAAAAAGTTTTTTTACCTATTTTTATTAATTCTAAGGAAGGTTTTTAATATAATATACTATGGCATTATAACTCTGACGAGTTTTATGGCCGAGCTTCTCTCCCAATTTGAGGTGCGCTCCTTTTTGTTTTTCCTACTAAATGGGTGGACCTACAGTTTTATGCCGGCTCCGAGCGGCGAATGCATTTTTAGTAAGAAGTTTTTTCATGGCAGAAATACACTCGGAGGGTATGCCGCCCACTGACGAGAGGAGACCGCTGCTCTTAAAAAAACCCAATAATTGGATTTTTACTAATTAGAAAACTTTTTTTGGTGTTTGTTCGGACTGGGGTTTGAACCCGAGACCTCTGGTATAACAGGCGAGCACTCTACCCACTGCACCACAGTGGCCGAAGGAAGGTTTTTAAGATATCGGAAATTATTGTTGGGGCAAAAATATATGCATGTGTGTGCTCAGTGTATGCCTGCTTTTCTAAGGAAAAAATGAGAGATGGTCACTTTCTACTTCGTTCTCATATCCTACCTGCTCCTTTCAGGTATCCGTTAGTACTCATTTTCTACCAGTATAAGCGACTATTTTGAATAATAGAACACGTGTACTTAACTTAATACTCATATTTTATTTTAATTAACAAAAAGCAGTGTAGATAGGGTTTGTACTCTTTATTCTTTAACATCATTATACATTTTATACTATGAATCAAGGGTAGCCAAGCAATTTCACTAACGCAACCACATGGCAAAATCGTCCTAATTCGATTCTTTTGTTGTTGAGTGTCAAATTGAGCAAAAAAATGTTAGCGTGATAAATGTTACAAATTAAATATATCGCCGTTTGAACTTCACAACCGCCTAAACGACATTCGTGCCAAAAATTAAAATTGCATTCGTGACGCGCAACAACGATTTCAGAACTGAAAAAATTAGAAGGAAATACAGAGCTTCCCGACCTTCCCAATGAACAAATTTATGTTATTGATCGATAGTGCTGGGCGCCAGGAGTTAAAGTTTGGCAAATAAAGTTTCATTTAGACGGTTATGAAGCCTAAACGACGATATGTATGTATGTATGTATGTATATATGTATAATTAAAATTATAATGTGTGTTTCGGCCTGATAAATATTATAAATTGTCTTAAGTTAAACAAACTTAAATATTTCCATACTTTAATTACGATAGTTTGATCTAATATGTAAGCACATTTCCTTTAGGTTGTTTGCTGATTCTTAATCACACCATGTGTACGCTTCATATGTGAATTTAATCCGACAAACTGATGATATCTCGCATCGCATAATTTACAAGCATACTTCTTAACCTCGGAATGTATTTGCTTATGTCGTCCAAGCGAATGACCATTTGTAAAGCCCTTGCCGCAAGTTTCACATATTTTATCGCGTATATTTAGATGCGACTTTATGTGATCCTTCAAATCACGCGACCTTAAGAAATCCTTGGGGCACATTGTACATTTGAATGGACGCAGTTTCGTATGTACCGAATTCGTGTGATTGATCAAATTATCTTTTGCGCGGTACGCCAGGCCGCATAACTCGCACACGAACGGCTTATGCTCGGGGTGTGTACGAAGATGGCGTCGTAATTCGCCTACCACCGCAAAAGATTCCTCACAATAATTACATTTATGCACTTTACCCATATGACTACGTAACTCATGCGTATCTAGTGTGGCTTGGCATTCAAATGTGCGTCCACATTCCGAACATTTATACGGCCACTCGCCGATATTGTGTTCCCTATAGAGATGACTCTGTCTCATCATTTCATCCTGGAATAGTTTATTACACTCAGTGCATTTTAATTTGAATATTGGCTTTTTGCTTGAAAGGAAGTTACATTTTTGAAAATAAAATTTTGCTACATCCGACAGACACTCCTCCTTTAAATCTTTTTTCAAACGATTTTTCTTATTATACCAATGGCGCAAGTAATAGATTCCTTTATAAACTTCATCTTCGCTGATGTCTATATTTTGTCTGGACTTCATTATATCGGCTATTTTTTTGAACGTTTGTTTGCGAACCTTCGAGCAATTGTAGTCTTTATGGTTTGAATCATATAGTACTGGAAAGCTGGCGTATGCTTCAATAAAAGTCTCTGTTATAGGATTAATGTTGGCACAACTAAGACCCTGAAAAAAATAGAGAAGGAATTGAGATTTGAATCACTGTTCTGACTTGGCTCATATTCGGAACCATTTGGTAATGTTTTTCTTTGGCGTTTAATTATGAAGGGAATAAAACTTCCGGTCGCTGATATTTCGAAAACTATGGTCCGGCGGACTGTACCGACTTCTGATATAGGATCGGGGACGGTACTACCCCTCCTGAAAAGTCGGTTTTAAGCCCATACAGGTACGACGATGGAATGAATAGGAGCAGGACAAATGTTGCATTTATGCTTCAGCGATTTAAATCTCTCTTTAGATAAAGCGCATGCCATATGAATAATTTTTTAGGCAAAATTGAAAGTGTACTTGCCTTATTTTTAAGCGGCTTTTCATTTTTCTCAGTTGGATCTTCTTTCTGCGGCTCTGAATCAGAGCTTGAATCATTGTTCTTACTTGGCGCATATTCGGAACCACTGCTTTCGAAGTCTGATCCCTGTAAAACATGGTTTATTTGATATCGTTTTTACAGCGCGAAATTTATGAACATATTTAACATAATATATGAATGTCACATATATATTTACGCCTCACATTACCTCTTCCATGCTTTCATCATCGGACTCTACTTCCATTTTTAAGTTTGCAGCGTTTCTTTCCATTCCCTCAACAACTTCTGTCGGCTTTAATTCATCCTTTATTTGCTTAACAATACCCTTTTTATATTCACTTTCCACAACCGGCTCTTCATAATTATTGTGCAAGCTTTTTATATGTAATACAAAAGCATCCCATTCTTTTACATTTGTTTCACAATGTAAACACTTCAATGCAAAGTTAAGAGCATCTTTTGATATCAAAACATATCCACAAATATCCATTTTTCAGCACCCAAAAACAATTGTAGAAATCTTTCGTGAAATCAAAAATTTACATAAAAGGATAGACTAGGGTTTGGCGATATATATCGATATATCAATATATCGATATTTTTAAAATAGTACAGCCGATAATATCGACGATATTTTCAATTACCGTGCATCGATTATCGCTAATTTTTGCCAATTTGTGCCAAACTCGATATTTATAATATATTTCTGATTCGCTTTGAATTTAACATAATAAATTTTTTTAGAAGTGGTATAACCATAATTTCCGCGGTGCTTGAGTTTCCATTACTTTCTTCTCCAAGCAATGCTTAATGATTCTTATGTTTATGCTTCAAGATTCGTGAAATATTTATAGACCCATCCAATTTTAACAACAAATATCTAGTGAACTATAAGCCTCCAGCAAGTTTGGATCTCAGTTTTGAGATCTGTGAGGGCACCTCTAACCCCGTGAAAAAGTGATTTTTCGCGAGTCGTGCTTCCTTAATGGAAAGCCGGCCCTTTTGATATATCGATGTTTTTCCACGGCATAAATCGATGCTTTCTTAAATATCGATATATTTTTGCAATTTGCAAATCCCTAGGGGAGACGGCGGTGTTGCCACACCATATTTTCGAGCGTAATGAAGCGTCAAGGCCGACCTAGAAAGATAGGCGCAGCGGCGAATTCGAAAACTACTTTTTGATGTGTAAACCATTAGGCACTCTGCACACGGAGCGTACTGCTTTAGACGCGTATTAGATACTACAGACGAAAGCTGTACGCTTTGATGTCGCGCACATATATTTCAATTGAGGGCTGCACACGAGTCGTCAGCTTCATGCATTCGTCAAAGTATGCTAGCTACATGTCGCTTGGCGTAAAGCAGTGCTGGTAGCTAGGCGTACTACGCTTAGAAAACAAGAAGAAGAAGATGTTTGTTTACATTTTTCCACTTGGTGGAATTTATGAAAGCAGTAAAATTTGTGTAAAAAATCGGAAAAAATGAGTGTATAATGAAAGAAAATTGAAGATTCCGTAAAATTTTTCATCTTTTCTATTTAAAGCTTCGAAATTTAAAGCAAATGCCGTATTATTAATTTGTTTGTTTGTTTTGTGCAGCGAAGTTTCATGTCGCTTCGTGTGCAGATATTGAGGCGTAGGGAAATCGACGCTACATAAAATGTCTCGTACGCGTCTATGACGATACGCCTCGTGTGCAGAGTGCCTTACCCTGTAAAACCTATGCTGGTCATTTGACCGGCAGGAATGAACAAGTTATGGGATATTTCTTCACATTCTTATGTTATGTTCAGACACAACCTTAATTGAACATTAAGAGCCTTCATTCAATTTTCAAGCCTAATGATTCTCAATTTACCATACAAAAATTGACTAAGGCACTCTGCACACGGAGCGTACTCTTTTAGACGCGTATTAGATACTACAGACGAAAGCTGTACGCTTTGATGTCGCGCACGTATATTTCAATTGAAGGCTGCACACGAGTCGTCAGCTTCATGCATTCGTCAAAGTATGCTGGCTACATGTCGCTTGGCGTAAAGCTAGGCGTACTACGCTTAGAAAACAGGAAGAAGAAGACGTTTGTTTACATTTTTCCACATGGTGAAATTTATAAAAGCAGTAAAATTTGTGGAAAAAATCGGAAAAAATTTGTGTATAATTAAAGAAAATGGAAGATTCCATAAAATTTTTCATCTTTTCTATTTAAAGCTTCGAAATTTAAAGCAAATACCGTATTATTAATTTGTTTGTTTGTTTTGTGCAGCGAAGTTTTATGTCGCTTCGTGTGCAGATCTTGAGGCGTAGGGAAATCGACGCTACATGAAATGTCTGGTACGCGTCTATGACGATACGCCTCGTGTGCAGAGTGCCTAAGTTATGCCCGAATCGCAATTTGGGGTTAGGTCGGTCGCGCGTTGATCGTACCTCAAAGCCACTTCACACTGACATTCGATATTAGATATTGGATTGCAAACATGTTCACTGCCACTAACATATTTTCTTGAATTTTTTCATAAATTTCTAATTTTTCATCAAAAGAAATCAATTCGAATTTATTTTATGTCAAACGCCCGACCTAGTAGAGAAATGTTCAACTCAGGCGTTATACAGGGTTGCAATAAACATACGATATTACAAAAATTTTACGATCAAACGCTTGAGGTCACAATGCGATTTGCTCCATATATTTCCATACATTTCTACTCACTTGTCAGAAGCGCGACCGACCGAACGCCAAATTGCGATTCCGGCATTAATGCTTCATTAGAAATTAATGACTTCTTAATGAAGAACAATTCTGCATGCAACCCTGTTAAATAGCGTGTTTCATAAGCAAAATGAAATGTCATGATCAGAGAAATGTCATTAGCGTCAGGGTCCACTAAAAAGGTTGGTTCGTCAGATCAGCTGAATTCTTGTTCTTCTTCATCACCTATCAAATTTGTTTTTAAATACTTTTTGGCTGCTTGTTTTTCCGACAGGGTAGGAATATGATGTATTGTGGAACGATCCTCCGTCATCCCTTGTCAAGTTTGGTTTGGAGACAAACCGGTTTCGGCTAATATACGCCATCTTCAGTGTCTTTTTTCGTTCGAAACTTGACAAGGGATGACGGAGGATCGTTCCACAATACATCAAATTTGTTTTTATTTCAGCTTATTCTATACATGCATTCGTGTTTACGATTGGTAAAAGTTGTGAGCTGAATGTCAAATTATTTCGTCCTCCTTGCAGTTTTGACATTTAGGTCACAAGAGTTTGATATTCAGCTCACGGCGTGTATGTGTGTATATATCTTGAGCCGACCTGTTACATGGGTCAAGTAAATTAAATATGTCTGAACACCAAATCTAGAGATGTTCAATCAAGCCCACTTGACTTAATTAATTTTTATGTCTGAACATGATATTAAAAGCGAAGGTACCATGGTTCAAAAATAAAAGGTTTTCGCAATGCGACATAGGTACATACATACATACACACTATGTAAATTGTTGTGTATTCTGTGGTGCTTCTGTCAAAATCATAGTCCGCCATTGTCGAAATGATATTGCGCCAAGATCAAAATTGACATAAGCAGCACAATATGAATAAAAAAAAGTAGAAAAAAGTTAGTAATCAGCTGTTTAGTAAATTAACCTGTATCATGATGCAATAATAAAAAGGTAGACACAGCAGAGGACGGCTATTTTGTTTTTGGAATAGTAAGCTGTCAAATTATCGTTTTTTGTTTTGATTTTTCCCTCTTGCACGTGTTATTCGTGGAAATAGCTTGTGTGTTCGCTGGCGTTTTTTCTGTTTTTGACATTCTTATCTACGGCCGTTCAACGGTAATCGCCTATTCTCTTTTAGCCGCTACGACCATATAGAATTATTGGATCATGACCTATATAAATTAGCCTTGGAAGGTACATAAATTGCGTTCCCCGCTAAATGAGTAACGCCACGGTTGTAAAAAAATATTGAACATGTGCATTGACAATGGGTGAGTTTCTAAGAAAAGCTGCTCCGCAACTGTTGAGCTGAACAGTTGCCAACAGTTGTGTAGCAGTTGAGTTAAACAGCTACGTCTTAGAAACGGTTTGATGAATTTATCAGCTGTTTGGCTTTACACAACATCTTGAGCTCAAGTAGCGAAGAAAATTTGTGATGCAAAAAATGGCGAAAAGTTGCCAACTGTTGAGCTGAGCGGAATTAGGGCCTTTTCACATTTCTCGGTATGACATCGGATCGACATTTTTTGCTCGGTATTTTCAGCTTACCGAAACGATTCCGCGTTGCTGTGTTTTTCACTTGTGGGAATACTTTCGGTGCGTAATCGGCAGAAAATAGGAAAACAAACATCGAAATTTGCAAAACAAAATTTTTAACTTCAACAAATCACTCAATAATAACAATAATGTCTTCTAGCGAAGACGAAGACATTATAACTTGCTACATTTATAACCGAAACGAGTTTTTTTACTGACTTTGTTCTTCTTCTTTTATTACGCCGCAAAAATGTATGCGGTAATTCCTCAAATTTTACTGACCGGTCTTACCGCGTTGCGGTATACCGAAATTAATCCGCTCCGATTTCATGTATGCAACACTAATGTGAAAGTGCCAATTGAAATACATGTGGTCAGTAAGGTTTCGGTATACTTTCGGTAAAAACCAAAAATGTCGATCCGATACCGCACCGAGTAATGTGAAAGCGCTCTTACTCAACAGTGCGTTTCTAAGACAAACACTCAACAGTTGCACAACAGCTCAGTCTTAGAAACTCACCCAATGACAGCTGTTACAGATGACGTCGTTACGAATGCGTTAGCGTAGTCGCCGTCGAAAGTAGCCCAATTCGTTTTTTCAGGATCCACCAATTGGATTGGTTTTTTTATACTCAGCTGTACTAGTACACAGAGTATTATAGTTTTAATCACATAACGGTGGATTGTAACAGAATGAAATAATCGAGATAGATATAGACTTATATATATCAAAATGATCAGGGTGAAAAGAGAAATCGATTGAGCCATGTCCGTCCGTCCGTCCGTCCGTCCGTCTGTCCGTCCGTCCGTCCGTCCGTCTGTCCGTCCGTCCGTCCGTCCGTCCGTCTGTAAACACTCTAACTCGCGCAAAAATTGAGATATTTTGATGAAATTTGGAACGCAAGTTGGTATCGAGACTGGGACGGTTGGTATTGAAAATGGGCGAAATCGGACCATGACCACGCCCACTTTTCCTATATAGAAAAAATCGGAAATTTGGTATCTCAGCCACTAATATAGCTAGAGTTTTAAAATTTTACCCACGTATTGAGCTCGGGCCCTTATGAAGAAATTTGATGAAGTTTTGGAAAATGGGCGGTGCCACGCCCACTTATTAAGGGTCAAACATTGAAAGTTTTATATGTCATAACTCAGAAACCGTTGAAGATATATCGATGAAATTTGGTACGCGTAATTTGCTTACATAGACAAATGTTTTGACGAAAAATTATCAAAATCGGTTTACGGCCACGCCCACTTTTATATATGTGTATTATAAAGTGACCTAATAAAACCATTTTAAGCGATATCTCTGTCAAATATAAAGATCTATCATTGAAATTTTGTCGCATGAGTCCAACTATGGACATAAAACAAAAAACACAAAAATTTTGGAATATGGGCGGTGCCACGCCCACTTATTAAGGGGCAGACATTGAAAGTTTTATGAGTCATAACTCAGAAACCGTTGAAGATATATCGATGAAATTCGGTACGCGTAATATAATTACTTAGTCAAATGTTTTGGCGAAAAATTATCAAAATCGGTTGACGGCCACGCCCACTTTTATATATAGGAAATATAAGGGGGCCTAATAAAAACATTTTAAGCGATATCTCTGTCAAATATAAAGATCAATCACTGAGATTTTGTGGCAGGAGTCCAACTATGGACATAAAACAAAAACTACAAAAATTTTGGAAAATGGGCGGTGCCACGCCCACTTATTAAGGAGCGAATATTGAAAGTTTAATAAGCCATAACTCAGAAACCGTTAAAGATATATCGATGAAATCTGGTACGCGTGATATATTTACTTAGCCAAATGTGTGGACGAAAAATTACCAAAATCGGTTGACGACCGCGCCCACTTTTATATATGTGTATTATAAAGTGACCTAATAAAACCATTTTAAGCGATATCTATGTGAAATATAAAGATAATTCATTGAAATTTTGTGACATGAGTTTTACAATAGACCGGAAACAAAAAATAAAAAAGTTTGGAAAATGGGCGTGGCACCGCCTCTTTTTAGACAAAGGGATATATGAGATTTCTTAGCCTTTAACTCGACAAATAATTGAGATATTATGACGAAACTTGGTTTATACACTTTTATAACATGTGTTAATAGACACGCAAAAATGTATTGAAATCGGTTTATGACCACGCCTACTTTTTAACAAAGATATTTCTGGAACACCCTTTTGGAATTTGTAACGTGAAGTCTTTGTAACTAAAAGTCATAGAGGGATGAAATTTTGCACTAACAATAATATTTGTATGCTTATTTGGATGATTGATATAAATTTTGAAAATGGGCGTGGCTGCGCCCTGTTTATGCAGCACTCGTTTCATATAAAATACACCCTATATCGAACAAACGCAAACAAACAATGAAAGCATACAGCTGAGTATCTAATGTTCGATTGCACTCGAACTTAGGCTTCCTTACTTGTTTTTGTTGCGTTTTTGCGATGCGATCGCTTGTCACTTGAAATTTGCAACGAAATGTGTAAAAAACCAAGCAACAGGCAAAAAAAAATCATGGAAGAAAATTAATACTTTTCGAAGCATATTTTTGGGCATTTTGTATGGGAAAAATGTATGAAAACTAAGAAAAAACCTCATTCCATACAAAGGTTCATAAAACATAAAGGGCAAACGAATTTTTAAGATTTATTCACCTATGTATGTATTTATAAAACACATTCACGAGCCCAAATATTAAACATTTGGGTAGGTCATATTTTTTATTTCATGTTAAAGTTTTCCAATTTTTACACAATTATTTTTTTCTGTTTGAAAAGAAAAAGCTGCAAAAAATAATATTAACGCTAATAAAAAATATTATTCCATAATTTAAAAGTATGAACTATTGTTTACAAGATGGCGAAGAAATATTCGATTAGTCGCCTATATATAAAATTTTTCATAATTTCAAAAGTAGCCTAATTATTCCGTTTTGAAAAGGGCACTTTTAGTCAAATGGGTAAAGATTATTAAAGCAAAATACGCAGATAGATTTCTAAAATTAGAATGCAGTTTGATTAAAAATATATCATTTCAAATCATAAAAAAATTGGGAAGGTCATATTTTTTTTAATTTATTTTAAGTTGAGGGAAATTTTGTTTTCGTAGACTTTTTTTTGTCAATGTTTGAAATGAGATACAGCATTTTGTATAATGTGTAATTGTTCAGAAATAAAACGAGCTATTTTTTGCTCAGCTTTCGGCACTCTGTACGGCTAAACAAAACGAGACTCGTTTTTTTTACAAGTTGTTATATCTGTCAATCGCTGTTAAAAAAAATTTATTTTATTTTTGGCCGCTAAGACTAAGAAAATAAAAATTAAAATTAAATAATAGTTACTTCTGATTGAAAGAATAAAACTCAATCTTTAATTATTACCTTAGATATTAAATAATAAAAATCCGTGAAGATTGTCAAAGATAATGTAAAGATAAGTATAGTGGTATATCAAAAATTAATTTTTGACAGTGGGAAGATGATGGTTTTTTGGTCAAAATTTTAAAAATAATAATTAAACTACGTTTAGTGTTCTGTTTGTATTAATCTACACTACAAGTACCCTTAGGTCTGTTAGGGGTTGTGTATATCGTTGTCGCATGAACACTACGCTACGTTATTGAATGTTATCATAAAGTTTATTTTCGAAGACTGTTTGCTGATTCTTAATCACACCATGTGTACGCTTCATATGTGAATTTAAACCGACAAACTGATGATATTTCGCATCGCATAATTTACAAGCGAACTTCTTAACCTCGGAATGTATTTGCCTATGTCGTCCAAGCGAATGACAATTTGTAAAACCCTTGCCGCATGTTTCACATATTTTATCGCGTATATTTAGATGTGACTTTATGTGATCCTTCAAATCACGCGCCCTTAAGAAATCCTTGGGGCACATTGTACATTTGAATGCACGCAGTTTCTTATGTATCGAATTCGTGTGATTGACCAAATTAGCTTTCGCGCGGTACGCCATGCCGCATAACTCGCACACGAACGGCTTATGCTCGGGGTGTGTACGAAGATGGCGTTGTAATTCGGTTTGAACCGCAAAAGATTGCTCACAATAATTACATTTATGCACTTCACCCATATGACGTAGCTCGTGCCTATCTAGTGTGCCTTGGCATAGAAATGTGCGTCCACATTCCGAGCATTTATACGGCGATTGGCCAATATTGTGTTCCCTATAGAGATGACCCTCTATCATCATTTCATCCTCGAATAGTTTATCACATTCAGGGCATTTCAATTTTGTCGATGACGCCTTTTTGGTTGAAAAGAAGTTACATTTTTGTAAATAAAATTTTGCTGCATCCGACAGAGACTCCTCCTTTACATCCTTTTTTAAACGATTTTTCTTATTATACCAATGACGTAAGTAATGGATTCCTTTATACACTTCATTTTCGGTGAAGTCTACATTTTGTTTGGACTTCATTATATCGGCCATTTGTTTGAACGTTTGTTTGCGAATCTGCGAGCAATTGTAGTCTTTATGGTTTGAATCATATAGTACTGGAAAGCTGGCGTATACTTCAATAAAAGTCTCTGTTATAGGATTAAGGTTGGCACAACTGAGACCCTGAAAAAAAGGGAAGGAATTCAGATTTGAATCAATGTTATGACTTTGCTCATACTATTCGGAAACATTTGTGATTATACATATATACTTATCTTTTACAGACATACATATAAAAGGATTTTTATATTTTTAGCCGAACGCCGCTAATGCAGAAAGATTCTCCACGCAACTTTAAATATTTATATTTCGCAGGTACCGAAAATAAGATTTATATATATTTTTCTTCGAAGCTATAAAACACCAGAGCCACATACTGTCCTTAAAAAATTATTAACTTCAATTTCATCCTAGGACCTCCAGGATCAATATCCTGGGCTCTATTAATATAATTCGGATAAGGGGTTCCCCAGTTATTGGCCCTGGCGTTTTATTTTGCCTTAAAAAAATATAATTCCGAGTTGACCATTTATTTTTGCCCAAATAAAATGTTCGTCCAAAAATAATGCTTTTCTTTGGCGTTTAATTACAATGGGAATACAACTTCTGGTCGCTGATATTTCGGAAACTATGGTCCGGCGGACTGTACCGACTTCTGATATAGAATCGGGGACGGTGCCACACCTTCCTGAAAAATCGGTTTTAACCCCACGGAGGTACGACGATGGAAAACGTGACCCCAATATTTGCAATGAACAGTTCAATGCTGCATTTATGCTTTAGCGAATTAAATCTCTCTTCAGATAAGGCGCTTGCCATATGAATAATTTTTTAGTCAAAATTGAAAGTGTACTTGCCTTCTTTTTAAGCGGCATTTCATTTGTCTCAGTTGTATCTTCTTTCAGTGGCTCTGAATCAGAGCTTGAATCATTATGCTGACTTGGCGCATATTCGGAACCACTGCTTTCGAAGTCTGCTCCCTGCAAAAAAAACCTCTATTTGATATAGTTTTTACAGCGCGACATACATGTACATATTTAACATAATATATGAATGTCACATGTATATTTACGCTTCACATTACCTCTTCCATGCTTTCATCGTCGGACTCTATTTCCGCTTTTAAATTTGCATCGTTGCGTTCCAATCTTTCATCAACTTCTTTCGGCTTTAATTCATCCTCTATTGGTTTAGCAACAATATCCTTTCTATATTCACTTTCCACAACGGGCTCTTCATGATTACTGTGCAAGCTTTTTATATGTAATACAAAATCATCCCATTCTTTTACATCTTCTTCACAATATAAACACTTCAACCCAAAGTTAAGAGCATCCTTTGATGCCAAAACAAATCCACAAACATCCATTTTTCTGCACCCAGAAACAATTGTTGAAATTTACATAAACGGCGTTCGTTGAGGATAGAAATAGGGATGGCAACAATAACCGGAAAAACGATTATAATCGGTTAATTTCTTTCGGTTAACGGTTAAAATATATCGGTTTTTTCCTTTTGATTATTTTTTCGATTAACCTTTTTCCTCTCAAGTCGAAAATAATCGAAAGGAAATAATCGAAGTTGAGAATTTGCGCCTTTTCATCCGAGTCCGAATTCGGTTACCTGCTGTTTTCTGAGTATATTAAAAAAAACCCGCCATAAATGTTCCCTCCAGTTCCCGAATAGACGATTTTATCGTCATTTTGACGATTTTTCCTAATAAATGATGATGTTTTTCGTTTATTATATATATTTTTAAAGGAATAATTTTAATCGAAAAACGGTTATAATCGGTTAGTTCCCCACAATTATTCGCGATTAATAATCGAACGCTTTCGATTAACCTAAAAAGCGGTTAATCGGTTATTTCATTTTTATTGCCATTCCTAGATAGAAAACAGTGTTCCCAGCTGTAAATTTTCGAGTGTAGCGTAGGGATGGGCGATATATATCGATACATCAATATATCGATATTTTTAAAATAGTACAACCGAAGGAATTAGTGATGAGCGATATATCGCAAACGTTGATTTTTTCACTGTGAATAAAAAATCGCAAATCGCAATTGCGATCACTTTTTCAAAATAGCAGTTCACTACTTATTGGGAACTGCTATCGATGTACCAAGTAAGCAGTTCACCTATGTGAATCGCAATCGCAAAAGCATTATAAATTTATTTTTGTTTATACCATACGTATATAGAAATATAAGAAAAAAAAAATTATTGAATTTACAATTTATCTTTGAAAAATGTTTACAAACAGCGAAATTACTGCGAAATACGTTGTTATTGCTATCATTTTGTTAACCCTTTGCTTAATTTTGTACGATATATCGACCAAATTTTTCGTGTCCCTTTACATGATTTTTTTGTTAAAACTAAGCACTATTTTTGCCAAAGAAAGCAATATTATATTAATTTGAACTCTTCCCTATCTAATACAGCCAGAAATTATATAATTTTTGTAAAAAGTTTCTCAGAAAAAAACATATTCTTCACATGCTCCCTTTCAGGAATGCAATTGTTCTAGGAGTCACCATAAAAATCGATTTTTATAAATTTAATAAAAGCAAAGGTGCCCAAAATTTATGAAGTTTTGTGTATACAATGCCCTACCGAATATAATAAAAATATTAAATAAAATAAATATACGTAAAAATAAATTTGAGACCTGCGCAAAAAAAGTGTACGATGTATCGTACAAAATTAGGTAACTCAAATGTACGATATATCGTACATAATTAATTTGGTCGATATATCGTACAAAATCCGCGAAAGTTGCTGCTCAGTGCTGCTTGCTACGTTAAATTCAAACGCAAATTTTTCGACGTTGCGTGGCACGTAGCTGCTTTAGATAGTTATACACAGCGCAAAATGAAGTTTCAGAATTTGAACAAACTCAAAATTTTTAAACTAAAATGTTAATTGAATTACAAATAGCCATAGGTTGCATGCGACGTGGTAGAATGACAACGTTTTGGTATCCTACGATTTCAATACAGATTTTTAAGGATACGATGTCACTAAAAAGCTTCATACTGTTACGACAGAATCTACACTCAAAAAAAAAAAAAATTACTCAGATTGTGGAAAAGTGGGAATTTTCATTGTTTTGATGTACAATTTTCTTCAAATCAAGGAATAAAACCATCGTTTTAAAGAAAATTGTACATCAAAACAATGAAAATTTTCTTTAGCGCCGAATCATTCCCACTTTTCCGCAATCTGAGTAATTTTTTTTTCAGTGTACATTTTATTGACAAATTCTATAAAGTTCGTCCGTTAGTCGAATCAGTACAAAACCGTTCAATATTCACTTATGTATTTAAAAAAAACACTAGAAATAAAATCTTTTTTCTTTCCTATCAAATAAATACATGCATATGCATACACTAAAAAAACTTCTCGCGATCTAAGATATATTTTTTTTATTATTTTGAACACGCGTTCCAATACATTATTTTTCTTTGTTTTCAGTAAATTATCTTAAAAATATTCAAACATATTCGTTGCAATGGTGATTTGTTTGAAAATTCAACTTATCAAATTAAGAAAATCAAATATTCAAAACAAGGACAAGTTGGGAATGGAATGACGCTTAAGAAATTTTTCCTTATTTTGATGTATGAATTTCTTTAAATCAAGTATATGAAACCATGTAAGTAACTTTATTTCATAATCCTTTTAACATGTTTTAAGGAAAATTTGCTCAAAACAAAGAAAGTGTTCAATACAGGGAAGTAATTCCTTTGAACGCTAAATATAACGTTTTTTCTCTCAGTGCATACATATTTTTATATCCTTAACTTAAATTACAATTTAAAAATATGTGTCGCAATGAATTTTGTATTGAGGTTACAGCTTTTAAGTTTAATATTATATTTTTTTATTTTTTCTTTACTAAATTTTTTTTAATGTATATATGTATTTTGTATATATAATAATTATGTATTTAAGTATGAATTTTATTAAATCTGGATAGAAGTCACAATTTTTAAGCTTAATATTAAAAATATCTTTATTTCGTTGCTTTAAAAAATGTTTGTTTAAAAAAGTCTAAACAAATTATAAAAGCAAAATTTGCAAGATTTTGGCTCATTTCACGAACTTTGTACGATATATCGTACAAATTTCAAAGGGCTGTAAAACCTAAACTAATTAATTTTTTTTTAATTTTCTTACAAATTATGCTTATTTAGGACTAAATGAATGAAATATGTGCCAATCGATTTTTTTACTCCACGGGTAAAGAAATTGAAAACAAAGGGTTAACATAAAATGAAGACAGGTTATATCGCTCAGAAAACGCAAAATTAATCTCTACCGGTAACTGATGATTTTATAGCAGTCCTTGCAATCGCAATAGCAGTTTAAAATCGCAGTGATTTAAAAATAGCAATCACCGAAATCACAGATAACGAAAAATCGCTGACACGACAGTCGGGCTAGTGTCAGATGGGACTAGTACCCGAGCGTACCGGATTTATCCGGAAAGGACTGTCACTTCCCCAACACTCGCCAAAACCTTCGGGGAGTGTTTTGGTGGCTACAACAACAAAAACAGCAACGATTTTTTGATTTACCTTGCATCAATAATCGATAATTTTTTGCCATTTTCCGTGCTTCCTTAGAGCCTATACACACTTGCGACTCAATCGATTTAGTCGGGTTTTGCAAGTGTGTATAGGCTCTAATGGAAGGTTGACCCTTTTGATATGTTGATATATCGATGTTTTTACAAGGCATAAATCAATGATTTTTAAATATCGATGTAATATACATCGATATATTTTCCCAATTTGCCCTTTCCTAGTAAAACGTCAAGGCAGATGTAGAGAGGTAGGTACAACGGCGAAGTAAGAAACTACTTTTTTTTTTATTAAACTGGTAGTGTAATGTCAAAATCGAAGCCAATTCTCATCTTGGCCAATAGGAACGGGTGAGTCCCAAGCGAATTCAGATTTTAACTTTACCAATTAAAATAACAAAATACATGGGAGATTTCTAAATTTGCCTACGCGCCTATCTTTCTAGATCTCTAGCAGGGTCCTGGAGCGGATCGGAGGAAACCAGAGAGAGCTAACGCCGAAACTCCACAAGAAAGAAATTTGTTAACTGGTTTGCAACGAAATCCTCCGTTGAGGTTAGATTAGTGATTTTAATGGATTTTGGCGAGCTGATAACGAAAATCATATCGAAAAAAGTCGCAGGTTTTTAAATTATTTGGCAAACAAATTTTGTGTCAAATTAGTCTAGTTGTTCCTGGTTTTTATTTTTATTTTATTTTTTAATCGTCTCTTATTAAGCAAGAAACGTAGTGAATGGTTGCATTATACATAACTAACCGGACTTAGGGCCGGCTTTTGAATGCTCAGACAAAACTCGAGATAGCAATTAAACGAATAAATTAATTCCATCGCGGCATAAGTGCAGAAAAGCTACATTTTGCAAATCGACAAAATTTATATTGGATAAAGCTTCTCAAGGTGAGTTTAAAAATATAATTTTTTTTTGGTGCAAATATATAGGTGGGGAGTTTGAGGGGGGGTAAAGTTTCATAATTAAATATCTTTAAATGCTTATATTTCAGAAAGTATTGGGTCTATTTTCAAAAATTTTACGTCGTTAAAAAGGTAATTTAATTGCCTTTCAGGCGATATACATACTTCACCAAAAAATTTATATTTTTGTAAAAAAAAGCAAAAAAGGAAATTATAAATATTTAATTTAGGAAAATGTGTGTTTTCTTAAAAAAATTCGTTATAAAGAAACTGCTAAAATTATCCTAAAATAAAGCGACAAAATTACCTTCATTTTGGTGTATACTTAACATTGTTAGGTAATATTTAAGTGTTATGTAAAATAGTGCGATTAAGTAACCACTTTCTCACGAATTAATATAAAAAGGAGAAATTGGGTCGAGGTTACACCTCTCCACCACGGCTAGAAAAAAAACGGTTTTTTAGGGGGGTAGGGGAGGGCCCCCTGATCACAAAACTGAAGACCCCACCTGCCGGAGGCTTATAGTTCTCGAATATTCCAGTACTGTGTATCGGTCCTTAAATACTATTCCAGAAAGAGAATTCTGCCGGCTGAGGGTTATTTTTGTAGAGCGCGGCCGAAGGCCGCCAATGCAGAAAGGTGTTCCACGCAAAAGTACTGTGGATCGGTCCATATATTCTACTCTAGAAGGAGAACTCTGTGGTATTTTCCAACAAGTTATACACCAAATTAAAGGTATTTTAAAGCTCTTTCTCACAATGATACATTTAAATATAGTTAGTTAGGCATTTTTACGAAAAAAGCATGTGTTTTATAAAAAAAATATGAAAATTATGTTTTTTAAGTGTTTTTTCAAAATTTGTATAAAACTTTATATAAATATGGGCACCAAATGAAAGACCGTTTAATTACTTATTCACCGGTATAAAGTTTTTTAAGATTGGATTAGTACTTTTCAAGATATACGCCTTTGAAAAAATTTAGACTTCCATCTTTACCCCTCCCTAACACCCTCCCCTTTGGTTTGCACCAAAAAAAAAAATAGACCACTAAAATCAGAAAAAAAGGCGGACCACGCCCACTTTTTTATTTTTTTCTAGCTAAAATGTAGCTATTCTGCACTTGTTCCTCCATCGCTTCCAAATGCGACTACCCACGCAGCAGTCGCGGACCAAAGGCGGAGCTGGGAGCAAAAAAATTGGGAGCTAAGAATGGAGCCAGATCAAAAAAAATTTTTGGAATGGACCAGGAGCGGATCAAATGTAAAAAATCATTTGCTCCGGGCCCTGCAAGAAACAAAACATATGGAGAGTTGCCAGAGTTACAAGAATTTATAATCAGTGATGTGTAAACAAGAATTATCTAAAGAAGGATATCGCAGTAGATAAGCTGATTGAAATTGTGTATGTATACTAAAAAGTGTGAATGTCAGACAAAACGAATTGGCAAAAATTTTACTTTGAAATTCATTTCTCTTCTCTTTCACATTGACATTTTTAAAGAAAACACACACATAAAAACGGAAGTAATATAACCTCTATTTCGATAAACCTTGTGTGTAAACAACACGTTGAGTAAATAAAAAATTAATTTCTGTGGTACACAGTGATGCCAAGTGTAGGGAAAAGAGGCTACATGTAGGGAAATTCGACCTCAAATTTGCAGTGTAGAGAAAAAAGGACAGATTTTCAAATATTAGCTAAATGTAGGGAATTTTTGAAGTTAAAAATTTTCGTTTCCTTTGCAACGAATTATTTTTTCTAAGAACCTAAAATTTTTTAATAACTACAATTAAAATGTTTCTGCATGCTTGAATGCCATATTTCATAACACCAGCGCCAACTGTAGCGCTAGCGCACGGCTCTGGCGCAATAACACCTTTAGCGCAATTGACATGGAATAATCGATAAATAACACTCGTTCGCTTCTTACTGTCTGATATCCCCGTTTTATTTCTTTTGGCGCAATTCTGATTACATACACGTGGTCACAATAATTGTGCCACAATTAAATTTAGTTTTAAAAATCATTTGCATATATTTGTTAAAATATGCTGGAGTCTTCGTTTAGCTGCATCTTCATTATGGAATACGAGGGTCGGCTCCACCCTATTAAACAGAAAAATTCCGGGTCCGAGCGCATTATATCGAAATTTCCCCTTACCATTTACCATGGGTAACAAAAATAATTATACTACTATGCTCATTAATATGTTATTTAATTTTTTTATTATATATTTCTCTCTTATTTACAGATAATGTCAGTTTTGTCTTCTTTCTTTGTGAAAGTAAAATATCAATACCCTTTCGTATTAAGGATGGTTCGGTGTTGGCGTTAGCATACATACATAATTGTGACGGTGTCGTATACGCTGTGTATTATTGGCGTTGTGGTGGCCCAATTTTACACTAGCGCTATATTGGAGCCGGTGCTAGAGTTGGCGCTATATTAAGTTGGCGCATTTTCCAAATCGGAGTTAGCGCAATAGCGCTAGAGTTGGCGCTAGCACAATTGCGCCGCGCAGCGCAGTGTTACCCATGCCTAATATTTCATAATTGTACTTTATTCTGATCTGGCAATATATTCTTTTACCTGCTTACAGGGCCCCGGAGCAAAATTTTTGTTTCGTCAGCTTCACTCACACAAAAACCCCTAGTGAAATTCAGGGTGTTATGCGTTTCCGTACCCATTAGATGGTTTGCAATTAGGGGTAACCGACACTTTTTCAAGCCAAAAAGCCGTTAATACATGAAATTTATTTGGAGTCAACTAAAATATTTTATAAGCTGACTCAGAATTTTATTAAAAAAAACGTAATAAGGATTGATTAAGTCACGTGGCTTTTTGAATAAAAACTTTATTTGCATCAATTGTGTGTGTGTTTAGTTCAATATAGAGAAAATACGGCGTAGGGAAATATGTAGGGAAAAATTTTGTTAGCGTAGGGAAAAATAGGGAATTTTTTGGCATGCCGTAGGGATTTTTGGTCCAAGATTATTGGCATCACTGGTGGTACAGTACCTGAGTGTTTTATAATATTTTTTATTATAATTATTATACGTTTCTTGATATTGTACGCATAGGATTGAGGATTAAAAAAGTCATGAAATTATTATACATGCACAATAATTATTGTACGGTTGCTGACACTGGCACCCAGAAGCAATTGTAGAAATTTACATAAAGCACGTTCCTTAAGGGTAGAAAACAGTGTTCATATCTATAATTCGCCTATGTGCCTACCACTGTAAAACTGTAGGCAAGGTTAGGTGAAAAGGAAAAAATTAAAGTGAGTCTGGAGGTGAATATAGCAGACAGTAGCAGCACAGATAATATTAGAGTTGCATTTGACTTGCTCTAAAAAACTTTAGAATTTGGAAACAAAAAAAACAAGAAAATTGTCGTATATGTAATAAAGTAGTGAGGTCGAAGAGCATTTTCTAATTATGCAAATGAATACATATATGCTTTTTTCTATATTTTTAAAATCTACCACCATTCTACCACGATCTTAAAATATTTATCTCACATATATTCGTTGTGTTGGCAACCCTCTTCTGTCGACTTTGGTTTGGGAGGTGAATTTCTCAAATCCCATCTCAAAGCTTGCCCACAGTTCTACAGTGGTGCCTGCGTTTCTAGATCTGCCTTGGGAATTTTAACACAAAAAAAGAGGATGTGAGAGATCAAAATGTCACTCTTAAGGTGCAAACACTCACTGACTCCGTGTCAGCCAACACGATTTACTTTATCGCAATGCCATGTAACGCAAAATCATTTTGATTTTTTCCGTGAAAACGTGTCAGTTGGCTACTCTCTCAGAAGTCAGTGTTGCCATTTCAACCTATACCTATACCTATCCCTATCCCTATCCCTATCCCTATCCCTATCCCTATCCCTATCCCTATCCCTATCCCTATCCCTATCCCTATCCCTATCCCTATCCCTATCCCTATCCCTATCCCTATCCCTATCCCTATCCCTATCCCTATCCCTATCCCTATCCCTATCCCTATCCCTATCCCTATCCCTATCCCTATCCCTATCCCTATCCCTATCCCTATCCCTATCCCATCCCTATCCCTATCCCTATCCCTATCCCTATCCCTATCCCTATTCCTATCCCTATCCCTATCCCTATCCCTATCCCTATCCCTACCCCTATCCCTATCCCTATCCCTATCCCTATCCCTATCCCTATCCCTATCCCTATCCCTATCCCTATCCCTATCCCTATCCCTATCCCTATCCCTATCCCTATCCCTATCCCCATCCCTATCCCTATCCCTATCTCTATCCCTATCCCTATCCCTATCCCTATATCTATCCCTATCCCTATTCCTATCCCTATCCCTATCCCTATCCCTATCCCTATCCCTATCCCTATCCCTATCCCTATCCCTATCCCTATCCCTATCCTTATCCCTATTCCTATTCCTATTCCTGTTCCTATCCTATCCCTATCCCTATCCCTACTTCTATTCCTATTCCTATTCCTGTTCCTATTCCTATTCCTATTCCTATTCCTATTCCTATTCCTATCCCTATCCCTCGAAGTTTTAATATCCTACGGAAAACACTTCCAGAGATATTCAGCATGAAGGGTTAAGTTTGTATGGGAGGTGCCACGCCCCCCACAGAGACGGAGGTGCAAAATTCAATCAACGCATATCTACATACATACATACATTCGTTGCAAATGCCGCGGCTTGAAATCATGCAGCAGTGCCAACAGCGTTTGTTGTGTCTAGTATTGATTGGCAGCGAGTTGTTAGCGATATTTGCTTTTATAGTTTTGCACACTATATGTATGTATGTATGTATGTATGTATATAAAGAGTATGAAGAACTACCATTAAACATTAACAGGCAATAAATTGTACCAGAGTCGGAGCCGAAGCCGGAGCTGCATATGACATTAATAATACAACGCAAATGCGCGGCACATATGTATGTATGTAGTCGCTTTGTCAATGGAACTGCAACTGCAGAAGCGTGAAATAAACAGTAGCTAAAACATCAACTAAAACGACATAGAAATAGATCTTAAATGAATGCGGAAGTTTTTCTTGCGTTTCGTAAGCAGCCGTCCCATACACATATGAGACAACGACGAATGCGAGCAGGGCTGTCAGCGGTGGGGATTGCAGCAATATGCGGCAACAACAACAATGCCGACCACTCAAAAGAAGTTGCAAGCGCACAAGAGACATACAGATGAACTAATACATAAATGTAGGTACATGTGTAGTTATGTACAAAACAGTGTGTATTAAACTAAATCTAATGTGAAATCGACACATGAACGCAATACAAACATTATTAGCTGGTCTGATGGCGGGCGAGCGGTGTGGGCGGTAAACCATTAAGCTCTGAGACGAATAGGCAGATCTTCATGTTCAACCTCATGATGATGAGGCAGATGTGGGGATGGTGAGCGTTCAGTTCGAGCGGTGAAGCATGAGCATTCAGCGGTCGAAAGCAATGCAACAGCAACTATTGCAATGCAAAATTCATCAGCGTATCAAATATATTTCTTTGAACAAATGCAGCCAGGCGGTGTGGTGTGCCTGTGCGATTGCTTCATTAACTGTATTCAAAGTATTTGTGTATAAAGAAGGAGGCAATTCAAAATAATAAAGGTATTAATATAGCCCTTTGATTACGATGTGTTGGGATTTCACAATCCTGAATAGACCGATTCTTAAACCAGCACAAAAACTGCTCGATCATTTTTCACACTCGCGCAACTCCGATCGGGATACTGCAGTAGGTTGAACTCATACAGGTCCAGAATTGACTCAAGCATACCAAATGTATGCCCGGTATGTGGAGAGTCGCCCGCCCCACGAAAACCAACACCTCTTCACATGCCCCTCAAAACTAACCAATCTAACACCACTGTCCCTCTGCACAAACCGCAAAGAGGCTGCAACATTCCTCGGTCTACCGTTAGATGAAATTGATGATAGTTTATGACAAAGGTGTGTTGCCTAGGCAGGTCTCAGTACTGCTAATACAACAACAACAACAACATCATTTTTCCCACAGCAGTCGGATATAAATACCGGAGTGATTTAAATTTAACGCTCGATCTCTAAGTTTAATACAGCAATATCTTTGACTTGAAAGGACGGTTTCGACTATATAATCGTATTAACACCATGTGTGCCAGTGGGGTCACCAACACCCAGTACTTAGCTTATACCACCCTAATGTACGTTTTTGATGCCTTCATGTTAGACGTCGTACAAAATCACTAATCCGTAGACATATGGGCTGTGTGTGTGTGTTCCGATATTTTTGAGGATAATATGATGAGCGTGCGAATTGAGTTTTGCAGATTTGATATTAACTAAATATTCATACAAAGAAATGAGTGTTGTGGAAGCGCAAATGCATACTCGTGGGTACGACACCAAGCTAATTGACGACGCCAGGGTGGCTGCTGGTTGTCTAGAGCTCCCAAGGAGAAGTAAGTACACCTGCAACCAGGAGATCACGCTCTGTCTCCTTATTCATGTCATACATATATTTGTGTTGCGGACATTTGATATGGTGGACGCGTATTGTATCGGGTATCTCTACATACATACATACATACATACGTATACAAGCAAATGTCTGTGATTTTCGGCAGCAGACGCTTCACATACGTAACTTTTCACATAGTTTTTGGCCGGCGAAGAAGAGTTTAATTGAGTGTAAAATTTTTGTTAACCACATCTTCAGCCAATTAAAGCTGGTTTTGGTAATGTGTACGGGTGGCTAAGTTTAGAGCAGCAACAGGTGTTGGATGCAGTGATCCATCTATTGTGATATGCTCCCACCGATATACAATTAACACACACTTTTCATTTCGTTCGGTGATGGATGGTTTGAGGATGGTGTGAAGATATGCTTCAGCTCCTTAAACAAGTGTGAATAGGCTTACAAAGGGATAGATGCTTATATGATTTTGTTTGAGGAAACATTTATGTATGTATGTATGTAAGGCACTAACATAAACATCGATTTGGAGCTGGAGTTTGAGGAAAAAAATTGGAAATGAATAGCTCTCTTGAAATATGATGAACAAAAAAAGCCAGTAAAAATCAGAACAGAACGCCATAAATGGATATCAGTTTACACGTCAGACAAAATTCATTCACCTTTTCGCGCCACGAGCAAATTCCATTGTGTTTACAGACTCCCAATCCGGCCACACAAATTTATTGAGCAGTTTACTTAAAAAAGAAAAAAGGTACTAAAATCGAGATGAATAAAAAAGTCACATAATATCTATTGCTAGCCGGCGCACACTGGGGTTTTCGCGGAAAAAAGTCAAATTGTCAACATACTCTTCATGCAATATGCAGTGATATTTTGGAATTTTAGACTAAATGGTACAACCAAATCAAAAAGAATTACTCCGATCTGACTGCTAGTTTTTTTTTTAATAGCCGTCTCAAACTCAGTACTTGTATGTTTTACCGAACCAACTTAATTTAAACCTAAGAATTTCAAAACGAATAATCTTTTATTATGTGAGCTAACGTTTTCCTTTTTATTTTTTGTTTAAAGTAGGATATTTCAGTCTACTAAATTTGAAAAAATAAACTCTGCAGAGACTTAAGTTTTTTTTTTTTGTTTATTTTTATGAACATATAACAAAAATCCCTTTTTTCTCCAAACATTTGGACCTGCAATTTTAGCTCCACTTGCCTCCAGTTGGAAATCACTACTAATACATTGTCTCATATCTATTTTTACATTTTTAATCAATTTCAAGTGCCCCCAGGTACCCCCTCTCAATTTATTGTATTATACAATACAACAGTTTTCAGCTAATTAATTCGCGACTCAATTCTGATAAGGCTCTTTTGTTTAACATAACTCAAGAACCACTAGTCGGATTTTGTTTAAACAAATTTAGAAAAAGCAAGAATTACAAGTACTTTCATCTGTTTATATAACGTAACGCAATATAGGCAACAATTTCGCAGTTATAAATAAATGTATGGAGAAAAAAAAATGTTTTTTGCCTAAAAATAAATTTTTTTTTAATTCATAAAAAATCTAAAACGGTAAAAAAGTTCAAAGTCCTATTATTTTCACGTAGTCGCATAACCTATGAACAAAATGATACATAAATCATGAAAATCGATGAACGCGTTTCGCTTTTATTCACAGTGGCCGATTTCAATTATTTTTTGTACCGTCAATGCCCTTTATGAGGGTAACTGATATGCAAAGTTTCGTAAAGATATCTTACTTTTTTGAGCTGAAATTAAAATTTGTATTTCAATTTTTTTTTTTAATTTTTTACTATAGGTCCAAGGGAGGTACCTCTAGGAGTTGACGGATTTCAACCATTTTTGGAGATTTTCTTAACTAGCTCATATATAACCTGTGTGCAAAATTTCAAAGCCCTACGACAACTCCTTCTATTTTTTTCCGCTGAATGTATGGAAGCTGCCCCACTGTGCGGCGCTACCTAACGTACCTATTATAAAATTTTTCGATAATTCTGCATTAACTCATAAATTTAAAGAAATTCATATTAATTCACATAATAGCCATACCTACATGACTAGACGCCCTCCGTTTCTCAACCAGATTTTCATAGAAACATGCCAATATGCCATTGATGCAAGGCGATCCGCACCAACTCTGACAATTGTGGCGCCACGGTCAAGGCGGCAATATTGCAGCATTCCGTTGCAACAATGGTGGTCTCATTTTAGCTGAAAAAAAAAACACTTTCACTTACAATTTTATTGTACTTATGTACATATATGTATGTATGTAAGTATTTGTGTGTATATACAAATAGATACAAATGTGTCGCGCTAACTGTGAAGGACAAAAAAAAAAGAAAAAAACAAAAGTCAGCCAATCAGTGTCTTTGTGAAAGGTGTGAGCGTCGAAGCGCGGGAAAGTCCTGCACGCCTCCCGTCGCGACACTATCTAATGTTCATTTACGCTCATACAAAAATACGCACATATGTATGTAATGCCGCTCACGTTCCGCAACGTGTGTTGCAGTGCCACAATATTTGACACATCATAAATTTATTTCAAAATTATGAACTTCATTTCTTTTTCATAAATTCTCTTGTTTATCTTTTTTCACCTTTATCTATGCCTATTTTTTGCCCATTTTTTGCCTATCGCCACCATCGCACAATGCACAATGTGAGGCTAATGCAATCGTTGTTTGCTTGTTTTTGTTGTGGTTGCATTGTACCTATGTATGTACATATATACATATGTACTTCTTGTTTGTTCATATTCACGATCATGTTTGTATGTATAGATACATAGATATCTAACACACCCACGTAGTATGTTTGTATGATTGCTTGGAAAATTATTACACATTTTATACCCAGATGTTATATGTATATGTATGTACATACTTAGATATTAATTTTACCTTTTTCATGGTTCTATTCTTTCAGTGGGATGCCAAGAATGCAAAAAAACTCCCCCCTTTTTGTGTATATAATAATAATAATATAATACAATGGCACTATTATAACTCTGACGAGTTTTATGGCCGAGCTCTCTCCCAATTCGAGGTGTGCTCCTTTTTGTTTTTCCTACTAATTGGGTGGACCTACAGTTTTATGCCGGCTCCGAACGGCGAATGAATTTTTTGTGAGAAGATTTTTCATGGCAGGAATACTCTCGGAGGGTATGCCGCCCTCTGCCGAGAGGTGACCGCTGCTCTTAAAAAACCCAATAATTGGATTTTTACTAATTAGAAAAATTCGGTAATATTCGCCTCGATTCGCTTTAAGTTTTTGTCCATCAGAATATCAAACTCAAAGTCAAATATTTCTTTGTATGACATTCTTCTGTACTCGGCGAGTTCAAAACGAGAAGAAGAAGAAGTCAGCTGTTCACTTACCATTACCATATGAATGAATTTGCCTTGGAAATAAGCTACCTCGAAAACCCCCAATTGACAAGTTTCACATCAATTTGATAACTCCTTGAATTTTGGGCAAAAAATACTAGTCGCCAGACCATAGCCTCACTCTGTAGTTCGATTCGAAAGAAAATTTGTTCGCTTTCGAGTTTTATTCCATACTAGCTGGCCCGGCAGACGTTGTTCTGCCTAAAATTTATTCCTATAAAGTTATAAAACTGTCAATTCTCTGAACAAAAGAGATATACATATATTCGCCGCGACAAACCTAATTTCCCCTATCCCTATATCTATCTCTATCTCTGTATCTATCTCTATCTCTATCTCTATCTCTATCTCTATCTCTATCTCTATCTCTATCTCTATCTCTATCTCTATCTCTATCTCTATCTCTGTCTCTATCTCTTTCTCTATCTCTATCTCTATCCCTATCCCCATTCCTATTCCTATCTCAAAATGTATGGGAAAATATTTTTTTTTTTTGCATTTTTCGGGAATTTTATGGGATATTCTCCTATTCTGGCCAGAGAGCAATCTGAAGTTGTCTCAATCATCCAAATCGGTGCAGGCGTTCTTGAGTTATACGCGTTTGTACTAACGCCACTTCCTTTTATATATATAGATATTCTATAGAATACGAATATGCTGTCGAATCGAATTTCGCTTTCGAATAGAACTACATAGTGATTGATCTCTGGGCTAGGTTAGGTTAGTTTGGCCAGCATACATGGATCACTCACATGGCCAGCATATTTGGATCTCTCCGTCCGATAACTCAAGAGGTTTTCGATCCAGCGCTTTATTTTTGGGATTATACCGATCCATTCGAGCTCCTCCAACAGCGCTTCTCAGCAGAGACGTTTTTAAAGGCACCGCAAATTTCAAGAAATACACCTATCGCACCCCCTGTAGTGGACGGATTTTCGATATGTTTTACAACATCATGATTTTTTGCCCTGTTTATTCTCTATCGCGGCAAGATAAATGCGTTTTATGCCTTCCGCCAGGCACCTCGAACGATGAATGAGGCCGTCTTGCACCTCCCCCACTGGCTCGCGCATTGAGCGGACCTACTCGATTGGACAACAGCTTTTGCTGGCCCTCCGCGGTGTCCCGCCCGCAGTCTGCCCTGTTGAAATCACCAGCAACAGGCATAACGGAGGAGAGACGGAGGTCTATTGTCCAGGCAGCAACCTCTTGAAGGCTTCCGCAGAGAATTTTTGGCGCCCGCCTTGATCTGTAACTGCAGTAAGATGTTCGCCTTACACGGCTAATTTCTACCGCTGAGTATATATTAAATTCGGTTCAATTAAAACTTTGACTTTTTCTTTAGTTTCTGTGTTTTTTTTTTCGAAATTTCTTGTTTGTTATTTGTTGCTGTTGCTAATGAAGCGATAAAAAGCGGGTTTTAGTGAAAATGTCAAGGTTTTGAATTTTGCCACGACTTCAACACACAAACGCAGGTATTTGCACTTCATTCGTCCGTCCGTCCGTCACTCCTTCACATTTTCCGGCTTGTTTGGCTGCACTTATGGGCGCGCCTGACCTTGTTTGCTGCCAGCCGCTTTGCCAGCTTATTGGCTCTTGCCAGTCTTGGTCCGTTGCGATCGTGCATGAGTCGTTGTTGGGTGCCGCCACACGCTGCTTCGTACTCGTACTATGTTTTTATTTGGTGTTTTGCCAAAATGAAAATTGGAAAATTATGGACTTTTTACTTTCACCGCCAGGCATTGTGGTTGGTGGCTTTGAACAATAAATATATTTTTAAATATTTACTCATGTATGTAGTTTTTTTTTGTTTGTATGTATGCGTTCATTTGCTATTTCACGCCTGTGTTCAGTTTTGGGTCTCTTAAGGACAGGCACTTCACTGCTACGCCGTTCGTTCGATGTTTTGTTTTTGTTGTGTCTTAGCGCTTTCACGTTTTGGAATTATTTTCATAATGAAAATGATTGAATTTTATGTCTTTGCCGCATGCAATTTCATAAAATATATGTACATATGTATGTTTTTTTGTTCTTCGCACAAGGAAATGTGTACCCCCCGTCAATCTACCTACGCAAAGGTGGTCCATTTACAATGCAGTTCTGTGCATATGCATTTATTCTGCGTTGTTATCTCTTCAAACATCTAAAATGGTCAAATATTGTTTTGGTGGTGAAGCAGTGGTTATTATTATTATTGGGAAATTACTAGAGTATATAAAAAAAAAAATTACTATAGTATATATAAATATTATGACAATCTTATATTTGTATCTACAGAGAAGAAGAAACTATATGGAAAAATGCGACTACTCCAGGATGTATCTAGAATCATTCGCCATCTTTGCATTTATTTATTTGGAATTAATTGATCATATTTGTTTGAGGAACGGTTCAGAGCCAAACCGAATGTACATACATACATATGTACATAAAAAAATAATTTAAATTAAAGTCGCCTTAGTTGTGCTCTGATGTCGGCAAATAAGTCGTTTTACTTAGATAGATATATCTAAATGCATATATAGATATACTATAATGGGAGAAAGTATTGCATTGCGACCTTAGGGTCTATTGCGTCTTCGATCTCGTCACATCACCTGCTCAAGTCCAATATCATTCAAGAACTCAAGAATTGAAACCGGTGTTAAGTTTGGTATGTGATTGCTCTCCGGCTCATACGAGTTTAGTGTTCTCTGCCTCCTGCTAGAATCAAGATATTGCAGTGCCTTCGAGCAGTATGTGCTTAGCAGTCTCATCTTCCACGTCACAGAACCCGCATGCATACGCCTTGTAGCGCTTTTTGTTATAGTCAACGAGTAAAATCTTCGCTTTTCACATACCGGCTGCTAGATGCCAGTGCTGTTCTCTCAAACGATGTTCCTCCAGCCTCAGCTCCTCTCTTTTTATATGTGGTCCTATACTTAAAAAGTGTTGAGTTTCGTGTGTCCAGAGACCCATGCCAGAAGTATGGAGTTTCTAGCGCCAAGCTTGTTTATATAATTTGTATCTACACTAGAACTATCGCGGAGTTAATCAGTCGCTTGGCTGGTAAATAATTCCGCCAGAAAAATACCTGGAAAACGCCAGAGGTGCTCTCGGACCATAAAAACCGGCCCCACCGACAGACAAATAGACGTACATACATGGGTTAATAGACTCAGCCCGGGATCATGATCATTTCGGTATATACATATTTTGGTGGGTCATCCTTTTGGGACTTTCAAGATTCGCGTTTGGCCACAAAGTTATAATACCATTTCCTGTTCATGAAAGGTATAAAAGTAGATTTAGATAGATTGAAATCAGATCAGGGATGGAAAATGTGGTACAATTGTACCTTTTTTGGTACATTCCGGTAGCCAAAAGTACATAGGTACTACGATGACATATTTGGTACATTTTTGTCAAATAATACGTCACTGCATCCCAAATCTATTAAAACAAAACAAATAGTATTGTCCCTTTGATTTTAGAGTTATTTCCAAAGCGTGAATTTGACAAAATAGAGCAAATTAATTACTACGTTTATACGGCAGAATTCGTGAACTCTTAATTTCATGAATTCGAAAATGGTCTCGTTTATGCAGCATTTATGAACTCATGAAATTCAGCTTTTTTAAAAAGTGGCAACGTTCTAACGACATCAGCTGTCAAGGCAGATTTACCAGGTAGACTCGGTGGCAAATTCTGAAATTACTTTTTTTATTTACAAAGGTAGTGTGTAATGTCAAAATCTAAGCGAATTCATATCATGGTCAATGGGAATGCGCGAGTCACAAGCGAATTCAGAATTTAACCACGGCGAAATATAATTTTGACATTACATTACCAATTACAATAACAAAAAACATTGGACATTTCTGAATTCGCCCCCGAGCCTACCTGTTAAATCTGCCTTGACTGAATGAACAGCTGTTAGTTTGGCGTTGCCGGACTTGTACTTCATAATTTCAGGAAATGATGGCGAAATTCATGAATAATTTTCGTGAACAATTAAATTCATGAAAATTCGTTTATGCAGCGAAAATTCATGAAATGATTTCATGAATTTGCCAACGTATAAACGTAGTAAATGCTGAGTTTAGAGCTTTAGCAGAACATGAGAGCCTTAAAAAATTTAGAAATTTGAGTATATACCTAAAACGTTTGTGTTTTGTGAAATATTTTTGCATTGAATGGGGCTGTGTATTTAAAATAATTTTAGTTTAAGTAACTTTTTATTTAATAAAAAATTTATATGAATTTAAGCTTTTATAATGTTATTTTTAGAGGAAAGATTTTGCTTGGAAAAGCAATAATATTTTGAATGGCTAAAGAAGAGGATATAATTCAGGATTAGTATAAGTCCTTAGAAAAAATATGCTACCAAAAATGATGGTACATTTTGCTTTGATTTGGTACATTTTACTTGCTCAATTAGTACAAAATCAGAAAACCCATTTTCCATTCCTGAATCAGATTACAGATATAGAAAACTGCTTCCTCTTTTTACACATTTTCTGCATTAACATCGCTGAAAACTTTTGCGCTCATACATATATCATTTACTTCTGGATGATTCTCTCTGCTGTGAACCTCTGTTTAGCGCCCTTCTATGACTATGCTTAATTCGTTAAAACTTGAAAATGTTTGCAAGCGATCTTAAATCTACTCTCAGCACTTGATCACCACATTATTCAAGCAAAACAAAACCGACGGCCTTTGTATGCCCAAAATCAAGTAAAATCAAAGAGAAGAGCAGACAGAGCAGAGCATAGAAACACTTCCGCAACAGCACCCAGAGATTACAACGCTCTTCTCAAAGTTTAAGCTTAGTGTAGTGCGTTTTAAGCGGCTATTGTGGGGCTACAGCTCCGCTCTTGTGGCAGTTTAGCCAGAGAACTTGTTAAGCAGAGCTTTGCGACTTGAGTAGGTACCATATGCCGCTCTTGACTTCGGCGACTTTTGCACAGCCACCATGCTGAGCTAAAAACTCTGCTCTCAGCGTAATTGTTTGTTTGTGAGCTGGTGAGTTCGCCACCACCACCGACGAGCAGGAAGTTTGATGCGCTCGTCGCAATCGAACATTTTCGTGCTTTGCGGACTTGCTGCGCCGCTGTTGTTTCTGCTGTTGCTCTTGCGTCGAGTAATACGTCACATGGGGTGAACGCACTCGCGGATGTTAGTGGGTCACTATTTGTATGGTCAATGAACTTTTGGTTTGTAAATACACGAAATGCGACAACGAAGAGGACAGACGAATCGGTTGTATTCAGTTGCTGGCCGATCTGCTTAACGTCGCAACTTCGCTGTTGCCAATAGTTCAGTCATTCTTTGGCTGCTTTCTTTCTGCTTTTTGCTTTCCGATTATGCATTTCTTTTCCTTGATTTTAGCTGTTTATTATGTATGGCCAATGTGCGGATGCAAGCGCCGTCAATGCTATGGCCTTATGGACTCTTCTTGGTAGGTACACATATCTACTCCTGCTGTTGCTGTCTTCCACTTCTGTCTTCCTCTGTCCTTCTGCTTTGGTGCTTTGTCGTTTTTGCTGTTGTTGTACTAAGTATAAAATGGAAATGCTGTGGTGAATTCGCTAGTGTGATGGTGTGACCGCCGTTGCCGTCATTGTTGCATCGCAAGGGGTGGCGTGTGGTGATTGTGTGCTTGAGTGCGCCTCTGCCAATAAGATCAGCAACGAACTGGCAAAGCATGTAGCACCATGCTGGGTCGTCTGCTGCATAGCAAAGCGTTGCAAGGCAGTAGACACATATGTATGTACATGTTGTATATACAGGAGAAGAGGTATCTATGGGGAATATCATTGGGAAAGATTTGATCTTATGACAGTGATCGCTGATGATCCTCAGCTTAAGAATAATCGTTTGCATACATAGTTTGTACGAGTATGCATGAGAAGTGAGGAAAACGTGCATACATACATATATCGTTTATTTATTGTTGTACCTTAGTTACCCTTTTGCAAGTAGCGACTAACGGCCTTATTCCGGTGTGGTAACATAATTTACTTTACTGGTGAAATAAAGAATCTGGTACTTTAAACACTCTTTTCGTATTCTGGCTGCAGAAAATTAAGTTACCACCTCAATACGTGGTAATATTTTGTTACCATTTTCAGCCCGATTCAATTCCGTTCGTATGGAAATGCTTTGACAGCGTTACCATTTGTGCCAGAATACCAATTGAAAAGATGGTAACAATTTTCAGCAACATAAATTACCAGTAAAGTAATTTTCCGGTAACGCTCGGAATAGCAGTGTAAAGCGGCAAACTTAAATAAACCGCATGCATACTTGTGTACATTAGGGTGGTTCCCAAATGTATGGAGACAAATTGTATATCATATTTCATGAACCTCACCCCCGAGGTCGATGCTAATACAATCGAAGATACCATCGAAAACGGCTAAGGGGTATGGCACAGTTTCAAAGATTTGAAATATCTATGGAGACTGAAAAAATTAAATTTAATTTTTTTTGCATATCTAATGCCCAAAATAGGGCGGCAAAAAGAATCGGCTGAAACCTCCAAGAGGCTGCTGCCTGGGTATCTAATGGACCTCCGGCACCCCTCCCCGAACCCTGTTCCTGGTGTTTGCGTGAGAGCATACTGCGGAGGGCGGGGGGACTGCGCAGGGCTAGCAAAGGCTGTTCTCTGGTCGATTAGGTCCCCTCAAGGCGGTAAAGAGGTGCGAGGGGGCCTCAATCATGGTTCGAGCTGCCTGACGGAAGGCATAAAACGCATTTGTCTTGTGGTGTTGGATAATAAACAGGATAAAGAATCACAACATTGTACAAGTTATCGAATAGGCCCTTCACTACAGAGGGTTCACGAAATTCGGAAGCCTTTGGCAACGTCTCTGCTGAGGCGCTGTTGGAGGGACTCGAATGGAATGGAATACCCCATTCAGCGCTGCATCGATGACCTTTTGAGTTGTCGGACGGTGACGGGTGGATGGAGCCTTTCGGCGATGTGAAGGAGGGCACATAGGAGCACGCCACAAAGGGGAGTACTCTCACCCCTGTTGTGGAATCTGGTGGTCAACAAAATACTTTTCAAAAAATACACAAAATACTAAAACTTACGCAGTCTTGCATTCCAAGTTTAGTATAACGCCTCCAATACGATGTTGGCAACACTAAGGACCATATGTGGTCTAGATGAGAGATCACTGTATCCTGGCCAACCTAACCTAAACTAACCTAACCTAATGCCCAAAATCGATGATAGTCCTACACTGGAGATTATCAAATATAAATTTTGGTCGCGATCGGAAATGGTTAAGAGGTGTTGCACAGTGGTAACTATGTTCGATCGGGACCAAAATTGATATGTGATATCTTTGACTGTGCTGTTAGCAATATAGGGGTTGAGACGGAAGAAAATCGGTAATTTGATTTTAAGGACTACCCTAATGTACATAGATACATACATAGGAATATATAAGCACGAGTTATCTGTAAGTTAAGCTTATTTTATTCCATTACATATTATGTTTTAGCACTCAATTATTACAAAGTCTTCGGTGAGAAAGAACTTTAATTACATATGATCACACATACATACATACATATTTCAAATCATCATCAGCTCAAAGAAATTCAAATACGCCAGCGGAACTGAGTTGCTTGATTTATATGTAGAGGTTTTGTGTTCGCTGCTTAAGGTCATCTAATATATTATCTCCAGCTGGAATTACTTCGTGCCATTCCGCATTTCCGACTGTGCTCCCTACGCCTTGCCAGGAGCCAATTACCAGCCGGCATGCACGCTAGGAACTCTCACTTCCGTTGCAAACTATGTAAAAGAACAAATAAACACCGCATCAGATACATTATTTGAACCGCTTAAGCTATTATACCGAAAAGAGGACAGAAAACCTAAAACCGACATAAACAAAACAACACACAAGAGGACAATAACGGACTTTTACCTGCCTATTTAATGAGGATACAAAAATAGATTTACATACCTAAACGCACAGACTCGCACGCACACACGCATGCACGTCGCCCGAACGCACGAATGCATGAACACACGAACACATCACACGAACACGAAGTACGTGACCAAACGTTGGAAGTTAGTTACTATAAGTACTATCGAACTTACACAAAATAACTCAGAACGAAAAAAGACACTGAAGATGGCGCATATTAGCCGAAACCGGTTTGTCTCCAAACCAAACTTGACAAGGGATGACGGAGGATCGTTCCACAATACATCATATTCCTACCCTGTCGGAAAAACAAGCAACCAAAAAGTATATGTAAAAGAAGTTTGGCCCAAAAGCTCGCCTACAACCATTCATCTACTAATGTAACAATCTCTAGATCATTATAATACCAAAGAGTGTTTATAAACGCGCGAGCGTGTATTTGCTCATACAAGACGTGCATTTCGCACAGCATGGAGGCCGACTGAACGAACTGATTCCCTGGAATTTTTCGACAATGCTTGGATCGCCTGGTACCTAATTTGTGCTCGGCAATTGACTTGCACTTTTCCGTCGACCGTCGGCCGCAGTGTTTTGACGGCGACCAGCTACATACATACATATGTATAAGTATATATTGCATGCGGCAGGCTGCATGATGCATCGCTGAGAAAACAATTTAACATCAACATTTTTCATTCGCCTCCATTCGCGGCCGCGGCAACAGTACCCGTGCTAACATGGTACCCAGCACAATGTGTTGCTCAAGTGATCACGGATGTGCAGTTTTGCATCTTGCTGCCAACCGCTGGCGCAGCCATTGCCGCCGCCACATTACATTGCCAGCTATGAAAATCTATTTCCGCATTTTTTCCACGTGAAGCGTTTAAGTATATGTATATACATATCTGTGCCCGCAAATTAAAGTAGCCTAACTCAAAATATGGTGAACGGAGAAAACTCAATTTTTTGTCAAAATTCAAACCATTGGACCAATTCGGATTTTTAAAAGGTGAAATAATGGATTTGTAGTGTTAGAGAAGGAATAGTTGTGAACCAGAAATCTTAAAGCAAGGTTAATTGCAAAAAATTGTCTTTTATAACTTAAGTGCTTTTATTGGATGCAATTTTTACGAAAAGCAGAATTAACTCGAGTTAAGTTCTTTTATTGTGTCGAATTCTTCCCAATAAGGTTTTTATTTCCATTTAACTCGAGTTAAGTGTTTTTAAGCGTAGACCTACGTTCGGGTCGAAAACGACCCGAAACGACCATTTAAGTGGATATAACTAACTAAGTAGTGGAATTAGAAGTCTTAGAGTTTTTGACTTTTAATTTTTGTTTGAAATGAATGAATAAAATAAAAATCGTTTCGCTAGTCATTGTTGTTTGGGCCTGAAAAAAATAATCCATAATCCTACGCCGCGGATCGTTTTCAACCCGAACTGAATTTGCATTTTATTTTACCGAATACTGAAAAAGGCATGGTACTAGGGAAATCACCACAAGAAGCTTGGTTTATCCGGAAATGTTTAATGAAGACTACCAAGCGAGAGGTTCAAGGCTATAACAGCTGGAGATAAATTGTGTAAAAATAAAAAAAAAATCACTTAAAATAACCTATTTCGAGTTAGGCTATGAAAACAAAATTGACAAAAAAAAAAATTATAATTCCTAACTCAAGTTAGGTTTTTTTAATAAACTGAAAACGCAAATAAATACGTCCATGAAGTACCCACATAACTCTAGTTAGGATGTTTTAATAAAACGATTTTTCATACAATACTAGACTTAAGAGATTTGCTAGAAGATAAGTTGTTTTAACTGGTGCAAAATGTTTCTATCTGAGTTAGGATAATTTTTATATCTTAATAACTTTTTAAATATTACTCCAATTTAAATGGGGATAAGACAGATCTATGGGTTTTCCTCCAAAGATTAACACTATAACAATAACTCAATTTCGCATTATCTCGAGTTAGGCTACTTTAATTTGCGGGCACAGATATGTAGGTATACATACATATAAGTGGGTATGAATATCATCTACAAATATAGTAGTAATGTATGAGTTTATTTATTTTATTTTATTTTATTTTATTTTATTTTTTCTACTTTATGTACATTTGACTGTGCGTGTTGTTTTTTTTTAATTTTTATTCCTTTCAAATACCTACTGCATTTATTTATAAACGTTTAAATATACATACATACATATAAAGAGCATATCACCACATCCTGCTGCTTGGGCTTAGATATTAAGTTCATCTATTTTCGCTGATTTATTTTAAGTATATTTTTATTTTTATTAAATTCTTCTTTTTGCTCTTAAACATACATATAGCACATACTAGTAATAATAATGACTCCGCTATACATTATACATTGTCTCATTATTCCAGCGACCATACGAGGGCCCCTGCTAAAGTTCGCGGCATCAAGTATTCCCTGTATTGCCAGAGTTCTGCGATTGTCATGTTCGTAAAATCTGACGCTTTTTAACTATTGTTCAGTTGACAGTTCAATTTCAAACTTCTCGGTTTCGTAACGAAACTTTCGTTTCAACAAAACTTAAATAGAGTACATCCAAAACAAGTGGTTTCAACGACCGCTTAAGGTGATGAAAAATGCTCACAACCCATTTTGTTTTCGGTATATTTTGATATGGAAAGTCAAATGGGCGATAAATCAGGCGAATATGAAAGATTTTATGTTGTTACTGGTCAAAAATTCTACACTTCGTCGTGCTGTGTGCGCTAGAGATGGCCGATCCCGTGATTTTTGAGGAACGGAGTGATTCGTGACTGTCACTTTTTAGTCGCTGTGATTTTTTTCAGTGACAGTGACTTTTAGGCTTCCTGACAGATACCAAGACTTTTGTTCGCTTTTTAAGATGAGGGGATGTGGTGGTCTCCAAAATAGATCCATAACATCTACCAAAAAAAATTTTTTCAATTTTTCTTAATTATAAACTGGCCAATAGCTCATAAAAAATTCACATAAAATAATTATTAGAATTAAAACGGCCATGTAAAAGCAAACGTAAATAAATGTGTTTAGTCTCAAATCCAGTAATAAAATATAAGCTTATCCAGATGCTTTTTTAGTGTGAAATAAAAGTTTTTCCTAATAAAACAAAATAAAAATTGATATATGTAAATTGGAAAGTAGCTGCATTTTACTTAGTTTCCTAAAAATGCGTTTGGAAATCTACATATAACAAAATCAATTGAAGTCATTTTAAAACATTATTTAAAAATTAAAAAAAAAATTAAAAAATATGATTTTTTGAAAAGTGAATTTTCCTTAGTGATGGGCGAGTCTGAGATGTTTTATTCGATTCTCTCGATTGCTGAAACATCTCGAATGCTCTCGATGGTTTTCATTCGTATTCGAGTCAAGTCGTAAATGGCTGTCAGTCGAAACAATCGTTAAAACATTTCGGACTCACCAACGATTCCTCTCGTTTTCAAAGCAACCCTACAACATCTGGGACTCGCTGCAAAAAATACATAACATTTGTTGTTGCCGCATGAATATCAAAATTGTTTTAAAAAAACATACAGAGTGGTACAAATCTATTGCCGTTGTTACTGCTCGTAAAATTCATTTGTTTCATAAGCGTCTCATTTCAGAAAATTTATTAATGTTTAAATAATTAATTATTATTATTATGCACAACACTCTTTAGTTGTGATTGCAAAAATGCAGCGTCTATGTATAGCATATTTTTCAATTTGGTTCATTTATTTATGTATTTGTCCCACTTCGATTAAAAATCCTACTTTCTTTATCAACAACCCTCAATCAGTTTATTTTATCAACTAAAATATATCATCAAAACAACAGCCGGCCCGCCGACTCGGAACAATCGCAAAAACATCTTGATTGTGCAGTCGAGAAGCGAGTCAACTTTTGACTCGATTGTGATTTTGCAACGATGGCGATTCTCTCGATTCTCGAAACATCTCAGACTCGCCAATCACTAATTTTCATGCTTTCAGAATACGTGATTTTGTCATCGTGATTTGGAAATCAGTCACGGCAGTGACCAATGACTTTTGAGGAACGGTGACAAAATCACAGGTACGCCATTTTTGACTCAAACAACTTCACGCAACCGGGTATAGGTATGTATGCTCCAAAACAATTCAGCTTCCGATCTGCTGGGATTTAAGAATGGCAATTTTTTGTTATTTAGCACTGCAACTGGTTATATGTAAGTATGTACTAGGTATGTACTAGACATATACGCCGCCGATTGACGCCGCCGCCGCCGCGCCGATTACCTTCATAATCGGCCGCCGCCGCCATAATCCGTGAAAACGGCGTATCGGCGCGGCGGCGTGCGCTGGCGCGCAATACCCGTATGGAGCGAGATGTGTACATATTTTCCTAGTTTTTATACTCAGCTGTACTAGTACACAGAGTATTATAGTTTTGATTTCCTAACGGTGGATTGTAACAGAATGAAATAATCGAGATAGATATAGACTTATATATATCAAAATGATCAGGGTGAAAAGAGAAATCGATTGAGCCATGTCCGTCCGTCTGTCCGTCTGTCCGTCTGTCCGTCTGTCCGTCTGTCCGTCTGTCCGTCTGTGAGCACGATAACTCGCGCAAAAATTGAGATATTTTGATGAAATTTGAAATGTAAGTTGGTATCAAGGCAGGAACGGATGGTATTGAAAATGGGCGAAATCGGACCATGACCACGCCCACCTCCCCTATATAGTAAAAATCGGAAATTTTGTATCTCAGTCACTAATAGAGCTGGAGTGATAAAATTTTACCCACGTATTGAGCTCAGGCCCTTATGAAGAAATATGGTGAAATTTTGGAAAATGGGCGGTGCCACGCCCACTTATTAAGGGGCAAACATTTCAAGTTTTATGAGTCATAACTCAGAAACCGTTGAAGATATATCGATGAAATTTGGTACGCGTGATATAATTACTTAGGTAAATGTTTGGATTAAAAATTGCCAAGATCGGTTGACGACCACGCCCACTTTTATATATGGGTATTATAAAGTGGCATAATAAAAACATTTTAAGCCATATCTCTGTCAAATATAAAGATATATCATTGAAATTTTATGGCAGGAGTCCAACTGCGGACATAAAACGAAAAATACAAAAATTTTGGAAAATGGGCGTGGCACCGCCTACTTTTAGAAGCAGGAATATACGAGATTTCTGAGCCCATAACTCGACAAATAATTGAGATATAACGACGAAACTTGGTGTGTACACTTTTATTACCTGTGGTAATATATGTTAAAAATTTTATCGAAATCGGTTGCCGACCACGCCCACTTTTATATATGGGTATTATAAAGTGGCCTAATAAAAACATTGTAAGCGATATCTTTGTCAAATATAAAGATAATTCATTGAAATTTTGTGGCATGAGTTCCACAATAGACCGGAAACAAAAAATATAAAAATTTTGGAAAATGGGCGTGGCACCGCCTCTTTTTAGACAAAGGAATATACGAGATTTCGGAGCCCATAACTCGGCAAATAATTGAGATATTATGACGAAACTTGGTTTATACACTTTTATAACTTGTATTAATAGACACGCAAAAATTTATTAAAATCGGTTTATGACCACGCCTACTTTTTCACAAAGATATTTCTGGAACACCATCTGGGAATTTGTAACGTCACATCTTAGTAACTAGAAGTCATAAAGGAATGAAATTTTGCACAAAGAATAATATTCATATGCTTAGTTGGATGACTGATAAAAATTTTGAAAATGGGCGTGGCTACGCCCACTTTATGCAGCACTCGCTTTATATAAAATCCATCAAACGCAAACAAACAATGAAAACATACAGCTGAGTATCTAATGTTCGATTCCACTCGAACTTAGGCTTCCTTACTTGTTCTAACTGCTAAAGTTCTTCAAAATTAAAAAAAGGAACCAATCGACGTGTTTTGACCTCAGGAACACGAAGCTGGATGCGGAAATGTTTTGTTTTTTGCCGGTTAAAAGTTATTAACAAAAACTTTGGCTGTTCCCTACTTTACTAGCCTCAGTCCTAAAGAATTTAAGCTACTGTAAAATTTCAGTTCGTTGGCTTACATAATTTTTTCTCAGATACGGAACTTTTCTGGGATCTCTTCCATTTAGTCCTACTTATCGAGGTCTGTTGCTAATTGTTCTACTCAAAACTGTACCATTTCAACCCTCCTTGATATCATTAGATGCCGAAAATGATCCCAAACATGCCTACAGAATCGAAAACTCATAGTTTGAACGTAAGAAAGTTGCTGTTTTTGAGTAGCCCTCACAGTTGTCGAATCTCAGCCCTATAGGGATATTAAGGAAGACGATGGGGGATCAAAAATGGAAAAATAAGCAAGAGTTATGGAAAAAAAATTAAAGAAGCTTGGTACTTAATACCAGTTGCAAATTGCGCTGATTTGGTCAACCCTGTGCCACGAAGAAGTAAGGAAGTTATAAAAAATAAAGGAGCTTCAACTAAACATTAGTTTAAATCTAGCTGCAGCAGTAATATTGTAGTTTATTTGAAAAAACAATCGAATTTAAAGTTTGTCCCTATTATTATTTCCAAATAAATTAAATTATACATTTCATTATTTTTATTCATAAAAATTAAATTATTATACAAAAACCACCCCAGAGTCATTGAAGCATGTCCTCTCCGTGTAAGCATCAATATATGGTAATTATTATTTGGTCTTAAAATGAAATAAATGGAGAATTGAAAAATTTTGTCCCTATTATTTTTTCCAACACTGTATATACATATATTTATATGTAAATATATGTATGCATGTTTATTATCATACAAAATAAGCAAATGAATTTAAATTTACCCTTACATATGGATTTGTGTATATTCTTTAATATTTATTTTCTTTATTTTATATTTTAGTTTATGTAACAATTGTTTTTTGCTGTTAATAAAAAAGTTTCAACAATTTAAGGTGGAAATTAGTTTATTTATTCCATTCAGCCAGCGCTATTAAGGTAACTAAATAAAATTAATATTTGAATAAGGATTGTGATTTGTAGATTTGGGGCAGGCGCGCCGGCGCGAAAAAGCACGCCGGCGTCGCCGCCGCCGCCGAAATGTTTTTGGAATAGCGCCGCCGTCGCCGGAATCACTGTCGGCGTATATGTCTAGTATGTACCTATTTATGTTTTTTTTGCTTTCTAATCTTTTTGGCTAGCAATATTTTTATACTCAGCTGTACTAGTACACAGAGTATTATAGTTTTGATTTCCTAACGGTGGATTGTAACAGAATGAAATAATCGAGATAGATATAGACTTATATATATCAAAATGATCAGGGTGAAAAGAGAAATCGATTGAGCCATGTCCGTCCGTCTGTCCGTCTGTCCGTCTGTCCGTCTGTCCGTCTGTCCGTCTGTGAGCACGATAACTCGCGCAAAAATTGAGATATTTTGATGAAATTTGAAATGTAAGTTGGTATCAAGGCAGGAACGGATGGTATTGAAAATGGGCGAAATCGGACCATGACCACGCCCACCTCCCCTATATAGTAAAAATCGGAAATTTTGTATCTCAGTCACTAATAGAGCTGGAGTGATAAAATTTTACCCACGTATTGAGCTCAGGCCCTTATGAAGAAATATGGTGAAATTTTGGAAAATGGGCGGTGCCACGCCCACTTATTAAGGGGCAAACATTTCAAGTTTTATGAGTCATAACTCAGAAACCGTTGAAGATATATCGATGAAATTTGGTACGCGTGATATAATTACTTAGGTAAATGTTTGGATTAAAAATTGCCAAGATCGGTTGACGACCACGCCCACTTTTATATATGGGTATTATAAAGTGGCATAATAAAAACATTTTAAGCCATATCTCTGTCAAATATAAAGATATATCATTGAAATTTTATGGCAGGAGTCCAACTGCGGACATAAAACGAAAAATACAAAAATTTTGGAAAATGGGCGTGGCACCGCCTACTTTTAGAAGCAGGAATATACGAGATTTCTGAGCCCATAACTCGACAAATAATTGAGATATAACGACGAAACTTGGTGTGTACACTTTTATTACCTGTGGTAATATATGTTAAAAATTTTATCGAAATCGGTTGCCGACCACGCCCACTTTTATATATGGGTATTATAAAGTGGCCTAATAAAAACATTGTAAGCGATATCTTTGTCAAATATAAAGATAATTCATTGAAATTTTGTGGCATGAGTTCCACAATAGACCGGAAACAAAAAATATAAAAATTTTGGAAAATGGGCGTGGCACCGCCTCTTTTTAGACAAAGGAATATACGAGATTTCGGAGCCCATAACTCGGCAAATAATTGAGATATTATGACGAAACTTGGTTTATACACTTTTATAACTTGTATTAATAGACACGCAAAAATTTATTAAAATCGGTTTATGACCACGCCTACTTTTTCACAAAGATATTTCTGGAACACCATCTGGGAATTTGTAACGTCACATCTTAGTAACTAGAAGTCATAAAGGAATGAAATTTTGCACAAAGAATAATATTCATATGCTTAGTTGGATGACTGATAAAAATTTTGAAAATGGGCGTGGCTACGCCCACTTTATGCAGCACTCGCTTTATATAAAATCCATCAAACGCAAACAAACAATGAAAACATACAGCTGAGTATCTAATGTTCGATTCCACTCGAACTTAGGCTTCCTTACTTGTTATACATACATATGTATATACATAATTACATATACATATGACGTTCATGTCATGCTTAATGCACTTCAAAGCAGCACTGCCAGCAAAAGCAACAGCACCAGCAACATATGTAATTTAAAGACAACGCGCGCAAGCATTAGAAATACATAGCAGCGACAACACCAAATGTCAATGATCTCTGCTTTTCGTACAAATGGAGGTATGTGTTATAGCCATATATATGTACATACATATGTGCACTATGTAACATTGTGCACTATGGGCATTGTAGTGTGGCAACAGTCGAAATACACAGTAACAGCAACAACTGTAACGCTGATGGCGACACCCCAAACTACACCAAATACATACGTACATACAAACAAAGAAATATATCGTCGTTTAAAGTGCATTTTTGCGTAAGAGGTATTTTCATTTTCGCGTAGCGGACATTGGTTGAACTTTACAGGAGAGCAAAAAAACTGTTTCATTTCAAAACCGTTACTTCTTTCTGCGTACAAACTTAAATTTAAATAGTTACGTAGATCAGTTTGTTAGCTAAAACATCAACTTAGTGTAAAATAAATTAAGGGCCTTATTTTGCAAAACGCAACGCGACGGAACGAGTCACCCAGAGTCACTTTTTGTCGTGTTCGTATTTTGTATCTCTTTAGGTGACTGAAAGTGACTGTAGGTGACTCGAAGTGAATGTGTTACGTTTTCTGGTGAGTATGTTACGTTTTTGGTATTTTATAAAACGCAAAGTGACGAAAACGCTCACTTTAACTGTCAAAAGAGTCACTTCCTTTTGTTCGAGTGAGCATTCGATATGTTTTAATTTGCAACGGCTAAAATTAGCCAATTAAAAAAAAACGGGGTATCAATCGACACGTTTCAATCTCGCGAACCCGAATATGATGCTGAACTAATTTTTTATTTGATTTAAATAATAAGTTATCAATAAAAACGTTTTAACTTTTGTCTTGCTTCTTGAACACACGCGAACACACAAATGCATTTTTTAACATTGGATAACACGTACATATATTTATTTATTTATTTATTTCAATTTCAATTCAATTATTTATATTTTATTCAAAAAAACAAACTAAACAAAACACGTATGTATGTATTTACACACAATGTCAACAAATACTTTTTTTATTTTTGTTGACTTCCCATTAAACACTGAAAAAGAAATTCTAAAACGTTGAGAAAATATTGTTTCTAAATTTCAGAATCAGCATATATGTATATAATTTGAAAATAAACATATTTTCAAGCAGGGTTTGAATTTGCTTGCTGCAAAACAGCAATAGCCGATGTTTTTTGCTTATTGCTGAATTCAGCCGAGCCAAAAACGAAAACACGAATCATTCGCTTCAGTTTTCAGCTGAGTCGTGTTTGCTTGTATAGTTAAGCCAAGCAACTCAATTTGAGAGGGTTGCTTTTACTTCCAGCAATTAGTTGAGTAGTAAATTTTTGCTTACAGTTGCTTATTTTGCTGAAACTAGTTTTTAAGCAAAATTCAACATGAAAAGATGTTAACAAATGGACATACATACATATTATGTGTACATACATACATACACATAAGTAAATATGTATAAAAAATCGAAATATGCGTAAACAAATCGTTTCAGCAAAATAAGCAAAAGCAGAAAAAATGCAAAGACACAACTAATTGCTGGAGGTAAAATGAAATCCCCCAAATCGCGTTGCTTTGCTTAACTATACAAGCAAACACGGCTCAGCTGCATACTTGGCTGGCCGAGTTTGCTAATTTACTTTTCGTTAGCAAAAGCAAAGCAAAAGCAAATGCAGCAAAAGTAGCTAAGCAATTTCAAACCCTGTTTTCAAGTGTTCATGAAACATTGTTTATCAGTTTTAGAATAACTTACAACACATTTGAAAAAAAAAATTGTTTCGCATTTTGTACCATTTCACGAATTTCATCATGTCAAGGTTTCAAGGAACGAAGAAATTTTGTACCTATGTTTGCAAATTTCAATCAGCGTTCGTTGTTTTACGTGAGCAGTCTCTTAACGGTTGAAATTATGATAGTTGAAAATGATTGTGTGTAATAATGATTCCGTATTTCTTACTCTTATTTTATTTGTTTGTTGCTTTTTGTGAAGTTACACAAACTTTATTAAAAACATAGTTTGTTTCTCATATGTATGTATGACTGTACAAAAGGCACAGGCGAAATTCACCCGCACGGGTAAATGAAAAACATCACATCAGAGTACAAATATGTAATACATATCGTCGTACCATACGAAAACTAACATACGTTTTTTGTGACTGACGAAAAGTAACAAGTTCGACTTTTGGCTGACGAAAAATAACAAGTTCGACTTTTGGCCGACGAAAAATAACAAAATCGCCTTTTGGCTGACGAAAACTATCAATTTTGTTTAAACAACAACAATTTCAATGTAAAAACAGTATATAATTACTGATACTTTTCGTCAGCCAAAAGTCGATTTTATTATTTTTCGTCGGCCAAAAGTCGAACTTGTTACTTTTCGTACAGAATTTTTTTATTGATAGCTTTCGCCAGAAATTTTAAATATGCTAGATTTCGTATGGTACGACGATATGTACATATTAGAGCTCTCGATTTTTTTTAACATTTTCGTGTAGCCCGAACAATTGTTGTTCAAATGCTCGAACAGTTGTTTTTTTGTTTGTTTATTACCCGTATGTTTGTACGGGCATTTGAACAATTCGGGTATTTTGAATTTTTTTTTTCTTTTGTTTATTATTTTTTTTTATATGTAGTTTTTTTATTTTGCTTTTCCCATACACAATCCCATACTAAAAATGTGCCTCAAATGAACCTCAAATTGAAAATGAAAAAAAAAAAAAATGTTTATTGGGTTGCAAGCTGCCAATTTTCCAGGGTTAACCAATCAATAAAACAGTTCGATTAAAAAAAAACACACCAAAAATTACTAAGGAAATGAAGAAAACCAGAAAAGTGGTAAATAGGCTACGTAAAGCGTTTGACAATCGTCGTGACTACGCAACGGAGCGAACGAAAAAACGTAAAAGCTTATAAAATACCAACTTTTAGGTGAAGGTGAAAGTGAGTGAACGTGAGTGACTGCGACGCAACGAGTCGCGGCGTTTTGTAAAATAAGGGCGTAAAGCGTGAATAACGAGTATTCATGAACATTGATGTGTAAACAGTTTCGAAAACGGATATTTATTCCCTTTTCCTTATTCCTTTTTTTCCTGGTTTTCTATGGATTAAAATGCGACTATAGTTTTTGTAATTTTTGTTGTCATTGTGACTGCTACTATTTTGTTGTTTTTGTTTGTTTTGGTTTTTGGTTTTTAAATTTTGATTTTTTATTTTCTTTTGTTTTGTATTACTCAGAAACATGCAAGTTCATCAGAGTCCACGTTTGACCCATATCTGGAGACCCGTCCTAGGAATCATAAAGAGTAGAGCTCCCTATAGAAGTCCTGCTCAACACTTTTCATTTGATACCAATATTGCTCAGAAACATTCCGGGTTAATCCGGGGTAACATTTTGACCCATATTTGGGGACCCGACCTAGGACTCATAAAATGAATAGAGCTCTATGTGAAAGCCCTGCTCAACACCTTTTATTTGATACCAATATTGCTCAGAAACATTCAAGGATCATCCGGTCCTCATTCTGGCCCATATCTCGGGACCCGACCTAGACATCATAAAGAATATACATCCATGTAGTATCCCTGCTCAACACCTTTCATTTGATACCAATATTGCTCAGAAACATTCAAGGATCATCCAGGTCCTCGTATTTCCCCAAATCTCGGGACCCGACATAGGAATCATAAATAGTAGAGCTCCGTGTAGAAGATCTGCTCAAAACCTTTCATTTGATACCAATTTTGCTCAGAAATATTCCAGGATCATCAGGGTCATCGTTTTGACCCATATCTCGGGACCCGACATAGGAATCATAAAGAGTAGAGCTCCGTATAGAATACCTGCTCAGAACCTTTCATTTCATACCAATTTTGCTCAGAAACATTCAAGGATCATCCGGGTCCTCGTTTTGACCCATATCTGGAGACCCGGCCTAGGGGTCACAATTAAAAGAGCTTCATATCGAAGTCCTGCTTAAAACCTTTCATCTGATACCGATATTGTTCAGAGACATTCTAGGATCATCAGGGTCCTCGTTTTGGCCCATATCGCGGAACCCGAACTAGGACTCATAAAGAGTAGAGCTCTCTGTAGAATCCCTGCTCAGAACCTTTCATTTCATACCAATTTTGCTCAGAAACATTCAAGGATCATCCGGGTCCTCGTTTTGACCCATATCTGGAGACCCGGCCTAGGGGTCACAATTAAAAGAGCTTCATATCGAAGTCCTGCTTAAAACCTTTCATCTGATACCGATATTGTTCAGAGACATTCTAGGATCATCAGGGTCCTCGTTTTGGCCCATATCGCGGAACCCGAACTAGGACTCATAAAGAGTAGAGCTCTCTGTAGAATCCCTGCTCAGAACCTTTCATTTCATACCAATTTTGCTCAGAAACATTCAAGGATCATCCGGGTCCTCGTTTTGACCCATATCTGGAGAACCGGCCTAGGAGTCACAATGAAAAGAGCTTCATATCGAAGTCTTGCTCAAAACCTTTCATTTGATACCAATATTGCTCAGATGCATATCCATACATGTTCGCTTCGCTTCGTTGCTGTTGTTGCTGATATTTGCATTTGCACGACTATGCATGCAAGCATTTGTAAGTACATGTCTATCTACCTACCTACCACTGACAATGCCAAGGTCATTTACGGTTTACGTATTTACATGTTTACTCGTTTACGCATTTACATGTTTACGCGTAAACTGTACCTGTTTTTCGAAATTACTCGTAGCTACAGCAAAGATGTTTACACATCAAAAAGAAACAAATTGAATTATTAGGACTCTTTTTTTTCATGTGCGGTTGTGCAATTTTTATTTGGCACAAAAATCACGCACAAGCGGTTATGAAATGGCAAAATGTTCAATATAATTCTTTTTTTTAGTATTTTATAAAGAAAAAAAGTAACAAAACTTATACTTATATTAAATTTAAAGCTAAAATTAATATTTCTAATTAAGAAAACGTAATTTTGTTTACACATTGCTGGAGAAGTCGTAAGGTAAATGTGGTAAATTGTCATAAAAGCTGTGACAATTGTAGGGCATCATTCGTTTTAAGTGTTTTAAATCTTGATATTTGCTTTTTGTAACTTTGAGGTGACTTTTGTGGATAGGATTAGGAACATCCGTGTTCTATCTGGTTTATAACCTGACTTGAATGTCTTATAAATTTTCGCATAAGAATCATGGCCTACAAAAAACATGTTTTTATCGCAATGTAATACATTAATTTTTATACACAGCTGTAATAGTACACAGATTTAAATATTTTTATGAAATTTAGTATACAGGTTCCTATCCAGACTGGGACGGTTGAAAATGGGCGAAATCGGACCATGAACACGCCCACTTTTATATATGGGTATTACAAAGGAGCCCAATAAAAACATTTTGAGCGATATCTTCGTCAATTCTAAAGATAATTCAATGAAATTTTGTGGCACAAGTACCACGATAGATAGAAAACCATAAACAGAAAAATTTTGGAAAATGGGCGTGGCATCGCCTCTTATTAGACAAAGGAATCTACGAGATTTCGGAGCCCATAACTCGACAAATAATTGAGATATTATGACGAAAATTGGTGGACTTATTTATACCACTTGCGGTAGTATATGTGCAAAATTTTAGCGAAATCAGTTTATAACCACGCCTACTTTTTAGCAAAAATATTTCTCGAATGCCCTTCAGAAATTTGTAACGTGACATCTCTTTAACTAAAAGTCATAAAGGGATGAAATTTTATAACAACAAGAATATTTATACGTTTAGTCAAATTATTGACACGAATTTTCAAAATGGGCGTGGCTGCGGCCACTTTGTGCGGCACGGGCTTTATATAAATTACACCGTGTTTCCAGAAAACGTAAAAAAACTATGAAAGCTTAAAATATTTGGCTCCACTCGAACTGAGGCTTCCTTTCTTGTTTTGTTTTTTAATTATACCTTTCATGAGAATGAAATGGTATTATAACTTAGTGCCAAAAAATTTTTGTCGAAAGTACCAGAAGGAAGCGTGGGGGACCCACCAAAATATATAACGATATGATCAGAATCACGAGCTGAGTCGATTAAGCCATGTCCGTCTGTCCGTCTGTCCGTCCGTCCGTCTGTGTGAACGCAAACTAGTCCCTCAGTTTTTGAGATATCTGAATGAAATTCGGAATACAGGTATGTTGTTATATGCAGCTGATCATTTGTCGGAACCGGCCGAATCGGACCACTATAACATATAGAAAACAACCGATTATTCAGATATACATGAAATTTTTGGAAGTAATTTGTGCATAACTTCCCCATTTAAACAGCTAAGGACATGAAACTTTGAAGTAGACGTGCCCATTTTGGCCCAAACAAGGTAACCGAAAATTGTCTAGATCGGACCACTATAACATATAGTTCCACAACATCCGATTATTCAGATATACACATTTTGGTGTATAACTCCCCCATTTTAACAGCTAACGGCGTGAAATTTTGAAGTATTTGTACCCATATGGGCCCAAACAGGGTTACCGAAAATTGTTAAGATCGGACCACTATAACATATAGCTCCCATACAACCGATTGTTCAGATATGCACATTTTGGTGTATAACTCCTCCATTTAAATAGTAAAGACACCATTTTTTCTAATAAATCTTTCCATAAATAACCCACAGAATTAAAATTATAAATTAAACTTAATCCGGCTATGTACATACATAGGTAACTTTTCATTTCCCCACTCATGAAAGGTATGAAGTCTTCGGTACGGCCGAAGACAGCCGCGCTTTTACTTGTTTTTGATACCTTTAGTCATAATTTGGTTGGGAAAATTGTAAAGATTGTAGCAAAAAAACGTAGTATCAGATCTTACCAATTAGCAACTTCATTTAATTTGTTTAAAATAATACCTGCTTGATATTTACCTGACATTATTTGTTTAAAATATTTAACTTTTGCTCCCTTTCATATAAATTCGTCCTTTAATTTATTTATCTAATAACATATAACTTCGCTTGTATGAATGAACTGAAATTATACGCGGTAATGCTGCCAAATTTTAACAATACTCTTCATAAGCGATTATGAAATTTACTGTTATTATGCGTTTTTGTTGTTAGAATTGCAAAGTTTTGGTATGGATCGATAGAGCTGAGCGTCAGGAACTCAGGGTTGGAAAATCTCATTTCTGGCAAAAATGTCCCTTACTCGAAAATGAAAATACCTCTTACGCAAAAATGCACTTTAAACGACGTTATGCAGAAATCCATCTCTCACTTTGCTACTTGAATATTGTACATACACGTGTATGTATGTATGTATGTACAACGGCTATAGCGATAAAGTTCAGTGCCCTGCTCCAAAAGGTGCCTTAAAAATGCGCACATAAAAGCCAAAATCATGGCCATTAAATTGCAAAATGAAGATAAATTAATATGGCCAGCGTGTCATGAATTTGCTTCCACTTCTATCTTATGGACAATTTCTTCTTTTCATTACCTACTCTATCGTTAGATATTTAAGGTTATACCTACATACATACATATGTAGTTATGTATGTATGTACAATATCTATCTATGTTTGTGTGTTTATAAACTTTATATGCATGCAAAAGTCAGCATTAAAAGCTTTGTTGTTGTTGCAGTCTTTTTTTGGCAGTCAGCTGCTCCATACATTTTCTCTACCGTCGCTGTCAAATAATCGGCAAAACGCTTAACTCAGCCGAATAGTAAATTTGGATTCTAACAAATCACTAGAACATACTACATACATACAATATTTAGTATGTACATTAGAGTGGTCCCTAAAAAATCAAATTGGCGATTTTCTTCCCCCTACATCAGTGCACGCAGTTCAAATAGGCAAAAACGCATTTAAAAGTGATGTAAATACGAACAATATTACTTTAAAAGTGTTCACTGTAAAATTGTAAAATCAAGAAAAAATATTTTAAATTTAAAAATTTTTATTTCTATTTTAAACACTATGAGATTTTGAACATATAACTTTCGTTTTTATTCCATTCATTTTCATTTTTAATTTAAACTTTTTTTTTTTGTTTTTTTTTTCTCTGAGTGTAATAGTAAGTCAAAGATATATATGTAAATTATGGTTCCGTGCGGAGATGTTTAAGGCGTGCCGCACGAGGGTCTCATATGGTAATATGAAATCTCACCTCTGGGTAGGGTTACCAGATACCTTTCCCGAAAAAATCAGTACATTGCCTTCCAAAAAAAAAAAATAATAATATATGCGGAGAAAATCGTCTTTATTACTGTAATTTTGTGTTTGTTTCCGTATTGTTAACTGTCAATCATGTTTCTATGACATTTAACGTTCGCGTTACAAACGTCAAATGAAAACAGCTGGAAAATTAAAAACAGTGCAGGGTGATAAAAATGCATTTTTTTAGTGTCGGCTAAAAATCAGTACAAATCAGTACAAAATCCAAAAAATCAGTATTTCTTAAGGTTTTTAAAACCATCAGTATGGAGCACGAAAAATCAGTATTGTACTGATCAAATCAGTACGGCTGGCAACCCTACCTTTGGGCGACACTCCTTAACCGTCTCCGATCGGGTCCAAAATTTATATTTGTTATACTTTAGTGCAGGATTATCGATTATGGGCATTACATACATACATATGTATGTATATAAAAAATTAAATTTAATTTCTTCAGTCTCCATAGATAGAGTTTTCTGAACTTTGACCCCTGTGCGACACACCTCAACCGTCTCCGATCGGGAAATTTACATGACGAGCTCAGAGCAAAAATGAGTCATATTTGTTTTTCAGAGAAAAACGAACTAAAATGTTTTGTCGGCATGTTTTGGCGCTTCGAGTTTTCGCGTTTTTTGTTTGTACGATAGTTCGTTTTTGCTCTGAGACGAAATATGTCCCATTTTTGCCCTGAGCTCGTCATATGTACTTTATTCGTATCCACCTCCCCTAGGTGTGGTTGAAGAAATATGATTGATTTGTCTGCATATATTTGAGGACCACCCTAATGGACATATGTATGTATGTATGCATGTATGTACACATATGCATTGTAGCTCCATTGCTAATACATAATTAAATTTTGTGTAAATCAGCTGTGATGTTAAGGCCGAAATAAATACATATGTAAAGAGAGGTGAGTAAGTGGAGAGGTGAAGAACTTGTGAAATGGAAAAAGCTTTGTTGCCAGGTGTGAAAACATAAATACATACATATGTATATGTATGTATGTGTACACACTTTATAAGTCATGCAATGTTTTATTTTGATAGCGGCCACTAACCCCATGCTATGAAGGCATTTAAATATGTTGATACATATGTATGTACATATGTACATTTAAAAGAGCAGAAAATGGTTCTTTTGTCGTTCATAAAATTGACAAGGAAAAAAGATGGGAATGAGAAGATTTCTATAAAGTGTATTTAACAATAAAAAAAAGCACTTTATATGTAATAAATCGCCAGGGCTTGGTTTTATGGACCGATTCACGACATATTGAGTCATCCGGTCTATATATGTATGTACATATATCGGCATGCTTATCTTTCAGGCATGGGTTTCCTCGTCGCCATCTTAATTGGCGACTAAATGTTTAGCATTAAAAAAGTACATTAATTAATCTATTAATTTATTTTAATTGTATAATTACTATTTGCAATATTTTCAATTATTTTTCAATTTTTTTAAGTGCATAACTAATTAATCGATTAATTATTTTTAGTTTTGCCTGAAAATGTTACTCATACGCCATGGCACACAATTGTTTCGTACAGAAAAATTAATTCAAAATCTATTATATAAAAATAAGTCGCGTTTTCCTCCCTGATGATATAACTCCAGAACGGCTGGACTGAATGAAATTTTGCATGTAGTTTTCGATTGAGCCCGACATGGTTTATGGCCAAAAAAAAGTATAAGAATCCGAGAAGGTTTTGTAGATATTCCACAAAATGTGGACCAGGGTAACCCTATAACGGGTTCGTACGATATGGGTATCAAATGAAAGGTGTTGATGAGTGCTTGCACGTGGTGTAGTTATTGGTCCCATATAAGACCCCGTATTCCAGGTATTTCCCGAAATATGAACCAGGTGTGACCCCAGACGGGTTTTCTGCAAAATGGGTATCAAATAAAAGGTGTTGGTGAGTATTTAAAAAAGAGGTGATTTTCAAGACCCTATGCGACCCGTTTTCCGAGATATCGACCAAAATGTGGACCAGGGGTGACCCTAGAGGGTATTTATACGATATGGGATAGGGATAGGAATAAGGATAGGGATAGGGGTAGGGATAGGGATAGGGATAGGGATAGGGGTAGGGATAGGGATAGGGATAGGGATAGGGATAGGGATAGGGGTAGGGATAAGGATAAGGATAGGGATAGGGATAGGGATAGGGTTAGGGATAGGGTTAGGGATAGGGATAGGGATAGGGATAGGGATAGGGATAGGGATAGGGATAGGGATGGGGATAGGGATGGGGATAGGGATAGGGATAGGGATAGGGATAGGGATAGGGATAGGGATAGGAATAGAGATAGGGATAGGGATAGGGATAGGGATAGGGATAGGGATAGGGATAGGGATAGGGATAGGGATAAGGATAGGGATAGGGATAGGGATAGGGATAGGGATAGGGATAGGGATAGGGATAGGGATAGGGATAGGGATGGGGATAGGGATAGGGATAGGGATAGGGATAGGGATAGGGATAGGGATAGGGATAGGGATAGGGATAGGAATAGGGATAGGGATAGGGATAGGGATAGGGATAGGGATAGGGATAGGAATAGGAATAGGGATAGGGATAGGGATAGGGATAGGGATAGGGATAGGGATAGGGATAGGGATAGGGATAGGGATAGGGATAGGGATAGGGATAGGGATAGGGATAGGGATAGGGATAGGGATAGGGATAGGGATAGGGATAGGGATAGGGATAGGGATAGGGATAGGGATAGGGATAGGGATAGGGATAGGGATAGGGATAGGGATAGGGATAGGGATAGGGATAGGGATAGGGATAGGGATAGGGATAGGGATAGGGATAGGGATAAGGATAGTATGTACATATATAAATTTTATTAAGAAGTGATAATTATTTAGTATTCGCAGTCATTACTATGGTTTCTAAGATAATGGTGAGCAACACGGTAAACAAAGACTTTTTTATAAAAATAAATTTTAGGCGGAACAACGTCTGGCGGGTCAGCTAGTAATCATATAAAAAGAAATAATGGCATAATTGAAAATTGAAATGAAGCAATTAATAATAATCAAATAATTAAAAATATTTCAGCAATTAAAATGATTGGTTATGCAATAAAAAAATTTCTTGATTAGGTATATGATTATATGATTATATGATTATATGATTATATGATTATATGATTATATGATTATATGATTATATGATTATATGATTATATGATTATATGATTATATGATTATATGATTATATGATTATATGATTATATGATTATATGATTATATGATTATATGATTATATGATTATATGATTATATGATTATATGATTATATGATTATATGATTATATGATTATCTGATTATATGATTATATGATTATATGATTATATGATTATATGATTATATGATTATATGATTATATGATTATATGATTATATGATTATATGATTATATGATTATATGATTATATGATTATATGATTATATGATTATATGATTATATGATTATATGATTATATGATTATATGATTATATGATTATATGATTATATGATTATATGATTATATGATTATATGATTATCTGATTATATGATTATATGATTAATAAATAAAATTAAAAAATTCAAAAAAAAATAATCATTACAAATTTTAATGGGAATTTAACACGTCTGCATGCATACATACATATAAGGCATTTTCAATCCCACAAAATAATTTTGGCTTGTAATCAATTATTCACTTCATTCATGTCGACACGCATATCAAATATGTAATTATCGAAGCTTGAACAAACTTACGATTCGAAGCAGAATAATGAATGATAAATAAAATGAATTGCAAACAGACACCACAAAAAAAAGTTATCAACGACAAGTACTGATACCGATAACATCCAAGCACATAAATTCACGAATAAACGATCGTGTGACTCGAAATTGTGGAGAGCGATAAACAAAAACGTCAAACAATGCGGCAGGTAAAAAATACAACCGAATTTTTTTTTTCTGCACACACATTACAACGCATTGGCGCACGCATTTTACGGCTTGTATGTAATACGTTTGCACAAAAGTATGTAACAGCACATATGCATGTGTTACTTGAGGTACGAATCCTCCGCTGAAAATTACATAGGTACATATGGATGTATATTTGCGTCCATTCTTAAGTTGGTTTTTTTTGGGTTGGAGGTATGTATGTATTTATATATGTATGTATGCGCTTATATTTGTTGTAAAATGGCAATAGTGAAGACGACGAGTTCCACATCGCATACATATATATGCCTTTGTGTCGATACTAGCGCGGCCATTCACCTCCCAAAAAATCAACAGAAAAACTGTAAATCATATGAACAAAAAAAACCTAAAAATTGAGGAAAAAAATGTTTGTGGCAAAGCGAAAAACCAAAAAACTCCATTCTTGTAAATGAGCCAAAAAGACACTGGAGTTGGATTGTAAAAGCGATTATATGCATATGTAAGTATATGTTAAAAGACGCTTTGGTGTTGGTGTGTTGCCACTGCAGCGTCGTCTTCAATTGTTGAGCTGTTGGCGATACCATTTTGGGGATTCGCACTTTTGATAAAATGCCCCAACCCTTTCGACGCCTCGACTTGGCAAGTCGAAAATTTCAATGAGCCACAATCGGCAGCGCTGCAGTGGCGGCTCTGCGATGTGAATTTTGAATAAAAGTAAAACATCAAACAAAAAAAAAAAAAAAACGAACACCAAAATGTAAGAATTAAGCAAAAGAACTGAAACAAAGCAAAAAACAAAAGTAATAAATAATATAAAATAAAGCTTTTGTAATGAACAATTGCGAAAGGTAGAAGGAAATTTTGCTTACCTCTTGCCGCGCACTAACAAACTCAACTCAGTTCTTTCAACTACCACAAAGGGTTTTGGTTACGGCTATTGGGCGCATGTAAGTAAGTAAATAAGCGAATGCGAATCCTCAGCTTCAAACATACATAGGTACATAAGTCATTAGTGTCAAGAGTGGCCGAGTAAGAATTAACACATACATACATACATACATGCAAGCATACGCAGAAATATTTTAGCTTTACAATATCCAAATGTAATAGCCATCCATAGTCATTTTGTTGGTTCTGTTGAGGTAGATTTTTTTTTGTGTTCAACATTTTTGCTTGCGAGTGGTACATATGTACATATGCAGGTATTCATGTAAGTAATACGTTGTGACTGTGCGACAGGCCATCATCATCATCCTCGCAATTCTGTTTCGCATAACCAAACGCAGTTGGTTTTGGAAATTATTTATGGGTGTAAGTTAAGTTTGTAAAGGGCCTACTTATATGTATATATACATATTTATACACAGATATTCACGAGTAGCTATAATGACCACGAGGGCATTTTTTTCTTTCCTTTTTTGTTCTTTTTTGGAAATGATACATGTCCACGGCCAGTCTTTTTCCTTGATTTCTTCTGCACGTTACCAACACAGAAGAGAGTAGCAAATTTTACAAGAATGTAATATACATATATATACATATGTACAAATTTACATACATGTACATATATGTATACGGATAGTTGTACATACATACTATATGTATGTTTGTTGGTGGATACGATTGCAAGAACAAAACGTGTAGTTTGGGCTCTTCTTTGCGGTTCGTTGGCGTTGATTTAATTCAAGTTATTAAACTTTCATGTTATTTTGATTATTACAGCGCCAAGTATGTACATATGTATATATTTAATTCAACATTTACATATGTATATATAAATTGTATTTAAACTAGTATTCTGAATAAATTATGAAGACACTCTTTGGGCGATTATTTGTGTAAAAATGCGGTTACAAGCTGTGGTGATGATTTTGGGTAACAGAGCTCAATAAAAATTTTCGGCTGTTTTTATTGTTTTCTATCATTAACCATATTATTTTTACCCTACCACTAAACTTATTCAATACAAAAATAATCACTTTAAAATCAAGAAAAAAGATCGTAGCTACATTAATTTAAAGATCTGAGACAAATGATTTGTAAATTAATGCATTAATAAAACATGTTATTGCTGCTGTATACTTACTTACTTAATTGGCACGTAACCGTCTAGATGATTCTGGCCGAGTTCAATAAAGCGCGCCAGCTATTTCTGTTTCGTGCAGCGTGGCTCTACTTGGGAATACCTAGGGAGTCAGCATCACTGTCCACCTGATCTTCCCAACGCAGTGGAGGCCTCCCTTTTCTTCTGCGTTCAGCGGGTTTCGATAGAAATTCTTTCTTGGCTGGAGCACCTTCGTCCATTCTCACGACATGACCTGCCCAGCGCAGCCGCTGGATCTTTATTCGCTGAACAATGTCGATGTCTGCCTACAGCTCGTCGTTAAATCTCCATCGATACTCGCCCTCGCTAACGCGCAAAGGTCCATAAATCCTCCGAAGAACTTTCCTCTCGAATACTCCAAGCGCCATCTCATCTGCTTTTGATATAGTTCATGCTTTTGCGCCATACATGAGGACTGGAACGATGAGTGTCTTGTAGAGTGTGATTTTGGTTCGTCGAGAGAGGACTTTACTTTTCAATTGCCTACTTAGTTGAAAGTAGCATTTATTGGCAAGAGTGATTCTTCGTTGGATTTCAGTGCTGAAATTATTTTTGGTGTTTATGCTGGTTCCCAAAATAGACGAAGTTTTCGAATTTGTAGCTATCAACAGTGACGTGGCTGCCAAGGCGTGCTGTTTCTTTGTGTGTTGACAGGAGGTACTTAGACTTCTACTCGTTGACCGCCAAACCCATTTTCTTAGCCTATTTATCCAGCTTGGAGAAGGCAGAACATACGGCGCGCGTGCTAGTGCCAATGATGTCGATGTCATCGGCGTACGACAGCAGTTGCACACTCTTGTGGTATAAAATGATTCCTGTATGGTTAAGTTCTGCAGCTCGTATTATCTTTTCCAGCATCAAGTTGAAGAAGTCCCACGAAAGAGAGTCACCTTGTCTGAAACCTCGTTTGGTCTCGAACGGTTCGGAGAGGTCCTTCCCAATTCTGACCGAGCTGGTGGTGTTAGTCAGCGTCATTTGGCATAGCCGTATAAGTTTCGCAGGGAAACCAAATTCAGACATTGCGGCATATAGGCAATTCCTATTCGTTTTGATAGCGGCTTTAAAATCGACACAAAAAAAAAAAAAAATCGATGGTGTCTGTCGGTTCCTTTCTCATGAGTTTTTTCCAGGATTTGGCGTATTGTGAAGATCTGGTCGATGGTAGATTTACCAGGTCTGAAGCCACACTGATAAGGTCCAATCAGCTTGTTGACGGTGGGCTTCAATCTTTCGCACAATACACTTGCTATATATAAAAGAAATGCAGAAATTCATTCACTAAAACTGCAAGCAGACCTTGGCCATTAATAAATAAGCATTGCTCACAAAATGCTTGTGTATTTTAGGGATGGGCAAATTGAAAAATTATGTCGATATATATTATATCGATATTTAAAAAACATGTATTTATCCCGTGTAAAAACATCGATTTATCAATATATCGAACGGGCCGGCTTTCCATTAAGGAAGCACGCCTCGTGAAAGACCATTTCTTCACCGCGTTAGAGGTGCTCTCACAGATCTAAAAACTGAAATCCAAACTTGCAGGAGAATTATAGTTTACTAGATATTTGTTGTTAAAGTTGGATGGGGCTCAGCTTGGATATAATGAACCAATTTAATTTATTTACAAACTACTGGGAATTTCTCAGTGAAACTTTCAGGAAATATGTGCCAAAAAATTATCGATTACCGATGCACGGTAATTCAAAATATCGTCGATATTATCGGCTGTGCTATTTCAATAATATCGATATATTGTTATATCGATATATATCGCCCAACCCTATTGTATTTATTTTCCAATAGTTGATACAGCAACAGCTGCAACACGAAATGCCATTCCATAACGATAAGTCTAGAAAAATTGCAATAATTTGTTCAGATTGGCAGCGAACATTTTAGTTGACTAACTAATTAAATTGGCTGACTAAATTTGTCTTCTCGTTTGCATCATGACTAATAAATGCGGAAGTCAACCAGATATTATTACCCAACCAACATTGAGATTAGATATCGATTTGAGAATAACTCGAAAACTAGCCCACTTCTTAAATCGCTAACGTTAGAGGACGATTCGCGAAACTGTCCAGAATCATTGCGTTCTCAAACAGAATGGAACATAATTTTCAAACCGAAAAAAATTATAATTCTCTTATCGAAATCTAATGAAATTCTCTTATGACATTCTAATGAGAATTTGCATTTATTTCATTGACATTGAGATTGCGCTCTTTCTCTGAAAAATGGCCGATCGGAATCTAGTGTAGTTTTCTAGCTTCGCTTTCGATTAGAGAATAGTCAGAGTGTAGTTATCTAATATAATCTTCACAAATTCTCTACCGACGTTGGAGATTGTGTTTGCTAGGATTATGATTGCTTGCATTTAAAGGTTTAGAAAATAAATAAAGTTTGTATTCACAGCCTTTTATAAAATTATGGATATCGGATGTTGGAGCTTTAAACCGAGTGGAACCTTACATCTGGACCCTAGTACTACTACTAAGTGTACGGAAAGCCTTTGAATTGTATTTTTGTCTCTTCCTTGGGGAAACGTACATCCATTATACACCAGTACAAGCATCCAAATGTATGTCTATGTCAGAGATAAAATGAGTTTAGAAATTGATCGAAACAATGCGGAATTCGCGGGATGATTCATTTTATAAATAACTACAACAAATATATAAAAATTGGCTTAGAGTGAATACAAAATTTAGCGCGAGCGTTGCGTGTCTCTTTTGCAGGCAAATAATGCAATTTCAAAGTTCGATTAGATAAATATAAAAAGTGGAAAACAGTGGAAACATTGACCACATAAACTAGCTAGCTTTATGAAAATGGGATTCGTGATCATTATGAAACAATAAGGAAAAACAGCGAGTGCTTAGCGGATCGGCAGTGGATTGGGTTTTATGAAATCTTTTCTTTTTAGAGGATATACCGAAATAGGTGATAGTTAGTAAAAGAGAATTGCGAAAATATTTCTTAAATATTGATTATGATGAAGCGAGAAAAAATTGCTTGCATTGTCTGTATAACAATGTTTTGCGAGTGATTAAAGGTTGTATGTAAACAAATCAACTCAAAGTAAATATTACTGAACATGAGAAAAAACAATCGTCACATTTTAAGACGCTAAAAGCTCTTAACTAATGACAGACATTTTATGTAAAGTCATAAAACAATATTTTGTTAACGTTGTCAAGCGCACATTGTCTACCTTGATCGTCTTCTGAGGGGCGTTAGTTGGTGTGCGACACGCATTTATACAACATGATGAACACAACAACGTTGTATCGAACTCGTTGCTTACGATCGCGGAGTACATACGCTCATCGCCCATCCACTCACGCTCTTAGCCAAGTTTTCTCCGGAAAGCACCACGATCGTCAACAAATGTGAGCACACTTTCACCAAGCGAGAATGTTGGCATGCAAACTGAAACTTGTACTGTTGGCGCTCTCTTTTTGTTGTGTGTCGGACGATAAGTACCGATGATTCGGATATGCTTCAAGGCAGCAGCAAAAGATGCAAACTTTTTATTTACACTTAAGAGAAAACAAATCCATAAATGGCGCTCAGCGGAAGGTGATCTTCAGTTTTGTTGCTGGTTTGAAAAGTATATAGTGGTGGTGGTAGTGGTGGGCTGTATTGTGTGTATATGAGGCTGCCTAGTCAAGTTGGGCCGCTCCTAGCCCAAACCACTTCACTTCATATTTCAGCTGAGATAATCTGAGCTGAGCTGAGCTAAGTTGTAATGGTTGCGATGTGGAAGTTGTGCAGCCACAGACAATCTGGGTCACATTTTGCCATTGAACCGGTGACGTCACGTTGGGGCAATGACCGCCAATATCGTGGAAGTAGCAACAGCAACATTAGCAATAATAACAAAAAAAAAAACAAGAAATAGAAAAACGGCAAGCTTGGCAAAAGAGCAATAGCAATAACTAAAGTTTTGTAGTATGTTGAGATGGATTTGCGACTGTTTGCGCGTATGGCGATTCTTATGTATGTACATGAACATGTAGGAACATGAACATAATTGTATGTAACATATATAGAAACAAGAGGCTTTATTCGCACTCGCACCTCTAAAAGGTAGATAATACGAACAACTAAAACAACAATACAACAACAAGAAAAATACAACATTTTGTTGTAACTTAACGCTCTATACACATGGAGTGGCATCATTTTACAACAACATTTAACACCAACTCTTTTAGCCCCGTTGTCTTCTGGCTGAGCATCCCGACAACTTGTCGGGGAGTTGTAAATAGATATTCGCAGCCAAGTTCTTTCTTGGTTTCATATCAGGTTTTTTTTTGGGTGTAGCTCTTTTGTTGTCGATTTGCTTGTTTTTGTTGTTGTTTCTTTAGCATGTTAATATTGTTTCTTGGCGATAACTTCGCCTTTTGTTGCTAGCGTATTAATGGCTTAGGCTGCTCATTATGGGTATTGTTGCTTCCAATGCCGCACTCGATCGTGTTACTTTTGCTATATAAATTATTTCTAAAATTTACTCTGCGCCGTGGGTGCTGCAAATGTTTTCATTGTCTCTGTTGTGCCTAGATATATGTATATGCCGATCAAGGGGAAAACGTGAAGGATATAAAGGAACGTCTTACAGCCGATGCATATAATTAACAAGTTAATATAGTACAGATTTTCTTTAAATAAATTTGAAAATATTCCGATTAAAAAACTAAAACTAATTTATTTCTTATTATTTTTATTGATATACAGCGTATATTTAAGTTTTTGGTATTTGTTTAAGCTTAAAATTTTCAATCAGATGGCAACCCTACTAAAAATATATCCAGCGTGCGTATCTCTTAATTCTCTTTAATTTGATACCCATTATTCCACATTTTATGCATTTTTATAAATGAGTTTAAATTTTCAAACAGATGGCAACCCTGTCAAAATATATCAAATATCGCGTCTTTTAATCGTCTTTAATTTGATATTCATATTTCCAGATTTTGTGGCTTTTTATAAACATAAATGAATTTAAAAATTTAAAACAGTTGGCAACCCTGCTAAAAATATATCCCAATATCTGTTCTTTTAATCGTCTCTAATATGGTATCCCTATTTCCATATTTTATGGTTTTTAATATTTATAAATGTGTTTAAAATTTTCAAACAGATGGCAACCCCGCCAAAATATATCCAAATATCGGTTCGTTTAATTGGCTTTAATATGGTATCCATAATTCTATATTTTGAGGCTTTTTATAAACACAGCTGGGTTAGCAATTTTCAAACGGGTGGCAACTCTGCCAAAATAATATCCAGCGTTCGTATCTCTTAATTCTCTTCATTTTGGTATCCATCTTTATATATATTACGCTAAGCGGTTTTTTGTACGCACCATAACTTTTACACCATTATGCCGATTTTCGAAAATGGGGTGTCAAATGAAAGGGCTTGACCTGTAGATGTGTAGGAAGGTTTAATATTTCTGAAAAGGGTTGCCACCTGTTTAAAATTTTAATTCTCCTGTATAGTTTGATTGATTTTTAAATTTAAGGTACCATATTAAAGGGCTTGAGCTGATGAGTAATTTATTAAAATTTTAACAAAAAGGGTTGCCACCTGCTCAAAAATTCAGTTTTACGCTATGGTTTGTTTGATTTTTAAATTTGAGGTGTCATATGAAAGAGAAAGAGAAATAGGAGTGCGATAAATAGCCTTTTGGAGGCCGCTTTAAGGTTAACATATTCCAGAAAATTATTCAGCATAAAACTTCGCTATGGGGCTCCTCGGACAAACTATTTGTATAAAAAATCTAGGTCCATAGAAAATAAAAGTAAACAGTAACTATGTATATATGTACCTATATGCTTCATTTTATATTTTGTTAATAAGAATCTATGGACTTAAACGAATGTATATTCTGTAATTTTTAAAGGGAAGTCAAATATAAAATGGCAATACAAAAAAAATGTCAAATGTGGCAATAAGTGGGTATTCCACCCTCAAATTATCGCACAGTGTAATTGAAAGCTACAGCGTGGCGTGGCAGGGTTTACTAGTATTTCACCATTTTACGGCTTTTTGTAAACATAATCGAGCTTGAAATTTTCAAACGGCTGACAACTCTGCCAAAATAATACCCAGCGTTCGTATCTCTTAATCTTCTTTAATTTGATACCCACATTTCCATATCTTATGGTTTCTTATAAGCATAATGTATATTTATTAAACTTAAAATTTTTAAAGAGGTGGCAACCCTTAAAAATAAAAATCGCTATTAATATTATATAATAATTAAGTTTCTTAACTTAAGTTAAATTTATATTATTATCTAATCTCTTTAAATAATTTTTATGTAATCTAAACTTTTAAACAAATGGCAACCCTAAATTTTCTTATGCGAAAATATTCCTGGTAATATAGTAAACAATGCAAAAAATCATTCAAATCGCTTAACCCATTCGCGAGATTTTAAATACACAACATTTCTATATATATATACATATATACATTAGCCATATAACTTTTTACAATTTTTGCAAATACGAAAAACGGCATACCATAGTCGAATAGAGCATAAAAAAGTATGAACCCCAGTATTTTTTTTTGCGAAATTGCAAAAAAGTTTCCGCGCAAAACGAAATTACTTTTTATCAGAACTGCTGAAAAAAACAAAAAAAGTTTTGTACAGTGTACACGTTTTTCTTCATAATAATATATATTTACCTTAAGGTCTATTAAAAGAAATGTGGAAATCATCACATACTTTAAACTTAAAACTTATTTCATATAACAATTGACAAAAATGTAAAAATAAAAATATTAAAAAAAATTAAAAAAAAAAATCTGACTTTTTTTAGAAATCCATTTTTGCGCGGAACGTTTTCGAACCGAAATCACCTAAAACAGTGATATTCATTACTTGTACAATATTTGCCACCACGTGGTGGTATGCCAAATTGTTCGTCAAAATTTGTTATATGCCTAATATACATACTCGTACTATAACCCCAAAATATCAAAGCCCGATATTAATTTGAACTGACCTGAAAAAAATAAGCACAAAGCAGACTTCAGATACACTTTACAAATCAATTTAATTTTTTTTTGCTGTTTCACAGTGTTATTATCCTTTTTGGAATAGGAAGTGACTATGAAATATCACGAATATTTGTACCTACATTTATTTCCGTTTAATCTGAATATAGTAGACATTAAATTGTATTCCTCACTAGATGTGTACACAGTGGCGTAGTAACGGGGGGGGTTTTGGGGACAAAACCCCCCCCGAAAGATTCGTTTTGACCATAAAACCATCTTTGACTTTATTAGCATACATTTCTTTTTCAGGAAAAAATCAATGAGAATAGTAATTTTTTGAAATTGGTAATTCGAAATTTAGCGCTTTTTCACGAAGTATTACTTATAATTCTAGCGTTTGTTGAGCCGTAGGAAAGTGCAAGAACCGCAGGAATTTTACCACAATTTACATTCTTTGTACTTATATTCGCTCTTTTGTGGTAAAATTCCTACGGCTCCTGCACTTCCCTACGGCTCAACAAACGCTACAATTATTATACAGTATTGCTGTTATTAACATGCCAATAACAGAAAAGTAACGCCAATTATTTAAATTTCAAGTTTTCTTTCAATTACTTATCATCTTAATCAAATAATATTAGTATAAACTACAATGGGAATAACTATGCCATGTATAAGAGTATCTGAACTTGAGATTTTACTTAATGTCTGTCAAAATGGAATATTAAAAAACTAAATTATATAAGAAAATTATTATTTATAACCGTAGCACATAGGTAGAAATATTTTATTGTGTACATCTATTCCAAATTGCTTGTTTAATGCAAAATTTTAATAATTTGTGTTAAAAGTAGAGCTCTCGATTTTTTTTTTGAACAGTAGCCCGAACAGTTGTTATTAAAATGCTCGAAGAGTTGTTTGTTTGTTTATTACCCGTATGTTTGTACGGGCATTTGAACAATTCGGGTATTTTGAAGTTTGTTTTTTTCTTTTGTTTATTTTTTTTTTTTTTTCTTTATACATATGTAGTTTTTTTATTTTTGTTTTTCCGATACACATTTTTTTTGTTTGTAAGCTCGAATGCTCGAATGTTTGTACGGGCATTTGAACAACAAACGGGCTTCAAACAAAAACGATCAGATCGAATTGCTCGATACCCGGGTATCTAGGGCTCTAGTTAAAAGTCGATTTTATTGAAAAATATATACAGTGACTCAAAAAAAAAATCATACGCCAGAGTTTTTAAATTTATTTCAAACAAAATTTGACTCTCTTATTTTCGTTTAAAAATGTAAACAATTTTTCAATAAAAATCGCCTTAAGCAGGATTTCTAAGCTTATGGAAAAATCCGAAAAATCGTAGAAATTTCTAAAAGTGGATTAAAATTTCAAAACGCGGCCAGAATTTATAGAAGATTTTGAGGAGATTTCTAAGTGTACTGTTATGTAGCCAAAAAATTTTAGTGTAAAAAGTGCTATTCTCAATGCTGTAAAAATTTCCGTCGATTTTAGTAATTTTTTTCTGTAGGGTGTTTGCGTTATATGTACGTGAGACCGTTCCAATTAAAATTTCCGAAAAGCCAATGAAATTTTTCAAAAAGTTGAATGTTGCATATTATTATATTACAATTGAATGAGCTGCAAAATTGCATACTCAAAAATCTTCTAAAAAATGTAGCTTTATAATTCTTAGCCCCTTTTTATGATAAGTACTTCCTTAACTTTGAAAAATTAGAAATACTAAAAATACTGCCTAAAAAGTTAACAATAATCGCTGCTAAATATCTGGGTTACTTTCGAGCATCACCTACATTAACCAAGATATGCGTTAAAAATATAAACATTAAAATTAAATATAAAGCACAAAAAGAAAATTATTGTAGGTACATATGAAAAACCCTGTATCTAGTACTGAAGTGCGGCTTTGTGCGACGTGATTTTTTGTCGGCTAACTACTAATTGTACTAGATATCATGTCCGAGGGTTAATTTGACTGAGTCTGACAGAGCAACATAACAAAACCAATTTTTAACATGAAAAAGAGTGATAATTTTTTTTTAAATATCCCAACTTTAAAAGCTTAAAACTATAAACTTAGAATTATTGGAAACCAAGGATATTATTGAAAAGTGTTAATAATTACTTGAACCTTTAGGATTCACCACGATTACTTAAATGAAATGCTTTAAATAATAAATATTCAAGTTGAAATTAGCACTTAAAAATATGTAAGAAAAAAACAAAAAAATTAACTTCAGATATGCTAAGTTGCGACCATCTGGGGCAAGTGCAGAGTATGGGGTCGGGAAAAAAGCGATTAATTATTGTTCCCCATTCTATTTCCAATATGTGGGTATGTTTTTTTCTGTAATTGTAACAATTTTACAAAATTCAATTTTGGGCGCATAAAACTTGAAAATCTACCTATGCGCGTAGATTTGCAGAAGAGAATATGAGACTTACTTTTGAAGTATAGTTAAAGGCCCTTGGCAACTGACAATCTGGCATGTCAAGGAGTGTGTATGTGTGAGTTTTTTTGTGTGTTAGTGCAATCGGCAGTCGTCGTGCTACACGTTCTTGTTCGGGCTCGCGTTGATGAGAATCAAATCTTTTAGATATTTGCGTCAATCACCCGACACTCACACATATGTATACACTTCTTAACATTCCAGATTTTAAGTGGCCAAGGGCCTTAAGAGTTTGATATATGTATTATAAGCGATATTTGTGTACTAAAATGTTAAATTATAGTCCGAAAAAAATTACATTTCGCTAGCTTAGAGTGGAAACTGTGTAAGTCCACTTTTATGAAAAAGTGTATTTTTATGTAGAACGCTAGAAAAATCAAATACGCACCGCGCTAAACAAGTCTGAGATACTTGTCATATTTCTACTCGTTGTTATTCAGTGATACGCAAATTGTGTAAGTCCAAATATTTATATGAACAGAAATTTTTTTTCATTTCGAATTTTTTTGTTTGTCTCTCCTACAAAGTTTTAAAAAAGGACTTACACAATTTGCATTCTAAGCTAGCGATTTTTATCATTTGTAAAAAAAATTGTAGTTTTTTTTGGTAATTTTAATTTTGGTAAATTTTTTACATTGGCTGTAACCCCCCCCGAAAAATTCTCTAGCTACGCCACTGTGTGTACATATACATACATATATATAATAACCACATTCTAGTATTTCTTATCAATTTCATTCTAATCTGCTTTCCTCACGCAATCCAGCCCACACACACATGCCAATGAGTACTTAACGGCGCTTTGCTATGTTAGCATTATGCGGCGGCGTTGATAAGCGCCGAAATAGCTCAGTTGGGAGAGCGTTAGACTGAAGATCTAAAGGTCCCCGGTTCAATCCCGGGCTTCGGCAAATGTTTTTTTTTTTTTAAATACAAGATTTTTTTTTTTTCCTTATTGAGAAAAACAAAGGTAATGCTTCATGCAAAAAAAAACCAAAAAACCTGTATATTACTGCCTCGAGAGCAGAGCATCGATTCGGTTGCACTATTTAAACTTTACTCCATAATTCTTATGAACGAATCAATATTAAGTATATGTATGTATATATTTCCAGATACAAATGCATACATACAATATATAATATCACTATATGTATGTATATATTTCCAGATACAAATACATACATACAATATATAATATCACTATATGTATGTATATATTAATATATAATATAATAAATTGGCGCTATTATAACTATTTATATAACTATAAATTTTTTGTGAGAAGCTTTTTCATAGCAGAAATACACCCGGAGGGTATGCCGCCCACTGCCGAGAGGTGAACGCTGCTCTTAAAAACCCCAATACAGTGAAACCTCCCTTGGGCGGACACTCACCGTCGGGCAAACTTTGTCCGCCCAAGAGAGGTGTCCGTCTAAGGGAGTGGGTTGCTATTTTAGAAATTTTTTGAATTTTAAAGGATTTATTTATTTATATATCACTGAAAAAAACAAGGATTCTTATGTCTTAAACATTTCACTTAAATACATAAAAACATATAGATATTTATGTATGTACATATGTATACATATACATAAAGTATTAACATACATATTACATATCAATTAGTAAGTTGCTGAGAACTAGAAATGTTGGGATATCTTTGAAATTATTTAAAAAATTGCTTTTTTGCTTATTTAAAATAAAATTGTTTTGCAGATGGCTTTCAAATTTCTGCAACAATTCAAATGCAATAAGGTCTTCCGTGCAAAATCTTTTCAAATTTGAAACTGCAGTCAAAGCCATTTCGTTCGAGGAGATTGCATTACCTACTTTCAGCGGTAGTTAGTATTAGTACTATCATCTTCAATGGTTTCGACGTTTTCGTTAGTTAGAACATCTAACTGGAAATCCGTGAATGTTGTTATATATATTCCAATAAAGTCATGCGGACATTTATTTTAGTTGGTGATTCCCCTTCCATCGTAGCGCTTTTTACCTAACGAACATTCCACGAACTTTTTTATATTGCTATACATACTTATATTTTGTTCGCATAAGAGGAGTTCGTGTCCGCCTAACAGAGGTTTTTATGTGATTCGTTATGAAAAAACATCAAAGTGTCCGTTGACGAGAGGTTCGTGTCCGCTTAATAGAGGTTTTTAGTTCAATTCAATAGTAAATAACTGTCCGCGTCCGGCCAAGAGAGTGTCCGCCTAAGAGAGGGCAATTTGTTCTAAAAATTGAACCTAAACCTTGGTGCATGAAAAAATGTCCGCTCAAGGGAGGTGTCCGCCTATGAGAGGTGTCCGTTAGGAGAGGTTTGGTTGGATTTTTACTAATTAGAAAAATTTTGTTGGTGTTTGCTCGGACTGGGGTTTGAACCCGAGACCTCTGGCATAGTAGGCGAGCACTCTAGCCACTGCACCACAGCGGCCACTGATATTAATATAATCAGCGAATAAAGATCCGTGAGAGTGGATGGAGGTGATCCGGCCCAGAAAGTATTTCTTTCCAAACCCGTTAAAGGCAGCAGAAAAGCGAGACCTGCACTGCGTTTGTAAGATCAGATGGAGAGCTCCTCTTTCTCCTTTGGTATTTACAATTTGCGCCAAGCAGCAAGAAACAGACACGAGTGCCGCACCTTATTGAAATCGGCAAAAATCGTCCAGACGCTTAAGCGCCAATTAACCAGAATAATTAAATAATAATAGAATCAACTTTTGTAGACTTTGAATTAAATTTAATGAATAAAAATTTAGGTTGCGTATGTACATAATTACGACTTGTCTTCATTGCGGTTCTCTTTTTTTTTGTCATTTTTTTGTGAAAACAGCTCGTTTCGATATCTGCGGGCAGGCATGCATAGACCAAATCAATAACTGCTGTCTGTCATCGAATTTGGTTCAATAGGACAAACGCAAATATATTCTAATAGACCCAGTTACTTACAAGACTTAGAATGTATATATGTATGTATATACACATGTATTTATTCAGATATATTTATCCATCTATATGTAAACAAGTATATCATTTCTTTTATATAAAAAAATATTCAGTACCTGACCTGGAGACGAGCTGAATAGCAATAACAAGAAACAGCAAAACAGATCGAAACGTCAACAACTCAAACACCCATCAACAACAAATCCACCCATCCAACAATCCACACCAAAGCGACAGCCAACGCATTGGCAACGTTCTACTTACATGCGACGTTCGCCGCTTGCGCCCATCAACTGAATGTAATGTTTGGTTTAATGTGTGTTCGCTCCGCTGAATTCGTGCATTGACTGAATAAAATTGTCATACATACACTCAATTGTCGCCACTCAATTTCAATTCAATGAAAATATGCATGCACGTATCTATGTACATATGTATGTATGTGTGTTGCACACGCTCCTCATGTGCATGCCACCGTGGCCAGCACTAGGTATTTAGTGGCTGCAAATGCTGCCACTCCTCGCATTGTCCCATTTAAATGTCCATTTCGCTATGCCTGGCCGGCAGAAGACAAGCAATTGTGTGCTCATTCATATAACTGCATACATACTTACATACATATGTACACGCTTGCTGCTTGCCGCTTGCCATTCTGCTTGCTTTCTTTTCATGTTTGTTTCTTAAGTCTTTTTTTTGGAAACAAATGCACGGGCTTAGCGCGTTTGTGTGTGTGTGTGACTGTTGATCGTTTACGAAAATGTGTCAACAACTGCGTTAATAATGCGATTTGCATTTCTTGCTCGCATGCATGCAGATTTTATTGTTTTCATTTATTTACTTATGTGTGTTTGTATGCATTTACTTATCTATATACATACATACGTATATGCAGCAATTGCATGCATGCCACGCTTAGACTCTGTACCCTCTTCATATCATTCATTCTTCAAACTATATTGAATACTTGCATGGCCTGCTGGATAGACGACACATCGTTGATTGACTGTTGACCATTTTTTCCTTTATTGTTTTTATTGTAACTTGTCTATTGTAAAAATCGCAAATACCATATTTCGCTTAATTTCTATGTCAATGCATATACAAATATATGCATATGCCGGCATTTGTATGGTGTTTCCACATACATATGTATGTATGTTTGTATGTCTTAAGGCTTTCAGCTGGTGGTCGCGCGGTCAATGTCGCCTGCCTGCCCTCATATATTGAACACAATTTTGTTCACCTTAATACACAAAACACATGCGCCATATGCCATGTGCCATTTTTTTTTTGGTGGACTTTGCATATGGAGATTAGTTACAATTAGTTTTATAGGTGCTTGAATGGGATTAATATGACAACTGACCGATTAGAATGGACTGACGACAAATGTGTAGCTTTGATGGATTAGCCACTCAATTGTATACCGAATTTGGTATACTGTGTACTTATGTGCATCTGGAATATTCAATTCATTGGAATGCATCTTGAATGAATAAAAGGTGGTGCTCTGAAAAAAGGACTTAAGTTTTTAATTCGTACTACTGTATTTGTGTATGCTTCTGTTGCATTTTTATTTTAAATTTATTTTTCTATAAAAAAAATATTATCCGCATTAAAGTGATACAAAACCCAAGTACTTAGAGTGTGGCTGTGTCAAGCTGGTCGTATTATGCGATAAAATAAAGTACCATAACACAATCATTGTCATGATAAATTAAAATAATTGAGTACTCTTCTTAATTAAAAAAAAATTTAAAATGCATACATTTATTCAACAAAAATGCAAAACTACTTTCGAGTCTCCGAACTAGAGTGATCCACATAAGGAATTATAGATATATGTACTTTTAGGTTGTTTTTTACAAAGATTTTTTCTGAGGAGACCCTCGAGAAATTTTATGGCGAACAATTTTCTACATAGATAGTTTTTTTCTCTTTAGTGTGAATCAGCTGATTGCCTCGAGTAGCCATTCACAATCGCATCTTTGATCAGCGTATTATTTGGCCGGTCAGCATCGATGGATGTTAGATGGACGGGATTTCGTTGGAAATGAGTAAAAGAAAGCATTAGAAGGAATAAATATAGGATTAATAAAGTAAAAATAGAATTATTATAAGGCCTGTTGGTGCAGGTACCATTGTGGATTCTTCGAATTTAAGCATCTTTTTAGGCGCCATCTTAGCACCCCAGAAATTTCAGCCTCTTAAACCATAGTGCGGAACATTAAAAAAATATATGTTTTACAGTTTCAGGTTCCTCCTCGTCACTGCAGCTCAGACAGAAGTTCCTTAAAAGAACGTCCGGTCTTTCAGCATGTCTGCGGATAGTAATATTTCCAATAATCAGCAACAAGAGAGATGTCCTTCCTACTTAGAAGAAGTAGCCCGTCAGTGCATACCGTATCCCAGTCTGGCCACACGAGTCTTGTGTGAATGCAGGCGCTAAGGCTTTTCCAGCTAGCACGCGCTTCTGTAAGGAAAATGCCCTTAAGAGTGAGCTTGTATGTGACGAGCGGCATACTTAAACCTTTCCCAGATGACGAAAGTGTAGTGTATGTGGCCTCTCTTGTAAGTTCGTCTACCATCTCATTGCCAGGTATATTACAGTGTCCAGTCACCTACATATACCAGTGTTAAAGAAGCCTGCGTAGGCAAACGTGTCAAGAGATTTGGGCAACTCTCAACTGTCCTGGATTTGCAGGTGACAGATCCGATCGCATTCAGCGCAGTCTGACTGTCGGAATGCATAGATAAGTATTCTGTTGTGCATGAGGACTCTTTTACGAAGATAGTCCACCTCTTCTTGGTTGGCAGCAAACTCCGCCTTAAATACGCTACAATTATCCGGAAGGTTTAAGAAGAGTTTCATTCCAACTTGGGCTATGAAAACCGAAGAAAATTCCAAGCTATATCCATACGTACATAAATTCTTGCTTATGAAACCTCAATTTCAATAAATTCGGGGGCATACGTTTGTATGTATCTACATATGCATGTAGACATAACGGTAGAATTGCTTTATAGCCACTGTCACCTGGACTTTTGACTTCACTTTCAAGTTTGGTTTTCTTCCACATTTCGCTGACTTTGTTTAATTAACGGGCAGATCTTCCGCTTCCTGCAACCAAACGATGAATCAAAAACCTACGCCTATAACGAGAATAGAAAACTGAATTGAAAAATACGCCTATTTAGTTAATAATAATAAAATATGCATTATATTGATTTAATATCATCTTCCTGCCGCAGAGGGCGTCGCGTCATTTCAGAACGAAGTTACCAAAAAAAAAAACAACAAACAACTGTCGATCGAGCCAAAGCAAATATTGAACAGCGCGTATGGAAAGAAAAGAAAAGTGACCAAATCTAGAGAACGCAGCCGGCACACTTTATTTGCGTCATAAGCGCTGTCTCAGAAGACCACAAAATTTGCAAGAGTACAATACCAAATCAACAAACCCAAATCATCAAACTAACAAAAAAAAAAATTAAAATAAAAAAACAAAAAAAAAATAAAAATAAAAATAAAAATACAAAAACGGGAAATAACAAAAAAAAAAATCACCCCCACAAATTAGTTAGGGGCACAGTGACGGAATTTCGCCGAGGGTCCATGTGTCGTCGCATAGAAAAAAAAAAACAAAAACCAAAAACAAAAAATAAAAACTCATGCATATGCGCAAAAAATTATTGCGCACCCTCAGCATCACCGACCGGTGGCATGGCAGTTGGTAACACAAGCCAAACACACAAAAAACTATGATTAGATGATTGAGAGCAAAAAATGCGAATGTGAGTATGTAAAAAACGCATTGGAGATTGTATAGATTTAATGTGGCTTCTGGGGTAGCACAGCATACTTAGCACCCTTGTACGCTGACAATGGTCTCATCATAATCATCATCAGCATCATCCACAGATCCACAGCAGCAGTGGCGCACAAGCAATGCTTATCCTTCCTTTCACTTTTAACCAAAATACTTACCTTTGTTAGGTGAGTTGCGAGCTGCTTAAACGTGCGTGTTTTGGTTTTTTGTCGATTTGATCTGCTTTTTGTTTTTTTTTTGTTTTTTTTGCTTTTTTTTGCTTTTTTTTTGCTGCTATGAACCAACATCCTTGGCGTGGAGTGGCGCTTCAAAGCGCGCAGCAATGCATATGATCATTGATAGGCGAATGAAGAAAGGGAACGAAGAAACTAGAGCACACATGCGTCAATTTTCACTTTCATGCAGCAGCCACAAAAAAAAAAAAAAACAAAGAAAAAATACCCATCATAAAAAACTCTTGAGCAAAAAATTTAAGTACTTAAGCTGTGAAGCTGCTGCACTTCCTTTTCTTCCCTTCCTTCCTTCCTTTCTTTACTTTCCATTGCTTTACTTTCTGTCTAGATAGGCGTGACTAGATTTGATGCATGCACGCGCCAAACGAGAAAGTGTGTGGAAATGCGCGACATTATGTGTAAATTGGATTTTTTTTACATGCCCATTCCCCCGCTCAGGAACAACACTCCTGCCTCCTGCGCATTGTTGGCGTTCATTGTAGAGTTGGGAAACTATCGATGGCACTATCGATAGTATCGATAGTTTTTTTTTTTTTTAGACTATCGAAGACCATCGATGGTTTTTTCAAAACTATCGAAAACTATCGATGGTAATGTATACTATCGATAGTTTTACAACTTTTAAATCTCCATCTCCATCTAGATTACTATTTTAAGTTGTGAATTGAGAATATCAGCTATTGGTAAGTTTTGAGTCCTTGGCTAAAACTACATAGTCAAAATGTCGCGTTTCCAATATTTTGGGCATAGGTTGGTACTTGTAAAAAAATAACCAAAATAAAAAAATTTGAATTTCACATATTTATTGCAAAAAAACCAAAATTTATTGAAAAAACTCAAAATCAGAAAAAAAACTACCAAGTTTGTTTGGAAACAACCAACAGTGGCATCCGTGGTCTTGTGAGTACATACATACTTGTAATATGTATAAAATGTGAATTTGTTGGCGGTTAAAAAATTTTTTTCAGGAATCATTTAAATACGATAGTACTATCGATGGTACTATCGATAGTTTATTTTTTTAAGACTATCGAAAACTATCAATAGTTTTTTTTAAACTATCAAAAACTATCGATGGTACTACTATCGATAGTTTCCCAACTCTAGTTCATTGATAAACGAAGAAGAAGAACAGCATGTGTTTTGTGGTTTTTGTATGTGTGTGTTTTTTTTTGTGTTTGTTGGGCCTTTCGTTTTTTTACATTTCTTATTTTTTTTTTGAATTTTTTTATAGAAAATTTGAATAGCAAAAAATATGCTGAAAACCTTTTGGCGTGGAGTGGTTTTTTTTGGTTATTTTTTTTTATTTCTATCTTTTCGCTTTTTTGTTTAAAAATCTCAAAGGATATTCGATATTGTGGGCGCGCTCGTGGCTTTTAAATCAGCGGCTGTTTCCAGACCAGCTGATAGTTTCTACATAGATCTGCCGCATGTACATAGTTACATACATATGAGGCCCGTGCCAAAGGTGTTTTTTCTTTATTGGAAATTTGAATTGTTCTCCTTCGGAAGCGCGTGTTTTTTAAATTCATGGCAGCTGTTTTATAAATGTAATTATATTGTATATTAAAACATAAATTAATGGTTTATGAATTTTCACAGCGGCCTAACTTTCACTCTGTGATCAAAGCAAGACTTCTGTATGAATGCTAGAAGATGCATACACATATAGGCAGGGATACGAGAGAGGCTTTGGTCCGAACCACAACGTCTGTGGCACTCCGTGTGATGCGCAAGATCTGCCTGCGGCGGATTGCGGTAAAGTTGTTTAGAGGTATGTTGAATGCTGAAAATGGTATGTTTTTAATCCATTAGTGGTTGCCGTGCCAATTTGGGAACACCCAACATTTTTTTTTTTTCAAAATTTTTAATTTTTTATACATTTAATTTATCACTATCAATTAATAAAAAAAAAAAAAAAAAAAATTCAAATAACTACTGTAGTTTTGCTTTGACCACTAATGGGTTAAGGTCCTTTATAAATTAGGTGCCACTAAAAGAAAATGCGCTCGTAGAGGCAAAAGCGGAAAGATTTATAATAGACGGTCTTCGGGTTTAATTAGTTAAACTTGGCTTATTTCTTTTTTATCAAGTAGGCAGAAGCATCGAAAGACGAATAGTGCGAGACTTCAACACGCTAAACCTAACCCACTCCCACCACAGAAAATACTCGAACGGAACTACCGGACAAGGTATTATTTCCTTAGAGTAGAAATTTTATTGTGGATGCACTGATGCCTTCATTGATGTCTTTCTGCGTAAAGCTCGTACAGCTCATCGTTAAAACTTCGTCGATACTCGCCCTCGCTAGCGCGTAAAGGTCCATAAGTCTTCCAAAGAACTTTCCTCTCGAATACTCCAAGTTCCATATAATCTGATTTTGACATTGTCCATGCTTCTGCGTCGCAAATTAGGACTGGAACGATGACGGACTCTATTCTCCTAAAAAGGTAAGCCCGAAAGTACCCATGCCCAGTAAGGGCTCGGATAAGTTGGAAATTGGGTTCGCCGTGCGTTCTATCTACCCAACTACTGATGTTAGGTATAAGCCTGTACGTCCATCGATCATTTGTTGAGGCTTCGCAACGTTGCTGTCACATTAGGCGACACTTTCTTCTTATCTCTTCGATGCACGTGACTAATTAAGATGGTCTTTGAATATTAGCTCGCCATCTATAATTAATCTCAGGTATTTTAGAGTTGGCTGGGAGGTTATCTCGCAGTCCTTCAGAGATCTACAAATTTTCTCTTGCACTTTCCTTGTACTTACGAGTAATACCTCGACCTTATTCTCTGCCAGGCTAAGAGTTAATAACGCAAACCTGTGATAAATTCGACACATTTCATCATTGCACGCACAAGCATCGGAGGTCTTCAAGATGTTTGGCTAGTCCTACGACTATTACGACTATTAAGTCATCTGCGTAAGCTATAAATTTCACGTTAGCTGACTGAAAGAGCTTTAGTACAGCATCATACATTACTTTCAATAGCAACAGGCCTAGGACCGAGCTTTGCGGAACTCCGCTAGAAATAGCGTAATTCTTAATGATTACGTAGGAATCGTAGTTGAGTATTATATCTGTAAAATAGCTCAGAATAATGTTCATGAATTCATTGTGGCACCTTGAAATTGCGTAACGCCCTTACTAGAGACAGTCCAGCCGAGTTGAAAGCGTTTATTACGTTTAGCGTGATTAGGGCGCACTACTTTTTTGAGCCACATTTCCGTACTTTACCGCTACTTTTTCAGATGTGTTAACTCTTGCCAATTTACGAGAATATATTAGAGTAAGTAGAGTTCAACCGAAACAGAAGGGACAACATGAATACAAAAACACACGTACATAAATCCATTAATATATAGATATTCATACATGGCATATAGGTATACATATGTACATATAAAACCCCCATAGATAAATATACATATATCCCGAAAACTTTTCCGCAAATGTAACTAAAAACGAACAGCCAAACAAAACACTCGAGCATTAAATGTAAAATGACTTACAAGTGATGTAAATTTTGAAAATTGGTGGTACCACATGCCTGTAAAAGGTATTAGGGCGGCAGTAATGGCAGCTGCCATGATGAGATTGGTACAAAAATGCAAAATAAAGACACGTACACACACACACATATATATGCACAAAGAGACATAAGCGGCCCTTTTAAATGTATTCGCAACAATTTTAACGGTACTCATGGAGGTTACCACATTTATGTTTGTATGTGGGAATAAAAATGCTCTCCGTTTTGTGGGAGGTGCACAAGTTAGCACAGAGTCAACGTTAGAAGCATAAAAATATATATGTATACCGAACCAGGTCGCTTCTAGTGCATTTTTCGCCACTACTAGTGCGAGCTACATAAATCTCTTTTGCATGTTATCAACTGACGAATTTGACACGGCGATGTCCTAGACGGTGACAATTGTCACTCTCTGCACTAGATTTTCGTTAGTTCCGAACTAGTACTAAATTCTATACTTTGAATTAGTTCGTTTATTGGCACAATTTCAATAGTTCTGAACTAGCTACAAGTACCTAAAAATTCTAAAGTTTTACGTATGCCGCTTAAGTGCAGCATTTGACACACTTCATGCAAGTGGCGCGATGGCACACTGGCTAACGCGTGTGACAATCGATCTGGCGAGCGCGGGTTCGAATCCTGTCGGTGTCGAGGCAGATGATAATTTTTTTTTATTTCATTTTTATTTTTATTTATTTATTTATTTATTTATTAAATAAAAACGTAAAAAAGTATTTAAAAAGTAATTAAATAAATAATAAAAAAATATAAATAAGACTGAGGAATCGGAAAAGCATAATTAGGCGAACATTTCATTTCATTAATTGGAGATGCAAATTGTACTCTTTATACGACATGCTTCCACTAACAATCTGAGAATTGTAGAAATATGCAAATCGGACCGCAAATAGATGAACGAAAAAATTATATGAAATTTTTGTCAATTCGAAATTGCATACAAATCAAAGTGTGTCTTATAATGGTGACTTAATTCACTGCCCTTTTGAACGGGTGAGATTCTAACTACCAAGGAGCTAGTTCCTTTTTGACACGCCTTCGCTAGTTCGGAACTAGAAATTTGGCTCACTAGTTATTGAGTTCCCTGCAGGGTATGTACGTACAAATGTATATTTTCGAGATGTGCCGAGAGAAATAAATGTGAGCAGAGTAAGATGTGTGCTGCTGCATGTAGATGAGTTTGGAAAATGTTGAAATAAATATGACAACTAAATTCTAATACTAACCAGGGTTGCCACTTTGAAATTTTTTTTCCGACCAAATTCGTCTGAAAATCCTACCAAAATAGCTTTCAGCCGACCTAAATTTTTTTTTCACAAAATTCGTCACTTAAGCTGGTTTTTGAAAATTTATGTATTTTTATTTATTCATTTAACTGGTACATATATAGGAACTTATACATACATATCACTCTTCAAATATTTTCACATGTTTTAGCTTAAAATAATAAGGTACGAATGCGTTTGTACATATGTATGTACATTAATTTGTGTATGTAATTTATGTTAACATTTTAAAATAGTTACGACTATGGTTTAACAGGTCTCCAAGTAGGTATACAAATGCGATCAGAACTTTAATTAAATATCAAAATTGAATCTAAGATCTTTTTTAGTGCTTATTTCTAATTTGTTTCTGAGTTTGGTTTTATTAAAGAAAGTGTAGAAAATTTGCGCTCCGCTGCAGCAGAGCTGTGTGGAAGAGTAAGCAAATTAAAAATAAATTTTGTGAGCCCGCCAGAGCAATTTTCATTAAGCGCATTTTTCATCAAACTAAAAAATGAAGAAAGGGTTTTCATGCGTATGCGTTCACCTTCTTTTCTCCACTTTACACAAAACTCTGCCGAAGAAAAACACAAAAAGTATTCAAGCAAACTGTTGCTGTGAGAAAGAGGCATGAATACATGAACTTTCAAACGTTCTTTCAACAGTGTTATGGCAGAATATAGCAAATCAGTGATGTTACTTGAAGGAAGGTAAAAACCTACCAAAATTCAAATCGTGCGACCATCCGACCAACAGGAAAAAAACCGACCAGTTTTGGTAGGAAAAGCCCACTTATCACATCCCTGATACCAACTGCAAGCTAGAAGAGCGTTTAGTTAACTGGAGCGTAGAGAAAAATAATCAACTACATGCCCACATGCAATTCTACATTCAAAGCAGATACACTAATGTACACATATGTACATACTAAAATAAAATATTGCCTGGAACTGCGCCCCGTTTCGTTGTTGGGGACGCCTATGCGCATCAATGAGAAAGGCATATCCACCCCCATATAGCCACATACTTACATTACACATTACACGGAAAGAATTTTTTACTAGAATCAATGCCGAGACAAGAAAAATTAGACTTGATTTTGAACTTAGAATATAATTTCTTAATATCAAGAAAATCCAAGAAAATTGGATTTTAAATAAACAAGTAAACATTTTCTTGCTTCAAGTGAAATTGGATTTTAAATAAATAAGAAAAAGTTTTCTTTCTTCAAGCAAAAATTTATTTTAAATAAATGAGAAAACGTTTTCTTGCTTCAAGTAAAATTGGATTTTAAATAAATAAGAAATAATTTCCTTACGGTAAGTGTTTTTTCTTGTTTTTAGAAATAAATAATTAAGAAATAATTTGGTTGTTGCTAGTACCTAAAACTTTTCTTATACGAGCTTAAGAAAATAAGAAAATATTAAATATTAAATTAAGTAAAATTTTCTAAAAGTATTAAAAACGTAAAAAATAAGGAAAATGAAAACTAATCATGAGGAATTATAAAACCATAATTAGTCAACTAGTACTTATTTTCCTAGGACTTGTTCACTGAAATTACATAATTTCAATTAATATAAATGAAGATGCAAATAGTAAACTCCTTATACCAAATGCTTCACTAACAATCTGAGAATTGCAGAAATTTTCAGAAATATGCGAGGCGGATGGCAAATGAAAAAAAATACATGGAACTTTGGAAATGCTAATTCAGCAAGAAATATTTTACTTCGCTCAAGAAAGCGTTTTCTTATTTATTTTCAATTTTTTTTGCTGTAGTTTGTTGTTCCAATTCATCGAAACACAATTTACTTAAATTCTTCTTGATGTTAGCAAAAAGATTTTCTTCATTTAAGTAAATTTAAGAAAAGATGTTCTTATTTATTTAAACATTTTTTTTCAACTTTTTTTTCTATAGATTTTGTTAGTGTTCTTGAATAAGAAAATAATTGTCTTATTTTTGGAAAACTCAATTTCTTAATTCCAGTAATAATTAAGTCAATTTTTCTTATTTCCCAAAAAATTTTCTAAATTGAGTTCAAGAAAGCATTTTTCTTGAATCAAGTATGCAAATTTCTTTCCGTGTACTAAAAGGATAACAAAGCACAATCGCCCAGAGAGAGGGCACAATACAAAGCTGAAAGAAGCTTGCTATATATACTGTTTGCCTATTAGCAGAGTCTACAGATGCTCTTTTTCTCTATGTAAAATTTAGACGCCCACGCAATCGATATTTCCAATAGCGCGGTAACTCACCGCACCGCTCAGTTGCGGGCGGAAGCAGAAAAGAATTTTGCCAGAGCGCGCTTTTGGGTGGTTGTGTGCTCCTTTTACAGACACATATGTACAAACATAACTATATAAGCGTACACAAATATATATATGTATATAAGTATATATTGCTGTATTCATCATGAATTGATAATAACTAAGGCCACGCAGTACTTCTAAACACAAACCGCACAAAGCCGCCAGCAAATACAAACGCGTCAGAGACGCCGCGGCCGCCCATCGTCCTATGAGGTGTGTGTGTGGCAAGCTTAGGCAGTTGGAGCAATTCGTCGCATGTGCGACGCTGCCGGCATCCATGCCACGTGGCCAAATGTACTGCAGGCGCTGCACACAAATTCTTATCAGAGCGGCGACACTATTAGGTGCACAAAATGGCGCAGCAAGTGTGCTTTTAGCTTTAAGTGAAAGAAATATGTATGTATATAGCAATTGCCATGCATATACATACGCATACACAAATACATATGAGCATACGTATCCTAAATGTAGGAACTTGCGCCTACTTGAAAGACATTTTGTGACCAGGAAATAAAAAGAAAGAAATTCTTTCACGACAAACACGAAGAAATAAATTAAAGAGCGTGCAAACGCCTAAAAGTGTGCAACTTGTGGTGAAAGCTCCTACATTTTATGCATTGAGAGCAATAATAACAAAAACAAAAGCAAAACATTTAGTCACCAGCACGAACGAGCAAATAAAGGTACACGTGTGTGAATAGAAAAAAAACATTTGTACATTAGAGCGTATCGCGAAAAAAAAAGTTCGCCGTATGCCCTCTACATGATGTCTTTTTGGAAAACATTTTCGGAATTTTTTGAATTTTTTTTAACGTCGTTAGATGTGGCTAGAACTATTTTTTTTTATATCTCCCGTTTTTATAGACCTTTAATCGTATTAACCCCATGTGCGCCATTGTGGTCACTACCACATATTTTATATATTTTTCCTGAATTTCTAAAAAAGGGGTAAAAATAACCCGTTCGTGGGTTAGAATGTCCTAGAAAATGCAATTTTTTAGTGGCTAGCACAAACAAATTTTTTTTATCATTTTTAATTTTATTTGAAAATTGTTTTCCATAAAATTTCAGTAGGGGTCTCCTCAGCAAAAATCTTTTTTAAAATGAAGTACTTTCTGTGGTGAAAAACATTCATATATTCCTCGGAATGTTAAATGCGTTTTATTTCGGGTTCTACTGAAGCGATCAAAATACTTCTTTTGCAAATGATGATGACGTTTAACATAAAAGCAAAACCGTTACATTAAGATGGTATAAACTAAGTACTGGGTGGTAATGACCTTAACTTACTCTCACGCCAAAGACATTAGTGTATTAAAGTTAGATATCGGTCTACAAATACCGATGATCTGAAAAAAAAACTATATTAGCGATATCTAGCGGCGTCCAAAAAAAAAATTAAAAAATTTTCCGAAAATGTTTTCCAAAAAGACATTATTTGGGGCGTACGGCGTACTTTTTTTTAGTCGCTATAAGGAGAGACGGCCCAATGTACATACATACATGAACGAAATAAAAGTTTACCATCATATGCATATGACATTAAATATATATTTATGAATGTATACAAATGCATGTATGTAAGCCCTATAGTATACTAGCAACTGCGCATGGCCATTTTCCCAAGCGACAGCTATTCGTGTATCCTGTCGGCAGCGTATCGTACTGGGCTGTTGTTGTACACACACATGTGTTTGTGTATGCGCAACCCAACCACTCCACTACACATACACATTGCTCAAACAAACAAACATACTTTTGCCTTTCAGAGCGCCTGAAAGCACACTACAAAAACCAAAGCGACTAAAATTGCATTTTCCTTCGTTAAATTTCGTGCGTTTGCTGCGCTCTTGGTGAAAAACGACGTTGGTGAGCTGACTGTTTTCACATTAAAATGCTAAATTTATTGCCGTACGTCAATCAGATTTACATACCGTGCAGTACTCGCCCCCCCCCCCCCCCCCCCCCCACCCCCACAACAGCTCAACGTAATACTTATTTAATCCTTATTTAAATAGATAAGTATTATTTCTATTAGTTAGTGTTGCTTTTAGGCATTTATCTCAGCATGGTTTTTTATGACTTGGATAAATACTTGTATGTATGTTTCTTTATGTGTGTGTGTCAATTTTCTAAACAGCTCTCAGCTTGGCCATTTCTAACCGAAAGCTATTTTCTAACATTTCTATGCGGATACTATTTGAACAGGCGCAAAGGATGTGCAAGTGTGCTGACGGTGGAGAAAGTTGAAGAGAACAAAAAAATCTCACTCACGAATACCCACGAGTATTTGCGCACTTTGTATGTTTGACGCAAGAACATGCTGGAGCTAGAAGGCGCATGAAAGCGACACACACCATTTGCCTTATTCTAACATTGATTTTCAAAATGTGTATGTATGTATGTATTGCTTAACTTCGGTTCGGTTAAACTTGGAGCATTGGGGTTCTATTTCCAAATGAAATTTTTGTTGGCAAGCACTTGCAACATTTTGCTGTTATCCTGTCGAAGTGTAACGAAAATGGAAATTTTTCGAACTTGCTGTGTGTTTTGTTTCATTATACATTGGTTATTTTAAAATGTGCAGCATTGCATGGTATGTGAAACTGTCAAAGGGAAATGTATTTTGAACATGAAAACGGTGTTTAAGGCTTTGACAAACATTTGAAATGATTTAAGTTTTTGGGAATCACTTTCATAATTGAAATAAATCCGAAAGGATATGAAATACCCCGAGAGTGTCACATACATCGCCTTGGCAAGAAGCAATATCGATTGCAAGTTTAGTGTATGGAAAGGATGGAGGAGGGAGAAAGGAGAGAAAATACGAAAAAGTGGAAACTGATGTTCCGACAACATACTGTCAGGGAACAATTGGACACCAGCCAGTAGCAGAGGAAGATAGAGGAAGGCGAAAAATTAGGGAGTGAAAAAGAAATTGGCCTCCATTGGTTAGATAATTAATTGGTGTCTAAATTCGACTCAGACCATTAAGAAAAAAAACATATTTAATTAAATTCTCCTTCTTCTTCTTCTTCTTCTTCTAGTTCTTCTTCTTCTGCTTCTTCTTTTTTCTTCTTCATCATCAACTTCTAATCCTTCTTCTCCCTCTTCTTCTTCTTCTTCTTCTTCCTCTTATCCTTCTTATTGGGTCAGAATATTATAAATCGATCAAAAAAAAAAGTTAGCTGTGATTTTTGCGAATCCAAGATAAATCGAGAGCCGCACGTCTTCTAAGATTTTCTGTATACTTAGTTTTAAAAATTTCTTTTTGTTTTAAGTTTATATATTAAGTTAAACTTTGATGTAATTTTTGGGTAAAATCTTAATATCTCGGGAACTATAAGTCGCATTTGACTGATTTAAAAGGCGTTAGAACCAGGCTATTCCAGGCTATTATAAAATGGTATCATATTGCTACATTTTATATTGGAAGCATAAAAACAAGATTGTGAGGTTTTAATTCGCGGTGTTCTCCTATTCAGAAAATTTGCAATTTAATACCACAAAGAGACCTATCAATCAAGAACTAAACCCCGCTTTCGGATTTTTGGGACAGGCATGATTAACCCTCGAGTACTCGCGCCTCGTAGAGTAACACGGATTCTCGCACATGAGCATTTTGCTCACTCGCTCTTGTAATGTAATTTTTTAATGCATTTACATTGTTAAATATTTCCTTTTTGTCGTAGAAATATTACTAACTAATTGTTTTTGAAAAAGCATATTTATTTAAGATTCACCTTTTAAAATTTTAGTAAATCAATCGAATAAAACATAAATTGGCCATTTCACATTTCCCAAGTAGTACATTAACAAAAATATTTATTGAAAATAAAATAACTAAATAAAATTATAAAATCAGTCTGCGTTATGATTCACATTAATGTTGCTTTCGAAGCAAAATAAGTGCGTATATGTTACATGTTCCGTGCAGAGTAATTTTGCACTTAAAGTTCACCCTCTGTTTTGAACGCCTATTTTTACTCCTTAGGGAAAGCTCGCAAAAGCCAGGCTTTTTAGTATGCTCACTTATGTTGTCCTCCTTCTCCAAACTATCGGCGGATTTTTCAGAAGTAGTGTTGTAATCACTTTTTTCTGTTTCGCCATCACTCTGTTGAAATAATTAATTTTCGTCATTGTCTAAGCCTTCGTCATATAACACTTCTTCCAACCAAGAAGCAAGTTGTGAAGAGGCCCTGCCGCAATGACGCCTGCATTCCATTTCAACAGTACTTGCAAATACAAATGAAAATATTGCAAAAATAATAAATATCAGCGTTAAACCCTAGGTTTCCAATAAAAAAGATTAAACATAAAATACTTACATCGTTTCTCGCGCAATGAGGAAATTGCCGCTCTCAAAAAACAATCTCCCATTTGAAGCTGTGATGGTGCACTAACGAAAAGAAACACTCGTCAAAGTGTGAAGCACAACCACCTGCGAAGGTACTCAACACACCAAGTGCCACAAATCCATAGAACATAGAAATTTCGCGAAATAAAAAATTGCTTGAGCAAAATGCTCATAGTGCGAGTGCTTGAGGGTTAAAGAAACTACAGCGATGAATGTTACTCTATGTTCAGCAATACTTGCACTTTTATCAATAAAATATACCACTACACCCAGAAAAAAAATAGTGTGAAATCAACCAAAAATCAACAAATTTTGTGGTTAATTTTTTTCAACACGATGCTTAATGTATGCCATCATGTAATCGCGTAAATTTAACACTACTGTCAAGTGTTAGTTTAACAGGATGACAACTGTAGAATTAACACTAAAAAGTATTGGGTCTTCCTGTTGATTTTACAATTTTAACTAGTTAAGGTTACAATAAAAGCTGGTTAAATTAACACGAAATGGTCCTGTTAAATTAACAATAACATCTTTTTGATTTTACCTTAAATTTATTGTTAAATTAACTAGAAAGTCTTGTTGATTTTACAATTTATTTTTTTTAAATAAAAAACATAAAATATATAATCATCAGATCAATAAAGCATATTCGAGTACATCACCCGCACAACCGACCAAATTGAAAGCGTCCTTCTCATACGAATAGTTTATACTTGGGCGATAGTACTTACTATGACTGGCACCGAGTAATGTTTGGTCGCTAAAGCAATGGTAGATGCACCGCATGCTGCGTGAAAGACTCCATTCGCTAAACATCTCTTCGTGGTAAAAATTGCAAACTATGAAGAGGAAAAAGAAAATATTTAACATTAAAAACTTTTAGAAACAAAGATGCAATCCACTTTTAACTAACCTGCGAACTGAAAATATAAATGGAAACCCGCGCACTGCCAATGATGCTAAACTCCCATCATTGCCACGGCACAAAATTTTCTTTTTGTTAAAAAAAAATAATATTGGTTTGTGTTTTGCACGAACAGCAAATTTGCAAACGTTGAAAAAATTGTGTATGTTTCACAATAGTTTTGACGTTCTTTTTAACACTTTTTTAGATTATATTTACACTATCATCGTGTTGAATAAGCCAAAATTCCAAATGACGTTTATGTTTGAACATTGTTTCGTGTTATATCAACCAACTTTTATTGTTAATTGTGGTTCTTGTTGTTTTGACATTTGTTTTCATGTTGTATTAACACTAAAATTGGGACGTCATTTTTCTAACATTTTTTTTAGTTTATATTGACACTATCATCATGTTAAATAAACCAAATTCCAAATGGCATTTAGGAATAAAATTTTATATTTGAATCATCTTGTATATTTTAAAATTTCTTCATGTTGTATAAACAATAAAATTTGGTTGAATTTACCAAATTTTCAGATGACAGTTACAAAGCCAAAATCATGTTTCAAACATCGTGTAATTTGAAAAAATTGTTGCTGTTCTATGTGTAAAGATCGATCGTGTTAATTTTACATGAATCGTGTTGATGATTTTTTTTCTGAGTGTATGAGTAAAGCTAGCGGTAGGCTTTGCTTTTTATCAGATATCTTACCTTCGTACCAATATAAGAAGAAGCTCGTTTTCCCATTTTTAATTCGTTTCGATCATTTTTATCCACGGATTTAAAAAAATTAATGTTTAGTTAAGTTCAGTAAACTTTATGTTTAACAAATTCTTTTAAAAATGAAATTTCGCTACATAAAATATGTCGGGGATCTTTAAGTACATATACATGGTACTCCCGAATAATTTTATATCTTTCGCTAATTTGAAACGGGGTTTTAGAAAACTATCTTCATTTTTGTAATCTTCATCTTTACCAAAAGAAATATTTTTTAAAAACCCTGCCGCCCTTCCTACAGTTCCTTAGTGTTTGTAATGTGGTTCACAAGTGGTCTCTGTGCGCTGACTCGAGAAGCGTGTCGTTAATTGTGCCACCCAATCCATCACATGGACCTTTTCCTTGGGATGTTGCAAATAAATGAGTAAGCTTGGTGTATACACTTTTGTCACTTGGTTGTTTGTAATACACGTTCGAAATCGGTTTATGACCACGCCTTCTTTTTAACAAAGATGTTTCTAGAATGCTCTTCAGAAATTTTTAACGTGACATTTTTGTAACTAAAAGTAACACATTGATAAAATTTTTCACTAACGAGTATATTTATGTATACGCTTAGTCGGATCATTGATAAAAATTTTGAAAATGGGCGTGACTACGCCCACTTTATGCGGCAATCCGCTTATATAAAATACACAGTGTTTCGATCAAACGCAAACAACCAATGAAAGCAGATGAGTATCTAATTTTCGATTCCACTCGAACTTGGGATTCCTTACTTGTTACTACTAGATAAGTATACGAGCACAGAATATTTATACCATATAAATCAATACATGTTAGACTTAAAAACTATTGTCTATACGGGTAAGTATGCTGTAAACATTTAGCAAATTAAAACACCCAAAAGAAAAGCAAACAAATACGCTGAAACCTTGATTCAAATTAGCAAGAGGTGTCAAAAACATTCGAAAGTACAATGCATTTGTACCTCAAGATCCCGGACATATTTTATGTAGTGAAATTTAATTTTTAAATAAATTTGTTAAACATAAAATTGAATAAACTTAACTAAACATAATTTTTGTTTAAATCCATGGATAAAAATGATCGAAACAAAGTAAAAATGGGAAAACGAGCTTCTTCTTATATTGGTACGCAGGTAAGATATCTGATAAAAAGCAAAGCCTACCGCTAGCTTTACTCAGAGTGGTATATTTTATTGATAAAAGTGCAAGTATTGCTGAACATAGGGTAACATTCATCGCTGTAGTTTCTTTAACCATGCCTGTCCCAAATATCCGACAGCGGGGTTTAGTTCTTGATTGATAGGTCTCTTTGTGGTATTAAATTGCAAATTTTCTGAATAGGAGAACACCGCGAATTACAACCTCACAATCTTGTTTTTATGCTTCCAATATAAAATGTAGCAATATGATACCATTTTATAATAGCCTGGAATTTTCTGGTTCTAATGCCTTTTAAATCAGTCAAATGCGACTTATAGTTCCCGAGATATTAAGATTTTACCCAAAAATTACATCAAACTTTAACTTAATATATAAACTTAAAAAAAAAGAAATTTTTAAAACTAAGTATACAGAAAATCTTAGAAGACGTGCGGCTCTAGATTTATCTTGGATTCGCAAAAATCACAGCTAACTTTTTTTTTTTGATCGATTTATTCTGACCCTATTATTATTCTTATTCTTCTTCTTACACTTCTTCTTCTCCTTCTTCTTCTTCTTCTTCTTCTTCTTCTTCTTCTTCCTCTTATCCTTCTTATTATTATTCTTCTTATTCTTCTTCTTCTTCTACTTCTTCTTCTTTTTTATTCTCCTTATGCTTCTTCTTCCTCCCCAACTTCTTCTTCTCCTTCTTCTTCTTCTTCTTCTTCTTCTTCTTCTTCGTCTTCGTCTTCTTATTCTTCTTCTTCGACTTCTTATTCTTCCTCTTCTTCTTCTTCTTCTTCTTCTTAATTAGCGCGTAACTGTCTATACTCTTTTGGTCGAGTCCAATAAAGCGCGCCAGTCATTACTGTTTCATGTTACTTGGAGCCAATTGGAAATACCAAGGCAGACGAGTCTCACCTTCCACCTGATTTTCCAAAGCAGTGGAGGTCCCCCTATTCTGCTGTCTTTAGCAAGTTTGGATAGAAATCCTTTTTAGGCCGGCAGTAACTTCATCCATTCTCGCGACATGAGCTGCCCAACGCAGCCGCTGGATTTTTATTCCAAAAAGTTATTATTTGTGCAATATATTAAGTGTTACTAAAGTCATTTGTGTACATTGTGCATGTCTGAGAAATAAAACGGAGCACGAAACTCCGAGCAAGTGAACTTCGCAATGCGCATCTTCAATATTTAACTCTTTTGCAACACAATAACATTCTATATGCATGTAAAAACATATATGTATTAGTATCTACATATACATACTTATTTAGATATGCTCTTGCGGCAACAATTGACTTTTGGACAGTTACAGTCCTATACGTAGCAACAACAACAACAACACCACATAACACATAAAAACTTTTCGGCCGCCTTTTGGGTGCAGCCGACCGAAAAGCGCACAGAATAAATGCGACCAAAGTATAAGTAAATTACATACGAAAAATGAATATTACAAGCCCAAAAGCAAAGAGATAAGTTAGAAGTTATACATATATGTATATGAATATACATATATACATATATGTACATAAAGCTTTTTCTTTGACATCGAAGCAGCATTTTGGAATTGCTGTTAGCCTGGTGAAATATACAAAAAGATTGATGAGTTGACATTTTAATGATGTGTTTAGTGGACACATAAAAGCAAAAATACAACAAAAAAAAAACTAAAAAAGAACCTAGCTGGCATTACCTTATATTATATTTTCCTCGCCAAGTTTGAGCAACATTGCATACATATGTATGCATGTTTAAATAATATACATATATACACTTGAAAAGCGCGAATTTCGCCAGCGCTAAAAAAATTGTTGTGTTCACCATCCATGAGCGCATGTTGGCCTGCTAAGGAAACCCCAAAATGATATTTTTTGATGCCCTGTCAAATGCAGATGAAGCTCTTGAGCATGTGCTCCACTGCTCAAGGGTTTCGTTTGCTCAGAGCACATGCCTACTAAGTATTATGCTGCAGATACCTACTAGTATGTATTTTCTAATTTATAAATATTCAATGTTTTTGTGTATGTACAACCGAGGTTATTTGAGTTTACATACAGTTAATTCAAACTTTTCAAATAACTGTATGTATATCTATAACGTATAAGGAAATTAGGGTAGTCCGCAAGTGTATGGACACAAATTCTATATAATATTAGCAAATACCCGTCCCGCTTCGCATCGACGAAAAATGTTTTTATGAGTCTTTCCCTCTACCATTCCATTTTCATCCCTTTCCCTTTACCTTTCATTTTCCTTCTGCCTGTTTTGTTTTTGCTATCGCTTTCCATTTCTCTATTGCTCTCTCTTACCTCTCCCTATTCTTTTTTCTACACTAAAAAAAAAAAAAACTTAGGTACTCAGATTATGGAAAAGTGCGAATGATTCGGCGCTAAAGACATATTTTCATTGTTTTGAATACAATTTTCTTTAAAACGCGTTTTTCATTCCTTGATTCGAAGAAAATTGTTACATCAAAACAATGAAAATATGTCTTTAGCGCCGAATCATTCCCACTTTTCCATAATCTGAGTAAGTTTTTTTTTTCAGTCTTGTCTTTCTCCATATATTATTCACTTTCGCTCTCCCAACCCCTTTCCTATTCCATTTAATTTTCCTTTTTCCTTTTCCCCTTCCTCTTCCTTTTCCTTTTCTTTTTCCTTTTCCCATTATCCTATCCCTTCCTTAACCATTTACCTTTTTCCTTTATATTCTCTCTCCCTAAGGAACCAGGTTGGGCATTACATCGAAAAGAGCTTTATATAGAAGACCTGATTTTCTCTTCTGATTTCATAACAATATCGCCAAAAACATTTCAAGCTTATCCAGGTCTGCGTTTTGCGATATATCTTGGAAACTGACTTAGACATCGAAATCGTTCTATGTTTAAGCCCTGCTCAACACCTTTCATTTGATACAAACATTGCTGAATGACTTTCTGGGTCGCACTGGATCCATATTAGGGCCTGTATTCCGGGAAACTTACACTTTTTCAAAATTCCATATACCCTATTATGTGTGTTAATGCCATATGATCCTACTGTGAAAATTTCATTAAGATTGGTTGATTACTTTCGGAGACCAGAAAAGATACACAGATACACATTAGTTTTATAGATTTCTTTAACCTCACCCCATATGCCGATGCTATATATGTAGTCGAAGATACCACCAATAAATTTTGGTCCCCATCGGATACGGTTAAGGGGTGTCGCAGAGTGGTCAAGTTCATATTACCATATGGAACCTTGGACGGCACCCTTCAATCATCTTCGATCGTGACCAAAATTTATAGATGATATCTTTGACAGTGCTGTTATCGAGAGAGCGGAGAAAAGTCGCTAATTAGACCACACTAATGCACATATTATGTCAAATTAATGTAACGCAATTTCGGTCTAAAGTTCGTCTAACATTTTTAATGTATGTATACTAGGGTGGTCCAAAAATCCAAAGTTATTTTTAGAGACCTAGGGACCCACCAATTTTTTTACATCTAACAAAAGAATAATCTCTGCAAAATCTTAGCACTTTAGAACATATGGAAGGCAGTGCTCAATAAGGTTAAGTTTTCATAAATTTCTGTAAACAATTTTTTTTAGAACCTTTAACAAAGAAGAACAAAAGAAGTTTTACTAAGATTTTAATTTTTCTTAAGTGGAATAAAATCAGCCAGGAACGCCAGTTATAGTACAGTTGAAGAATTGAATAAAGTTTGCTCTAATCCCGACAAAATATACCAAGGATTCAATTGAAAAACTTGAAAGTGGGCATTCACAGTGGCTACTTTTAAAGAAAAAATAAAGGCAGAAAACGGAAAAACAAAGAACAAACGAGCAATCATTTGTAGACAAAATTAAAAAGCTTTTTGACATTTCCCATTCAGATGCTCTAAATCTCATGAAAATACAACAAACAAGACAAAGATTTTTTAATTGACCAAAGAACTGAGAGAAAAATGATCATTTCATCTCAAGACAAAGAGTATAGTAAAAAACAAGAAAGAGCACTAGAAAGATTTTAAAAATAAGAAAAGAGAAGAGAAAATGTGGTTTCTGCTGCAAAATTCACGTCTTCTTCTATTAATCCAGCCGATGCTGACTTAAATAGTAGTTCAAGCGCCAAAATCAGTTCAAAAAATAGTACTGATGATGAATTATATCAACCTTCGTCCAAAAGAAAATGTGAAGAAGATTTAGGTCTTAGGACATGGGATCTCGATGATAAGGTTATTGGTATGCACTTTGACACAACAGCCGTCAACACTGGTATCGAGGGTGGTGCATGCACTTTCATTGAAAAACAGCTGAACAAAGAACTTCTATGGTTGCCGTGTCACCATCATATAATAGAAATCATTTATTTGCATTATGTTTGGGACCCTCAAGCTCTCCTGAAATTCCCATATTTAAAAAGTTGAAGCAATCATGGAATAAAGTTGCTCGATCCGACCACACACCATTAATTTTTTCTCCTGGAGAAGCTGAGTTAAAAAATGGTGCCATTGAATCCTTGCTACATCATCTTAAAAAGACCAGCCTCGAGATGACTACCTTGATCTTATTGAACTGATGTTGTTGGTGTTGGGGCAACCAATAGAAAAAATGCACTGGAGAGCACCTGGGCCTATACATCACGCTCGATGGATGGCTCAGCTTATTTATGCATATAAACTGTACCTTTTCCAATGTCAAGGAATTTATCAGAGAGCTTTATTCGTTTCGGAGCACTTTTGTATGTGAAAAACTGGGTAGAGACTCCAAACAGCACATATGCAGCTTTCGACGACCTAATGTTTTGAAAAGAGGCTGGAAAATACAAAAAAAATTCAGTCACATTTGTGGTGCCTATCCGATGAACTGGTCGGATTATCACTTTTTTCCAAGAAAGTAAGTCATGAAAACAAAGTGAGAATTGTGAATAAGATGTCTGTCCCTGCACCCTGATTAGAGGAAATACCAATTTAGTAAGTGATAAATGTGAATTGGCAGATTTCGCTAGAACAATGTTGCTGTTTACTAAGCTAAACATTAAACAAAGCTTTTTAAATAAGCATCCAAGTGAATGGGAATAGAAGCCAGAGTTTAAAGAGGCAAGAAATACAGTTAATAGAATCAAAGTGGTCAACGGCATCGCCGAAAGAGGTGTCCACAGAAACCGTCCACTTGCAAAGGCAAAATATAACGACTTTTCATTATTTATATTCACTATAAAATCTACTTATTTTTAAAATTAAAATGTCCAAATAAATGTTTGTGTACCCTAACATGTCTAGTAATTTTTTCAGAAATTGTAGAAAAATTCCCGTTTTCATCTTTTTAAACAGCGTTGAGCATTGTCTTCCAAATGACATACGACCTTAAAATTTTGGCTCCTCACTTATTTTGTCCAGTGTAAAAGAATTAGAGGGTCCCTTGGCCTTAACATTCAACTTCAGTTTTTACCATACGATCTTGAACCACCCTAATGTATACATACATGTCTATGTATGTAGAATATAGAATGACTCAAAATATATGTACGTAACTGAATTTTTTACTGCACTACTCCGCCCTTTGGCGTACGCTGTGATCAGGTGTAACGAGCCAGGACCTGCTCCACTTATTTGCTATGCAATTTTTGATCATTTCGCAAAACATTCCTTCGTGTTCGAACCACTGAAATATAGCATGAGTGTACAGCTCTTACACACAATTCTACTGTAATTTTAAGGCATTTCCATTAATTTAACTTTATTGAATTTATGTGAATTTTATATGAGCTATTGGCCAGTTTTTAATTAAGAAAAATTGAAAAAATTTTTTTGGTAGAAGTTATGGATCCATTTCGGAGACCACCACATCTCCTCATCAGACTTCTTTATTGAATTTAATTTTTGCGCTTTTAGCTGCTGTCACCCTGCAATTCAACATCTATGTATATAGTTTGCCTATCTGTATGTATTTTGCCGGCAATCATTATATTTATTTAGTACATATTTTTTGCCGCTTTGTTTGCATTCGCTTTCCTTCATAGCTGTTCACCTGATACAACAAAGCCTGCCGTCAACTCTTTAAGACGGCATTTTGCCAACAGTGATGTTGCGCGCTTTGATATCCCGAAAGGATTCACAATTCACATACATATGTACATAAAAGCGATATTAAAAGCTATGCGATACTTCTGGCAGTTGAATTTTTTTTTTTTTTAATTCAAAGCTAAAATAAATAATGCCAAAAGCATGAGGTAGTCATATGCACACACATGTCCCTATAGTTACAACAACGATAAATCACTTGCTAATCTTTTCTGCAGTGCTGTTGCAAAACAGCGGAATCTAGATGGTGATGCGGTCTTTATCTTTTGTGGCGCATCTAAATATCTATCTAATACGTAAAATAGAGCATTAGCCCCAACTTGCACTAACTCAAAAGTTTGTAAGCGCCAAAAGTGGCAGTGATAGTTAAAGTTATTTATAATTTGAAGTTTTTGCTGCTCCTCACACACGTTTTTTTATCTACAACGTTATTTCACGTCACGCCCGCAGCAAGTTTTTGCTGTTTCATTTCTGTTATTTTCTAATCTAATGGAATTTCAGCGGCATTCGAATGCGGAACTAACGCATTTCTAACACCAGGCCAACAAAAATTAGCAACAAGCAAAGCCGGAAGTGGATTACTTATTTAATCGCATTCCTCCTCGCCTCGCGCTAGTAACATGTGGCAAAGTGGCAAAAAGTGCAAGTTTTATGTTCAGCACAACTGTGAAAAAAAAATAACAACAACAACAATAATCCAAAGCCTCCACATTCCAAATTCTCTAGCTGGTGTGCATGTATTTTGTGTTTTGTCTGGAAGTGGCGCTAGTGTGTGCTCTTTGCACCTGCTTTGTTGTTGTAATTGCTGCGAGGGTGTGAATTTCGTTGGCTAAAGCGCGCGAACGAACTTTTTTTTTCTACCAATCGCGTGGTGTCCTTGGATAGAACACAATTACAATGTTTGCTTTTTTCCTTTTTCCTGTTTTTTTTTTTTTTTTTTTTTTTTTTGCTTTTTTATGATTTTGTTATTGGCCATCATCTCGGCCACTTTTTTCTGTTGTCCTGTTAAGAAACTGTTTTCTAAGTTTACTTTTTCCCACCAAAAGTCTTTAAGCGAACACAATAATTTATTGGTCTAAGCCATTATGTTAAAGTTTTTTTTACACGTAATGTCAAAAGAGAAGAATTGCTTTGGCGTTTTATTTAACTTTGTTTGCAAAAAGTTGAAAATGCCCAAAAATGATTTGAACGTTTGTACTTTTGACCTTCTCCATTGAACTGTTCGCCGGTCTACATTTAGCCGAAAAATTTTTGTACTGCATTTTCATCACGTTGTACAAAAACGTTTAGGTATTCGGCGTAGTGCGTGTGTTTAAAATCTTTGTTTCTTGTGTGATAGATAACCTTTGACTCAACTCGAATCGCTCGGCCAGCGCTTTGCATGTTTTTATCATTTCTGTTTGCCTAACGTCAGTATTTTCGTGTTATCCAAATTTCTATTTGTAATGGAATTTTGCAGTGATGTTTCAAAAGTGCCACTATGAATGTTTTCATTTTGACTTTACGGGCATTTCATTGGTTGTTTAGTGGAATGTAAAAGCCATGCACGCATAAAGATAAATGTGTGTGTGGCTTTGTGCCGCATTAATGTGGCTAGTTTCAGCGGATAATCTCAGCACAAGTTTCAATTTGCTGGTAAACTATGCAGTAAAAAACTTTTGCCTAAAAATACCAGAACATTCTGACAGCTTTTGGAGGCAGCATAGATTATATGAATGTTTTTTGGATAGTTGTTTGAGCAGTAATCTCACAAGGCATTTGAAAACGCTACTCGCTGAAATTTGTATTAAATAAGTGCTTTTTTTTAATTCACAAACCATTTCGTAAAACATGCAAGCACATACACAAATATTGTACTTAGTATATTTAAAAAAAAATGGTATAAACTGTTATCGCTTTTCCACCAACAACAATAACAACAACAAAAACAACTGTAGACATCAAATACCCTTTCTAACAGATCCTATTCGCCCAATGCTTTTGCTCAACAAGGGTAACTTTCACTGCTTTTTACACGTTACATGCGCCATACGAAGACTAAAGAGACAAATAGAAAGCCCCGAGGATGGATGGAGGGTTGTGCATAGTGAAAGAATATTAAAGAAAAGTGAAAGTGAAAGTTTTCTTTTCAGCACAAAAATATACGAACAAACAGTGTTTTTTACAAGTTACATACTAAATATTAAGCGCCCCTAAAAGCACACTACACAACATACTTCTTTTTTGTAAAGGAAAATTGAAGGGGCGGAAAAATGCGCAAGCAAACGAGTAGCGGTAATGGTGGTTGTTATTGTGTTGGTTGTCGTTGTTTTTGTTGTTGCATTTGGTGGAAAACTTTTTCGTGTACATACACATGCATACACGCATACACACATATATATGGATGTATACATATGCATGTGAGCCATTTTCATTGGCATTCCTGCAACTATTAGTTAGCACAAACTTTTGTATGAAAATGAGATACAAAAGTACATATGAATGAATGTATGTACATATGGCTGTATGTATGTATGTATGTATGGCTATATATATGTCTTTATGTACCCAGCAGTATTTATCAGCTGGAAAACACCACATATTTCCTACTGAATATTCAGTAGAGATGTAGTTCTAATATCTGAACTTTCCCTTTCGTTTTTATATAGAGGTGGCGTCGAAAATCAACTACCTAAAAACTGCCGAACGAGAAGGGAGAGTTTCTGTAGGAAAAAAGGCCTGAATACGCAGGGAGAACTTCCATAGCATGTATTTCAGTACACCTGATGTCTTCACTGCGTGTTCAGTTATTTTTTCAGCAATGAATTTTGAACTTACTTTCAGGCTATTTTTATACTCAGCTGTACTAGTACACAGAGTATTATAATTTTGATTTCCTAACGGTGGATTGTAACAGAACGAAATAATCGAGATAGATATAGACTTATATATATCAAAATGATCAGCGTGAAAAGAGAAATCGATTGAGCCATGTCCGTCCGTCTGTCCGTCTGTCCGTCTGTCCGTCTGTACGCACGATAACTCACGCAAAAATAGAAATATTTTGATGAAATTTGGAATGCAAGTTGGTATCAAGACGAGAACGGATGGTATTGAAAATGGGCGAAATCGGACGATGACCACGCCCACCTCCCCTATATAGTAAAAATCGGAAATTTGGTATCTCAGTCACTAATATAGCTGGAGCGATGAAATTTTACCCACGTGTTGAGCTCAGGCCCCTATGAAGAAATTTGATGAAATTTTGGAAAATGGGCGGTGCCACGCCCACTTATTAAGGGTCAAACATGGAAAGTTTTATATGTCATAACTCAGAAACCGTTGAAGATATATCATTGGCGCACACAAGGGGGGGTTTTGGGGTTAAAACCCCCCCCCCAAAATTTGACAACACCATACAAAAAATAATTTTATAAAAGATGGTACATGCACAAATATTTGTGTAAATGCACGTTGTAAAATCTATGAATATTTGTGGATGTACATTGCCAATATTTGTCAACAACTACTGATTATGTTTATAAAAAAGCAGTGTGGAGACATTTCCCTAAAAGTATGCTGTGGCTATTAGCTGAGGTTTGTAATACTCAGCTGTACTAGTACACAGAGTATTATAGTTTTAATCACATAACGGGGGATTGTAACAGAATGAAATAATCGAGATAGATATAGACTTATAATAATAATAATACGATGGCGCTATTATAACTCTGTTTTATGGCCGAGCTTCTCTCCCAATTCGAGGTGTGCTCCTTTTTGTTTTTCCTACTAATTGGGTGGACCTACAGTTTTATGCCGGCTCCGAACGGCGAATTCATTTTTTGTGAGAAGCTTTTTCATGGCAGAAATACTCTCGCAGGGTATGCCGCCCACTGCCGAGAGGTGACCGCTGCTCTTAAAAAACCCAACAGTTGGATTTTTACTAATTAGAAAAATTATTTTGGTGTTTTGCTCGGACCGTGGTTTGAACCGAGGTCTCGGGTGAGCACTCTACCCACTGCACCACAGCGACTTATATATATCAAAATGATCAGGGTGAAAAGAGAAATCGATTGAGCCATGTTCTTCCGTCCGTCCGTCCATCTGTAAACGCTCTAACTCGCGCAAAAATTTAGATATTTGGAATACAAGTTGGTATCGAGACTGGGACGGTTGGTATTGAAAATGGGCGAAATCGGGCATGACCACGCTCACTTTCCCCATATAATAAAAATCGGATATTTCGTATCTCTGTCACTAATAGAGCCAGAGTGACAAAATTTCACCTACGTATTCAGCTCAGGCCCTTATGAAGAAATATGGTGAAATTTTGGAAAATGGGCGGTGCCACGCCCACTTATTAAGAGGCAAACATTGAAAGTTTTATAGGTCATAACTCAGAAACCGTAGCAAATATATCGACGAAATTTGGTACGCGTAATTTACTTACTTAGGAAAATGTTTGGACGAAAAATTGCCAAAATCGATTGACGACCACGCCCAAATTTATATATGGGAACTATTAAGGGGCCTAATAAAAATATTTTAAGCGATATCTTTGTCAAATATAAAGATTTGTCATTGAAATAGTGTGTCATGAATCCAACTATAGACATAAAACTAAAAATAGAAAAATGTTGGAAAATGGGCGTGGCACCGCCTCTTTTCAGACAAAGGAATCTACGAGATTTCGGAACCCATAACTCTACAAATAATTAAAATGTTATGACGAAAATCAGTTTGTACACTTTAATAACTTGTGGTAATACATGCTCAAAAATTTAGCGAAGTCGGTTTATGACCACGCCTACTTTTTGACAAAGATATTTCTGGAACACCCTTTGGGAATTTGTAACGTGTCATCTTTGTAATTAGAAGTCATAAAGGGTTGCAAATTTGCACTAACAATAGTATTTATATGCTTAGTTGGATGATTGATAAAAATTTTGAAAATGCGGCACTCGATTCATATAAAATAAACCCTAATCGAACAAACGCAAACAAACGATGAAAGCATACAGCTGAGTATCTTATGTTCGATTCCACTCGAACTTAGGCTTCCTTCTTACTTATTAGTTTTAGTTTAAATACAGAGAAAATGCAATGAATTGAGATTTAAAAGGTGCCTTTGTTTAATGTGTACATACGTAGGTCCACTCCCCAAACATAAATTTAAGTAAAAATTGTCTTGACGAGTTTTAAGTATTTTTTTTTAATTTTCCGTAGGATATTGAAAACCCCCCCCAAAATTTTTTCCTGTGTGCGCCACTGAGATATATCGATGAAATTTGGTACGCGTGATTTACTTACTTAGGCAAACCTTTGGACAGAAAATTGTTAAAATCGGTTGACGGCCACGCCCACTTTTATATATGGGAACTATAGAGTGGCCTAATAAAAACATTTTAAGCGATATCTTTGTCAAATATGAAGGTAATTCATTGAAATTTTGTGGCATGAGTTCCACAATAGACCGGAAACAAAAAGTAGAAAAATTTTGGAAAATGGGCGTGGCACCGCCTCTTTTTAGACAAAGGAATATACGAGATTTCTTAGCCTATAACTCGACAAATAATTGAGATATTATGACGAAACTTGGTTTATACACTTTTATAACTAGTGTTAATAGACACGCAAAAATTTATTCAAATCGGTTTATGACCACGCCTACTTTTTGACAAAGATATTTCTGGAACACCCTTTGGGAATTTGTAACGTGACATCTTTGTAACTAGAAGTCGTAAAGGAATGAAATTTTGGGCAAAGAATAAAATTCATATACTTAGTGGGATGACTGATAAAAATGTTGAAAATAGGCGTGGTTACGCCCACTTTATGCAGCACTCGCTTTATATTAAGTGCACCGTGTTTCCATCAAACGCAAACAAACAATGAAAGCATACAGCTGAGTATTTAATGTTCGATTCCACTCGAACTTAGGCTTCCTTACTTGTTCATAATGAATATTCTATTGAATATGCACCTCCTTACCTCAAATACTGCTGGGTATTCATATGTGCGGAATAGTATGTCTAGTTTCTAATACAATATCCATACATATGTATGTATGTGAATAGGAGCGCCACCGACACGGCCACCATGGCGTATGAGTTCGTTCGATAGTGCGGGATAGTTTTGCCGGCTTGCGTGCCCCTACTGGGCGCCTAATGCAACGTTATGGTAATATAGTTAGTTTTGGAAACATAACTATTTTTAATAATAGTTATTATGCGCTGTCATACGTTACAAGCATATATGAAATAAATAAAATATTTAAGCAAATAAAGCAACAAAAATTACGTACTACGCGAATAAGAGTAGCTTGGCACATAATATTAACTATGTGTATGGAAAGTGGGTATTTTTATACACCAATCAACACTGTTAGATATTTGTTACATGCTAACAACTAAGCACAACGCATTTTTTCGGTTGTTTTTTATTTTCATTATAAATAAATTAACACGTGTGTGTCTGTGTGTATGGATTGTGTAAAGTGAGTGCGCAGCGGCTTAAAACATAAATAAATAACTAAATTAATAATAATTGCTTATAAAATAAAACCATGCAATGCTTACACATTTATCTGTTCGCCATGTCGTAATTTATGAAGAACTAAAATATCCTGAGCGCCAAGTAGCGCAACAGCAAGCCGCTGCGTGTGAAGTGGCGCAAGCGAAGCGCATTAGAAATGTGAACTTAGACATACATACCTACATACAGGCAATGTGAAGGTATATATGAACATACATATGTACTTAAATACGTTAAACTTTCGCTTTATCCTTAAGGCAGAACAAATCAACCTCACGAACAATGTGAGTTTGCTTAGCAGCCCCAACTGCTTATCAACATCATTCTAGTAAGTTGGACACCTTTTACTGTAAAGCACTTAGAATTTTACCGTTTCAATTTTTTACCAGCCACGTGTGTTTTATTTATTAAACTAACTTGACGAGCTCACTTTTTACAGGTAATTTCACATAAAAAATGTCATGATTTGTTGATAAAGATTGCATAATTCACCTGTTAATAACAGGCTAACAGAATGTATCACACATGTGTGCATATGCCATGTATCCTACGGAAAATGTTCTAGGTATGTAGGCAAGGCGTGCACCTGAAAAAGTTAAAACTGTTTGTATGAAGTTAGAAAAGAAAAGCGAGAAAAAAACTGATATCCTGCAGGATAACTCACAAGGTTGTTGCACGTTTTGTACAACAGCAAACGAGCAACGATGAATGATAAAAGGAAAAAGGAAAAGGAAAAAGGGAAAGGAAAAAGGAAAAGGGAAAGGGAAAGGAAGAGGAAAAAAGGAAGAAAGAAAAGCTTTTGCATTATTTCCAAGTAAAGCGATGAGAGTGGTAACTGTATGTATGTGCGTATATGTGCATATGTTAACGGAAAAAATCCGTAATGTAGTGTTTGTTATACTATCTACACGGAAAGAAATTTGTATACTTGAAACAAGAAAAATGCTTTCTTGAAATTAATAAGAGGAAATAAGAAAAATTGACTTAATTATTACTGGCATTAAGAAATTGAGTTTCCCAAAAATGAGATAATTATTTTCTTATTCAAGAACACTAACAAAATGTATAGAAAAAAATGTCGAAAAAAAATATTTAAATAAATAAGAACATCTTTGCTTAAATTTACTTAAATGAAGAAAATCTTTTTGCTAATATCAAGAAGAATTTTAAAAAATTGTGCTTCGACGAATTGGAACAACAAACTACAGCAAAAAAAAAATTGAAAATAAATAAGAAAACGTTTTCTTCAGGATCCACCTATACAGGTCGGCTCTTTAAATCAGCTGAATTCTTCTTCTTCTTCAACAGCTATCCAATTTCTCTACTTCTGCATATTCTATACATATGTACATTCGTGTTTACTATTTGTCAAATTCTTCGTTCTCTGAGTTTCTTCATCATTCGCTCGTGAGCTGAATGTCAAATTGTTTCGTTCTACTTTCAGTTTTGACATTCCGTTTGACATTCAGCTCACAGCATGTTTGTGTGTATGTATCATGGACCGACCTGTTAATTGGATCATGGTTTTCTTGAGCGAAGTAAAATTTTTCTTGCTGAATTTGCATATCCAAAGGTACACGTATTTTTTTCATTTGCCATCCGCTTTGCGTATTTCTGAATATTTCTACAATTCTCAGATTGTTAGAGAAGCATTTGGTATAAGGAGTTCACTATTTGCATCTTCATTTATATTAAACTAGCTGGCCCGGCAGACGTTGTTCTGCCTAAAATTTATTCCTATAAAGCTATAAAACTGTCAATTCTCTGAACAAAAGAGATATACATATATTCACAGCGACAAACCTAATTTCTCTTATCCCTATCTCTGTCTCTGTCTCTATCTCTATCTCTATCTCCATCTCCATCTCCATCTCCATCTCCATCTCCATCTCCATCTCCATCTCCATCTCCATCTCCATCTCCATCTCCATCTCCATCTCCATCTCCATCTCCATCTCCATCTCCATCTCCATCTCCATCTCCATCTCCATCTCCATCTCCATCTCCATCTCCATCTCCATCTCCATCTCCATCTCCATCTCCATCTCCATCTCCATCTCCATCTCCATCTCCATCTCCATCTCCATCTCCATCTCCATCTCCATCTCCATCTCCATCTCCATCTCCATCTCCATCTCCATCTCCATCTCCATCTCCATCTCCATCTCCATCTCCATCTCCATCTCCATCTCCATCTCCATCTCCATCTCCATCTCCATCTCCATCTCCATCTCCATCTCCATCTCCATCTCCATCTCTATCTCTATCTCTATCTCTATCTCTATCTCTATCTCTATCTCTATCTCTTTCTCTATCTCTATCTCTTTCTCTATCTCTATCTCTATCTCTATCTCTACCTCTATCTCTATCTCTATCTCTATCTCTATCTCTATCTCTATCTCTATCTCTATCTCTATCTCTATCTCTATCTCTATCTCTATCTCTATCTCTATCTCTATCTCTATCTCTATCTCTATCTCTATCTCTATCTCTATCTCTATCTCTATCTGTATCTCTATCTCTATCTCTATCTCTATCTCTATCTCTATCTCTATCTCTATCTCTATCTCTATCTCTATCTCTATCTCCATCTCTATCTCTATCTCTATCTCTATCACTATCTCTATCTCTATCCCTATCTCAAAATGTATAGGAAAATAATTTTTGTTTTGTGCATTTTTCGGGAATTTTATTGGATATTCTCCTATTCTGGCCAGAGAACAATCTGAATTTGCGTCAATTATCCAAATCGGTGCAGGCGTTCTTGAGTTATAGGCGTTTGTACTAACGCCACTTCCTTTTATATATGTATATAGATGAAATGTTGTCATTTCAATGAACACGTACTAGGAAAATACTAGTTGACTAATTATGGTTTTCTAATCACTCATGATGATTAATGTTTTTAGAAAATATTTAGTTAATTTAATACATATTTAATATTTTCTTATTTCTTTAAGCTCGTATAAGAAAAGTTTAATTGCAACAAAAAATAATTTCTTAATTATTTATTTCTAAAAAGAAGAAAAAAACACTTACCGTAAGTAAATTATTTCTTATTTATTTAAAATCCAATTTTACTTGAAGCAAGAAAATGTTTACATATCGACGGCTGAGAATAACATCGCCCTATTTCAAAAATTGTTTCAAAAGCGTTCTATTTGAAAAATTGTTTCAATAACGTCCTATTTCAGAGTTTGCTTCAAGAACGCCCTTTTTGAAAAATTGTTTCAATAACGTCCTATTTTAGACAATTATTCAAAAACGCCCTATTTCAGAGAAATATATATGGAATTTTCTCTGAAATAGGGCGTTTTTGAAGCAAAATCTGTAATAGGGCGTTTTTGAAACAATTTTTGAAATAGGGCGATCTTATTCTCAGACGTCGATATTTACTATTTAAAATAGAATTTTCTTGATATTAAGAAATTATTTTCTAAGTTCAAAATCAAGTCTAGTTTTCTTGTCTCGGCATTGATTCTAGTAAAAAATTCTTTCCGTGTACCTTTGCTTTTCTCCAGCTTTGCTTTTGAACAGCTTCATGTGAATATGCGATTTGTCTACACTTGCCTCCCCACACAGTTCCCATAGCCAATTTTATCAAATTAACTAAATTGATGTTTTCTAATTTCCCACTCCACACACACACACACACACACAAGGGAACGCATTCAAACGCAGGAACACATGTTTTCAATGCCACATTTATAAGCAACTCGCGTTAGCAGATTCTACGTCAAATTCGTGCAAGGAATTTCGATATTAGAAAGTCACAGGCGAACAGCTTTCGTCGTAGACTTTAGCTGGCATTAGAACATTTGAGAATGCAACACAGCTGATAGGGATAAAATCTTATGTGCATATACTACAAAAGCAACAACTGAAAACACTCATGCGCATAGCTGTCTATCACGTAGCAAGATGTACACAACTAGTAGTATACATATACATACATATACAAATTTACATATAAAAGCACGTACGTTAAAGAAAGTATACGTAATAATTGCTCGGGTAGTTATAAGCCGAATGGATCTGCCTGGGGAGAATTGGAGCTTACAGTGAGTGGTTAACAAAACGAAAGGAAAAAAGCATTTGTATGTATGTACATATATATATTCATGTGTTGCTATGTCTGGCACGTATTAGGAGCAATATGTAGATTGCAAATGTCCAGGATTTAAGCAAGGATTTCAAAATATATACATACATAATTTTGATTTGATTAATTTTGTCTTGTGGCATGCAACTTTAAATAATATGTTTCAAGTGTTTTGGCAACTAGCTATAAAATAGCGTTTAATCATCGCCTGTTACTTTAGAACTTCGCCGCTAAACAACAGTTGGCATTATTGATTGTTACAAACGAATACCTATACCCAAAAAGTTTACAAATTTTCCTTGCGAAATTTTCGAACTTTATTAGCTTGCATTTCTTTGCTATTCGCCTGGTATTTAAGCCCAATCGAATTTGGCCTAATAGTGCTTATGTCGAACTTAATAGACAGATAAGCATAACAAAAGCATTAAAGTTGAGCTAAATAAGGCGTTTGCTTTGTATTTGTAAGCTAAAAAGCATATGTAAGCATACATATACATATGTACATATGCATAAGCGAGTAGTAATTTGCTTTAAGTTTACAAATGCTTGTGACAAAAAAAAGCTTGCAAAGTTTGAAGGCGTGCTTTAAGCGTTGACGGGCAATTGAACTTAAGTATTAAGCGATAAAGGAAGTTGTTGCGGAAATAACTAAAGCTAGAACTTCTCTGCGACTAAGCTTTGAAGCACTTAAGTTCGAATGAAATTATATACCAATAAAAGCGATTTATAAAAATCGATATTTGATTTTGTATATTTTGAATAAACTCACAATTAAGGCAATATACCTTAATTTTTAAATTGAAGCTATGCTACATTAAATGTAGGCCCTATTTTCTGGAATCCGGTTGCAGCAAGGCCTACATTTTTTGGATGCTGATACTTTTCATAATTTTCCGAACTCTTTGTAAGTAAGTTGCTTTTAACTACATGCTGTTTTTCTTAATAAAACTTTGCAAGCATTGTTAGTTTGTTGCGGAATAATAGCGAAAAAGGTTTCAAAAGTAAACAATTAAGGAAACCTAAGTTCGAGTGGAATCGAACATTAGACACTCAGCTGTATGCATTCATTGTTCGTTTGCGTTTGATGGAAACGCGGTGTACATAATTTATATAAAGCGGGTGCCGCATAAAGTGGGCGTAGCCATGCCCATTTTCACAATGTTTATCAGTCATCCAAGTAGGCATATGAATATTATTCTTTGTGCAAAATTTCATTCCTTTATGACTTCTAGTTACAAAGATGTCATGTTACAAACTCCCAAAGGGTGTTCCAGAAATATCTTTGTTAAAAAGTAGGCGTGATCATAAACCGATTTCGCTAAATTTATATATATATATATATATATAGGTCCATATCTATCTCGATTATTTCATTCTGTTACAATCCACCGTTATGAAATCAAAATTATAATACTCTGTGTACTAGTACAGCTGAGTATAAAAATAAAGCTTTATTATCAAATAAATACACACCATAGAAAGCTCCGGTCTTGAAAGTTTAACCGGATAATTATTTTCCAATAAAATTCTGAAATTACAGTTAGGAATATCCTGCGGGTATTTTACACCACACGGACGACTCTGTTAGGGGCAGGCCTGACGTAGCCGCCACTTGAAAATCTGCGAGATCTAATGGCAAGATGTTTAGAATAGCTTGCAGAGCTTCGTCAGAACGCAGCCTAGCGGAGGTGTAGGTCTTTTCACAGGAGTCTTGTGAATAGACTTGAATCTCCAGCTTTCTTTCCGGCTGCTGCAGCGTTTACTAGGCTTAAGTTTCAGCTATAATGGAATCCTATCCACCAGGATTTATTCATCTTCAGCAACAACCAAGCAGCAATTAGGTCTGTTGACTCCCGCTCGTTCATTTCTGAATTAACACTAGATTGCCCCGATCACCTCAAGGTGCACCGGAACACAGGAATATCGATGGAAATTATACCGCAGATGAAATAGCAAGGTAAGCTGCTATCGAGCAGGTTCCTCTTGACAAAGAACGCACAGGTATGCTCTTGGCCACATGCAAGCTAATGCTTAAACAGCACATCTATAAGCTAGCAAGTGATAGATGGCAACAGAACCCAGTATATCGAACATCAAGGCAAACCTGGCGAAAATGGGATCACCAACGATCTCGTCAAATATGTACCCAAAGGAGAGAAAAAATTTCGTACTTGCTAGTAGTGACAGGACACTACCTCATCGAGAAACATGCAGAGAGGCTATGTGCACCCTGCTGCAGAAGCTGCAGGCATCATGGTCAGGACAAGGAGTCGATCGAACATCTCATTTGTCATTGTGCGGCTTTTAATGGGGTCAGACGGCGCTTTGTTGGCAGTACTTTCCTGGCTAGGTTATGCGGGGTCGCAGACGTCGACGTAAAGGACCTGGTGAACTTCAACTAAACACACCCACTTTAACACCTTGTACAATAACGTTTTACGTGTCCCTGTATGCAAAATAAAATGAGAAAACAAATATGTATTTATGAGAGGCATGCAATGGTACGAAAGAAATGTTAGGAAACTGAATGCTAAATAATACAAAAAAAATAGGTAAAAAAACTTTTTAAGTTAAACGGTTTTATGTTATAAATACATTGCAATGTTTAAGATAAATGTACTAAAAACCAAAAAATAATAAAATAGATACAGTCGTGGGAATTATAAACATTTGCATAGACTAGACTAAAATAAAACCGGGGGGCACGTCAATTGTCTACAAATTATCGACTTAATGTGCGATAGAAGGATCGTTTAATTCGTCGTTAGGCAGTTGGCCCGCAGACGGTGAGGAAATTACTTACTATTTTCTTGCTCATGGAACTTCCAATAGTTATACACTCCATGTTAATAAAAGAGATGTTTCAACTAGTTTATCGTTGGACATTCACACGAGGAATCGTTTCACTGCTCGTAGTTTGTCTTTAATCGACAAAACATATGATAAAAGTACTACTCGCTCACCACTATGAAACCCTAAAACTCGCTTATAATCGAGCTTGCTAGCTTTTTTCCACATTCTAGCCCTACTTATCACACGTCCATCGTTGTCGGTTGAACAACTGCCTAATTATAGTGTAACATTACAAAACAAACATTTTAATCAACGATTGTAGACAATTGACGTGCCCCACGGTTTTATTTTAGTCTAGTCTATGCAAATGTTTATAATTCCCACGACTGTATCTATTTCATTATTTTTTGGTTTTTAGTACATTTATCTTAAACATTGCAATGTATGTATAACATAAAACTGTTTAACTTAAAAAGTTTTTTTACCTATATGTTATGTTTGGCGACCTTTATTGGTTAATATTTGTTGTTTGCCGGCTCCAGGTCGTAAGAAAAACAATCAAAAATTTTTTGTTTATATATTTTTCATGCCAATATATTTCGATTACTTTCAGTAATCGTCCTCAGGGCCACTATTAACAATTAAATAAAACAATACATTATAAACAAATCACAAAATTATAATTATAAATAAATACAAAATTACATACATTTATATGCACGTCCGTCCTGTATGACGTGGAGTTGTCAACTATCTGTTTTTAATAAATGTTTGTATATATGAGCACAATTATCTGTGTCCGTTTTGTAATTTAATCTAATGTTTGTCGGTGTGTTAATTATATGTAACATTTCGAGGGTAAAACGCTTGCTGTAATGTTGTTCTTGTTGCAGTATTTTTGTCTTCTCAAAATTTGGCAAGTGTCCGCTACTTGCACAGTGGGCCATAAGCGCCGTTTTTTGGTTTATTATTTTATTACAATTTTTTGCATCTGATTTATGTTGCGCTAGTCTAGTTTTTAGTTTAGATTTCGTTGTGCCTACATATACACTATTACATGGTTCGATGTTATTACCGTTACAGGGGATTTGATACACTACGTTACTTCTTTCAAATGGGGGAATATTTGACTTAACTCTATTGAAAAATTGTTTTAATGTGTTTTCTGGTTTATGTGCGATTCTTACTTTGTCATTATTGTAGCAGTCTGATTGTTTTAGTCGTTCTGATAATTTTGGCACATAAGTTACTGACTTGAAAATCACTGGGTTGTTGGCTTTTTGACTATTTTGCGACTTATATTTTCTTAATAAATTCTTTATTGTTTTTTCGGGGAAATCATTGTTTTTTAATAATAAAAATATTTCTTTTTGAATGTCATTGTGGTAAATTTCATCCGAAGTCTGCATCATTCTTCGTATACAGCCCATTGCTGTATTTATTATCATCGTCTTAGGGTGTTTTGAATTAAAGTTGACGATTCGTCCTGATGCTGTCGGTTTTTTATACCACTTTAATTTCAACTGGTTTCCATGCTTATTGATAACTGAGTCAAGATATACTAATTTATGGTCTTTCTCTATTTCAAATGTGAATTTAATATTTTTGTCAAAAGAGTTAAGTGCATTTAGAGTTGTGTGTATGTCATTTTCATTAATTATTGCGAATAAATCGTCAACGTATTTTGTGAGCATTCTTGGCTTTCGTTGTAACTTTTCTATTGTGCTTTCTAGCAAATTCTCCATCACAATATCTGCTATTACTGGAGACGTCGGAGATCCCATTGGTAGTCCTTTTAATTGCGTGTATATATTGTCCTTATATTTAAAATATCTATTTTCCTGGATGCAAAATTGAACTACTTCCATAAATGTTCGCTTTGGAATATCCGTAAATTTTCTTATTATTGACCATTTTTCTGATATAGCATCAAGTGCTAGATGTATTGGAATGCTCGGAAAAAGTGAAACCACGTCAAAAGAAATAAGTTTTTCGTCATCACAAATATAAGTATTATTAATTTTTTCTTTGAAATCCAGGGTATTTCTGATATTATATATAGAGTCCGTGGTTACTTTTTTTAGTACGTCAACAATATATTTGCACAGCCCGTATGATGGTGATCCTATGGTGGAACAAATTGGTCGAAGTGGCATTCCGTCTTTATGTATTTTGGGTAACCCATAAATTCTAGGAGGTAGTGCAGAAGTAGTAGTAAGTTTTCTTTTCTCGGCTATTGTGATATGTCCCATTGTAAAAAGTTTTTCAACCAGACTGTTATTTTTATTTTGTAACCGCGATGTGGGATCTTGTCTTTGGATTCTATATGTAGTCAAGTCGCTTAAAATATCTATCATTTTATTCTCATATTCGTCAATTTCCATCGCCACTGTTTTATTTCCTTTGTCTGATGTAAGTATTTTTATGTTTTTATTTTTCTTGAGAAATATTCGCGTCTGGTCCACTGTATCCATTATTGCACTATCTATTTCACTGGGGCTATGTGTTGTTGTGTGATTTTTAACCAGTAAGGAGAATTTTGTTCGGGCTTCTTCTTGTTTCTCTTTGTTGTCAAAACTCTGTATCAAATCCTCTCCATCGGCTATGTACTTGAAAAGTGGAAAATTCTTTTTATCCACTGGCAGAGCGAATTTTGGCCCCTTTGCCAACAGCGCTTTAACATCATCTGGTATATTTGCTTTTGTTTTATTTATAAACCAATCTTCATGTGTTTTGTTGTTTGTAAAAAATTGTTTGTTGCGTTTATTCCGGAGTTTCTCATATTTTTTATCTTGGCGCTTCTGCAAAGTTGTTTTAAGTCCATTACCTACGTGTTTTTCATTTTCAATAAATTGTTGAAAATCAATTTCGCTCATTTTTTCTTTGAGTTTTGTTGTTGTGTCTTCTATCTGTTTGTTAAACCTTTTTAAAACGTTGTGCTTTTGTTTAATAAGTAAATTTAATATTTTTGTCAGGTAGTTTTTTGTATGTCTATTTAAAATTTTTTCAATGTCGGTGTTGGCGTCACAATCTGATGCGAATAAACTATTACATTTTGTGGTGTTTTTCAAAAAATTAGGAATAATCTTAGACTTTCTACATTTTAAGAGGAACTTGATATTACATTTAACTTTAATTAATTTTTTAGATACATACACCGACAAACATTAGATTAAATTACAAAACGGACACAGATAATTGTGCTCATATATACAAACATTTATTAAAAACAGATAGTTGACAACTCCACGTCATACAGGACGGACGTGCATATAAATGTATGTAATTTTGTATTTATTTATAATTATAATTTTGTGATTTGTTGTGATTTGTTTATAATGTATTGTTTTATTTAATTGTTAATAGTGGCCCTGAGGACGATTACTGAAAGTAATCGAAATATATTGGCATGAAAAATATATAAACAAAAAATTTTTGATTGTTTTTCTTACGACCTGGAGCCGGCAAACAACAAATGTTTTTTTACCTATTTTTATTTTCTAGTTTTTAGTTTTTATTTCGCATTCTGTTTAATTCATTTAGTGCTTCATTATTGCAAGGTTTCTTGCCCGTTAGTTTAATTACCCCGATCTCAGCTCCACCTAGCGGAATTTTTTTTTAAGAAAATATTTCTTTTCAAGGTAGTAATACATGTTCCGAATTTCAGCCAAATCGGACCATAAATGCGATTTTTGTAAATATAGCGACCCACGCGCCACCTATCGGAAGTTTTTTTTAGGAAAATATTTCTTTTCAAGGTAGTAATACATGTTCCGAATTTCAGCCAAATCGGACCATAAATGCGATTTTTGTAAATATAGCGACCCACGCGCCACCTATCGGAATTTTTTTTTAAAGAAAATATTTCTTTTCAAGGTAGTAATACATGTTCCGAATTTCAGCCAAATCGGACCATAAATGCGTTTTTTGTAAATATAGCGACCCACGCGCCACCTATCGGAATTTTTTTTCACAATATTGCATTGTCATCGGGGTTATACATGCGTACCAAATTTCAGATTAATCGGTTGACAGGAAGAGGGTGAAATCTGAATTACTAAATTTGACCCAAGAATAAATAATAAATAAAACAAACGGGGTGAGCTAAATAAAACCGTTTAAAAAGAAATACAATATGCAAAATTTTGTAGAAACACTCTACACAGGTGCATAGAATCATAGTCGTTATGTATGTACATATGTACGTAGGTTTACACCTATACATACAACAACACGCAGCCAGACACCAGACGCAAGAAACAATGTCCTTTCAACCCACTTTCCGCATACATGGATACAATATGCAATTATACATATGTAGATACATACATTCACACATAACAACGCCACTTGAAAGCAGACTAAAAATAAACGTAATGAATAATAGAAAACTTCATAAATGAGTGCAAATAAAATGGCAGTAAAAACGCTACAAAGCGAAAAAAAAACAAACAAAATGGCTACAATGAAAACGGATAAAATGAAAAAAAAAAAAACATGAAACCAAAAAACAATCAAAAGTTAAAAGAGCACAATGCCAAACCGAAATGTCACCTGCTGCCCGTTACTGGGCGCCTAAGCACAAAACATTTCTCAAGCTTTGAAGATTTCAACGGCACTTCAAACTTCTTTGATCTGTCACCTTTTACGTACTTAACGTGTGCACTTAAGTGCTTTGGCATGCTGACGACGAATGCATTTATTAAGGATCAAAGGAATTATGTATGCAAGTGTGCCAAAGGGAATGATGATTGTAGCAACAAAGTCTGGTTTGTTGTTGTTTTTGTTATAGACAATTTGTAGGTGGAAAAAGATAAAATAAGTAAACAAGTAGTGAATAGAAAATTGACGTATGCCATGTGTGTGTATTGGTGCATGCGTGGGCGTAGTACACTACTGAAATCACATTCGAAGACAACGCTATTAGGTTAGCATAATTTTAGGCGCACAAACATGGCATAATTCATTGTATTTGCAGTCATGCAATTGAGTACTACATATTTAAATACATATGTTATTTGTATTTGTAGTCATTATGTGCTGTCATAAATTAAAATGCTATTTTGCATTAACATTTGACATAGACACCATCGTTTTGAAGTGCAAAAACAAATAACGTACATGTGTATGTGGCCATGATGTACCCTGCAAAAAAGTTTTGCTTATAGTTGACAAATCAGGTCTATAAAAGGAGTACGCTGGCAGCTCCGCTTCTGTTATGCACTCACTCTGTCTGCTCCTAACTCTCTAATATTTAGCTAGGCCTTATTTCACATGGCGCATAAGCGTTTGAAATAAGGTGTGCTCTCAGAGAGAGAGAGAGAGTACTGCTTATGGAAAATCAGCCTTATTTTAAGCCTTGCGCCATGCAAATTTCCTATCCTTATAATTTTCAGGCCTTATTTCGTAAGCCTTTGAATCTGCTGTTTTAATTCTTAAATAAGGCTTGGATTTCTTGGTGGATATGTATATGTGCTTACTTACATACATGAGTGTGAGTTAAAACGGGTAGAAATGGAAATTTATTGTGGTTATGTTAAACCGCTTATTGCCGTCTGAGTAAATTCATTCCCAGCAAAAAATGTTTGCTTATTGTTAACAAATCAGGTCTAAACAGGAGTACGCTGGCAGCTCCGCTTCTGTTATGCGCTCACTCTGTCTGCTTCTAATTCTCTCATACTTATCTAGGCCTTATTTCGCATGGCGCATAAGCCTTTGGAATAAGATGTGCTCTCAGAGAGAGTACTCCTTATGGCCTGATGACATCAACACAGGAAAATAAGCCTTATATTAAGCCTTATGTCATACAAATTTACTACCCTTATAATTTTCAGGCCTTATTTCGTAAGCCTTTAAATCTGCGGTTTTAATTCTTAAATAAGGCTTAGATTTTTTGGTGGGTTTGTTAGCAGATATTTCTATGTATATGTAAATATGGATGTATGAACATATTTATGCGATTGTATACGATTGAGAACATTTATGCATATGCACATACATAATTATATTTATACACATTACTTATATGTATATAAAAAGTGCGCATAAACATGCAAGTGCGCATATACTTACATATAAACATACATATGTACATCCATATGCACTTAACCTCAGTCTGACACATGTTTCGAAAGTCACATTCATACCACATGGGCCTGGTTGGACCCACCCTGCAGCTAATACACAGGACAGTCCCGAAAAAGGACAGTGTGCAACTAGAGAGTTCACAACTAGTTCAGAACTGGTTCTAAATGGATGCAGAGCGGTACAGTTTATTATTGTGACTGGAAAAATTTATGTTTGCAGGTATTACATGAAAGTTGAGCAACAAGAAACGTCGCACTTTACAATAACGCCCCTTTTTGCTGTCTTTTGCTGGGTAGTACCAAATGGAACGGACATACATTTATATAACCAAACTAATACTTATTACTTGGCATTTGTAAATGAATGGAGATAATTCCACCTTTTGTATGACGAAACTTCCGAAACTTGTTATTTAATAATATAATGTCGCATTTATTTTCAGTATTTTAAAAGTTCTGCTGGCTGAGCATTATTTTTGTAAGGCGCGACGAAAAAGCGAGCATTTCTGAACTAGCGCTGAAGTGCTTCTTTTTGAAATAACTCCGAACTATTGATTTTTGTACTATGCTAGAATTGTGCATATAGTAAGTAGTTTAGAATGCGTTCCAAAGTTCTGCAGAGGGGTATAATTGTCACTTCGTAGGACATCGCCTTTCTAAAAAAAGACAATTGAAAGCAGTTCACAGTTGAACGAGAACTGATCCTGTCTATTTTTGAACTAGTTATGCACTAGGCTGGAACTAGCGCCATTTGCTACAGGACATAAATGCGCTCGTATGGATTACATGTTATATTATTTGATTTATTTTTATGTGTATTTGCACTGCATTTAGTTAGTGTATTATATGTGTATCAAAACCATATATAAATAAATTTACAGTGCATTATTTACACATGTAATGGCAATGTAGTATCCGTGTAGCTGCCATGTCTATTTTTTCCGCCTTGATTCATATACACACAAACGCTATGTAGTGTTTAACGGCGTGTGCCGTTTTGCAAAAACAAGTGCATTTGTGTATCACTGCCGACACATACCATCATAGACATAAGTATATGAATTACGAATAGGTTCGCAGGATCTGAGCGCAAGTTGCGAAATCACTGCAATGATGGTGGTCCCATTGCCTTTTTGGCTCTATCTACAGCAATATGTTTTGCTTTATTTACCTATCTACATCACCCTTCACATCTCTACACCACACTTCACTTGACTCCACCTCATCACGCCAACCCCATCCGCTCTCTTTTACTTGCATCATGCCCCACATCTACTAATGTCCTGCTGTTTGTATACATTTGCTGGGGCATACGTTTGTGTATTTGCCCTCAGTCTCAGCGCGTATCAATGCCACAATTTAGTACATGTAATATATGTATACATGTTGGAATACGGTTATTTGTTTTGTGCCACTATGATGCTGCTGCCACTACCACAGTTATGTGTTATATGTACTAAAAACATATGTACTGGCATATTTTGTGATCTGTTTGAATAAGCTTTTAAATGGGGTGGTTGGCTGGCATAATGGCATATACGGATTCCTAAATATACATATACATACATACCTACATTCATGTGTATGTATATGTAGCCTTAACAGCAGCAGCATCCTTACTTTGTGGTATGCATATGGTTGAAGCTGAAGAAGGATGATATTATATCCACGCCAGCAAGAATATGACTTGCCGTACATTCATATGTACATCCACTTACTTTATAAAACGGAATGAAAACTAAATAATTTTGTATTTGAAAATTTATTAAACTAGGCTATTCTGGCAACTGTCTACCCAAACACACACAACTAACTTTCGAAAGGAAAAAAAAATGGTCTTTGGCAAGACAGTTTCCCGGATAGCCTAGTTAATTTCTATAATTCCGACACAAAGTTAAAAATATAAATAATTTCCTCCAATAAAATGAAACTTCGCAAACGCCCAGCATTTTTCACTGCATCCTGAATACGATAAAAACTCAATTCGCCCAGCAGTAATAAACAAGCAAAACAAAACTCTAAAAAAAACTCGGTAAAAACTCCGGCGAATGAACTCAGCGAAAGTGAAAGTTAAACAACGCTCTCTCGCCCACCAAGCTTGGTCTTCATTATCGGCTCGTCTCGGTTCCAATGGCTGCACACTTAAGGTGTACGTTGCGCAAAGTTTATTGCGCTTTAAAGAATTTTCAAGAATATACAAACATATATACACACAAACATAAAAACATCTCTGCATGCACCCAGCAAACATTCGGAGTCATAAAAGAGTCTGAAAGGAATCCTAAACCGGAGCGTTTTCACACTTATTATGAGCTCATTTTGGAGTCCGACATGTGTTTTGTTTTTAAGGTGGACGCCCCATATGAGCCTAATTACTTACATCATATGAGCCTGAGTGAGAGCCAAAAAAACTACTATTGGACTTACATTTTTGCTTCTTTCTTTCCTTCTTTTATGACTACAACTTTTCCAGTTTAAGTTCGGATAGTAACACAAAGTTCAGAAAAATAAAATTGAAATTCTGAAAAATTAAATTGAAGTTCTGAAAAACAAAATTGAACCTCGGAGTTTCCAACTGAAGTTCAGAAAATGGATATTGCGAACTTCTGAACTTCAGTTTTAGTTTTCCGAACTTCAATTTTTTTTGAACTTCAATTTTATTTTTCCGAATTTCAATTTCAGTTTTCTGAACTGCAAATTTATTTTTCCGAACTTAAATTTTTTTCTGAACCTCAATTTCAATTTTCTGAACTTCAATTTTATTTTTCTCAACATCAATTTTCTTTTTCTGAACTTCAGTTTTATTTTTCCAAACTTCAATTTTGTTTTTCCGAACTTCAAATTTTTTTTCTCAGGTTCAATTTTTTTTGAACTTCAATTTTATTTTTCCGAACTTCAACTTCAATTTTCCGAACTTCAATTTTTTTTATATGAGTTTGATATGAGCTTTTGGCCAGTTTTTAATTAAGAAAAATTGAAAAAATTTTTTTGGTTGATGTTATGGATCCATTTCGGAGACCACATCCCCTCATCAGACTTCTTCAGGCGGCCTCAACCGAGGATCGAACTTAAGTCTTTTATATTGGTAATCCAATGACATCCAAATTTTTTTTTCTGAACTTCAATTCCGAACTTAAACTGAACAAGTAAGGAAGCCTAAGTTCGAGTGGAATCGAACATTAGATACTCAGCTGTATGCTTTCATTGTTTGTTTGCGTTTGTTCGATATAGGGTGTATTTTATATAAAGCGAGTGCCGCATAAAGTGGGCGTAGCCACGCCCATTTTCAACATTTTTATCAGTCATCCAACTAAGAATATGAATATTATTCTTTGTGCAAAATTTCATTCCTTTATGACTTCTAGTTACAAAGAAGTCTTGTTACAAATTCCCAAAGGGTGTTCCAGAAATATCTTTGTTAAAAAGTAGGCGTGGTCATAAACCGATTTCAATAAATTTTTGCGTGTCTATTAACACAAGTTATAAAAGTGGATAAACCAAGTTTCGTCACAATATCTCAATTATTTGTCGAGTTGTGGGCTCTGAAATCTCGTTGATTCCTTTGTCTGAAAAGAGGCGGTGCCACGCCCATTTTCCGAAATTTTTCTATTTTTTGTTTCCGATCTATTGTAGAACTCATGCCACAAAATTTCAATGAATTATCTTTATATTTGACAAAGATATCGCTTAAAATGTTTTTATTAGGCCACTTTATGATACCCATATATAAAAGTGGGCGTGGTCGTCAACCGATTTCGCTAAAATTTCGAACATGTATTACTACAAGTAGTGAAAGTGTATAGACCAAGTTTCGTCATAATATATCGATTATTTGTCGAGTTATGGGCTCAGAAATCTCGTATATTCCTGCTTCTAAAAGGAGGCGGTGCCACGCCCATTTTCCAAAATTTTTGTATTTTTTGTTTTATGTCCATAGTTGGACACCTTCCATAAAATTTCAATGATATATCTTTATATTTGACAGAGATATCGCTTAAAATGCTTTTATTAGGCCACTTTATAATACCCATATATAAAAGTGGGCGTGGTCGTCAACCGATTTTGGCAATTTTTCGTCCAAACATTTGCCTAAGTAAGTATATCACGCCTACCAAATTTCATCGATATATCTTCAACGGTTTCTGAGTTACGACTCATAAAACTTTCAATGTTTGCCCCTTAATAAGTGGGCGTGGCACCGCCCATTTTCCAAAATTTCACCATATTTCTTCATAAGGGCCTGAGCTCAATACGTGTGTGAAATTTTATCACTCTAGCTCTATTAGTGACCGAGATACAAAATTTCCGATTTTTACTATATAGGGGAGGTGGGCGTGGTCATGGTCCGATTTCGCCCATTTTCAATACCATCCGTTCCTGTCTTGATACCAACTTACATTTCAAATTTCATCAAAATATCTCAATTTTTGCGCGAGTTATCGTGCTCACAGACGGACAGACGGACAGACGGACAGACGGACAGACGGACAGACGGACAGACGGACAGACGGACAGACGGACAGACGGACGGACATGGCTCAATCGATTTCTCTTTTCACCCTGATCATTTTGATATATATAAGTCTATATCTATCTCGATTATTTTATTCTGTTACAATCCACCGTTAGGAAATCAAAACTATAATACTCTGTGTACTAGTACAGCTGAGTATAAAAAGGTGTAGTTAACCAAAAAAATAAATATTTTTTTTTGCATTTATCGTCTCCTAACCCAGTTATCTTCATCCTCTATCCATTATGCTTCCAAGTACATTTGTAGCTTCAGCTCCGCTTGTTTTCATTTTCCAAAGTTCTCAGGCCCATTTTTTGCACATGTGTACACATCTCGAACTAATATTGGATTCCAAAATTTAAGGCTCATACTTATTATCAACATATTTGCGACTCATATCGGACTCTAAAATTATGGTTGCTCCGAGAATGTTTGCTGGGTATCTACATACGTTCGTAGCATCACACCAGTTTATAGAATTGCAACAAAAAAAGTCTATCAACATCAAAACAAATACTTAATTAGACATTTGCAGACAATGTTGTGCACATTCACGTCATGTGTTGGGAAGTGATCGCGGCGCGTGAGTTCAGCAACCATAAAAATCAAAAATCACTGCAACAAACGTCGCTGGTGCTGCTCAGCGTTTGCAACTACAAACACTAGCTAACCAACTGAATTCCATGCACATACCTGTTGTTGTTGTTGTTGTTATATAAATGTGAAGTTCTATTGCGCTGGGAACTGCCTTTTTGTGCTGCTCCATTTAGCGTTGTGATGGCATTGGCTTTCTGGCGACTATCTCTATTTATGCTCATTACTAAGTATAACACATGCACAAATTGACCATTTTTGCTAAATATACCCGATAGAGAATGCAACGATGTTTAGACTAAGTTTCTCAATACTATGTGGCCGCTGTGGTGCAGTGGGTAGAGTGCTCGACTGCTCTGCCAGAGGTCTCGGGTTCAAACCACAGTCCGAGCAAACACCAAAAAACATTTCTCTAATTAGTAAAAATCCAATTATGGGGTTTTTTAAGAGCAGCGGTCACCTCTCGGCAGTGGGCGGCATACCCTCCGAGTGTAATTCTGCCACGAAAAAGCTTCTCACAAAAAATGCATTCGCCATTCGGAGCCGGCATAAAACTGTAGGTCCACCCAATTAGTAGGAAAAACAAAAAGGACCACACCTCGAATTGGGAGAGAACCTCGGCCATAAAAAACGTCAGAGTTATAGTAGCGCCATTGTATTATTATTATTATTATTATTATTATTATTATTATTATTATTATTATTATTATTATTATTATTATTATTATTATTATTATTATTATTATTATTATTATTATTATTATTATTATTATTATTATTATTATTATTATTATTATTATTATTGTATTCTCAATACTATACAACTTTCCCTTCTGTGGCATTGGATTGCGGGTTCTTGTCTGGGGGCAGAAAGATGATTATCCATATAGCAAAACTTCCAAATCGTTTTGTAAAACATTTTAAATTTGCGAAATTTGCTCTGAGTGGTTTTTAAATAAATGAAAATAGTTTAAAATACATATCGTATGGAAATATGTTGTTAGAAAAATTTATAAAATTGGACGAGCTTTAATTTCATAGAACACTTTAACCCTCTAACCCCTCCAGATCCCCTTTTATAAACACCGAAAAAAGTAGTACTTATTTTGAAGGTCGTAATGAATATCCTAAGGTTAAGCAATATCTTATACTTCATCTAAAAATTTTCAGTACAAGGTCGATGGCCTATTGTTGCTAGTACCTTAGCTCAAAGTTTACTTTATAATTTATTTATAAAATAAACTGATGATAATAATAATAATAATAATAATAATAATAATAATAATAATAATTATAATAATAATAATAATAATAATAATAATAATAATAATAATAATAATAATAATAATAATAATAATAATAATAATAATAATAATAATAATAATAATAATAATAATAATAATAATAATAATAATAATAATAATAATAATAATAATAATAATAATAATAATAATAATAATAATAATAATAATAATAATAATAATAATAATAATAATAATAATAATAATAATAATAATAACAAGTAAGGAAGCCTAAGTTCGAGTGGAATCGAACATTAGATACTCAGCTGTATGCTTTCATTGTTTGTTTGCGTTTGATGGAAACACGGTGTAGGTACTTTATATAAATCGAGTGCTGCATAAAGTGGGCGTAGCCACGCCCATTTTCTAAATTTTTATCAGTCATCCAACTAAGCTTATGAATATTATTCTTTGTGCAAAATTTCATCCCTTTATGAGTTACAAAGATGTCACGTTACAAATTCCCAAAGGGTGTTCCAGAAGTATCTTTGTTAAAAAGTAGGTGTGGTCATAAACCGATTTCAATAAATTTTTGCGTGTCCATTAACACAAGTTATAAAAGTGTATAAACCAAGTTTCGTCATAATATCTCAATTATTTGTCGAGTTATGGGCTCCGAAATCTCGTTGATTCCTTTGTCTGAAAAGAGGCGGTGCCACGCCCATTTTCCGAAATTTTTCTATTTTTTGTTTCCGATCTATTGTAGAACTCATGCCACAAAATTTCAATGAATTATCTTTATATTTGACAAAGATATCGCTTAAAATGTTTTTATTAGGCCACTTTATGATACCCATATATATAAGTGGGCGTGGTCGTCAACCCATTTCGCTAAAATTTTGGACATGTATTACTACAAGTAGTGAAAGTGTATACACCAAGTTTCGTCATAATATATCGATTATTTGTCGAGTTACGGGCTCAGAAATCTCGTATATTCCTGCTTCTAAGAGGAGGCGGTGCCACGCCCATTTTCCAAAATTTTTGTATTTTTTGTTATATGTCCATAGTTGGACACCTTCCATAAAATTTCAATGATATATCTTTATATTTGACAGAGATATCGCTTAAAATGTTTTTATTAGGTCACTTTATAAGACCCATATATAAAAGTGGGCGTGGTCGTCAACCGATTTTGGCAATTTTTCGTCAAAACATTTGCCTAAGTAAGTATATCACGCCTACCAAAATTCATCGATATATCTTCAACGGTTTCTGAGTTATGACACATAAAACTTTCAATGTTTGCCCCTTAATAAGTGGGCGTGGCACCGCCCATTTTCCAAAATTTCATCATATTTCTTCATAAGGGCCTGAGCTCAATACGTGTGTGAAATTTTATCACTCTAGCTCTATTAGTGACTGAGATACAAAATTTCCGATTTTTACTATATAGGGGAGGTGGGCGTGGTCATGGTCCGATTTCGCCCATTTTCAATACCATACCAATACGATCTGTCATCTCTCAGTGAAAAGGTTGGTCGCAACCCTCAATTGCGGCACCTACAATTTGAAATGATACATACAAGTAAATGAGAAATCAAACCAACAAATCCGTTCCTGTCTTGATACCAACTTACATTTCAAATTTCATCAAAATATCTCAATTTTTGCGCGAGTTATCGTGCGTACAGACGGACAGACGGACAGACGGACGGACATGGCTCAATCGATTTCTCTTTTCACCCTGATCATTTTGATATATATAAGTCTATATCTATCTCGATTATTTCATTCTGTTACAATCCACCGTTAGGAAATCAAAACTATAATACTCTGTGTACTAGTACAGCTGAGTATAATAATAATAATAATAATAATAATAATAATAATAATAATAATAATAATAATAATCCATTTTTGGAAATTTTACAAAATTTCTCACGATCACAGCCGTTTTTTTTTTCAGTTTACCAGTTAAAATTTGTGTCTTTGTTAGTTTTAAATAAATGACATCCATTTACCTTTGTTTTTACATAGCCGTTTTTAATTCTAATAATTATTTTTATGTGAATTTTATATGAGCTATATAGATCCATTTCGGAGACCACCACATCCCATCCATTTGGCTTTTTCAAATGATCTGAAATTTCACATTTCTTAAACATTTCTTTTTTATAGTAAAGGCTTCAAATGAGCTGGATTTGATACAGAGGGCGAACCTGTTGGGTTGGATATAGCTTGATTTGAGCTACATACTATATCTCTTCGTCAGGTTATGAACGGCCTTCTAAACTTTCAATATATACAAACAAGTAGATTTCATTAAGATAATTAATGAGCTGGTTTTAGATAACCAATTAATGCTCAAACGAGACCAATTGATATACATCCATTACTACTCTTTTTAGCGAACAGTCATACAGATTTTGCTTCGCATGCCTTGTAAACAACCTTATGCCATCATAAGTAGGTACATATCTATTGGATGGATTTTATATGCGCATTCGTGTGGTTTAGCTGAGCACGCGATCCCACCGAGCGAGCGTTGGCCGTGTCTACAATTGTGATTGTGATTTTGTCAGGTGGGTAGGTATGTACTCGTATGTCTATGATTGCATTGCATTAGAGCAGCACATGCTTATACACAATATTTCTAATTTATATGTTCATAGAAACTTATGCACACACAAACACACGGCACATGAACAAACACTCGTGGTTTGGTTCGTAGAAATCGTATAATTTCATCTAAGATATGTGTGTACAAATGTGTACCTGGTGCAGCCAGCCCAGCAGAGCGGCCCGCTTCCTTCACTCAGCCGACCCGTCCGCCACTGCTGCATTTCAGCTATTCACATGTGAGCTGCTGCTTTACAAAGCTTGGTACATAAATATGTGCAATGTACATTAAGCCGTATCACGAAAAAAAGTTTTGCGTGTGTCAGTTTTAATTGAACACTTATGTCGAAAAAATATTTTTGGTGTAAAATTTTTTTTTTAGGCCCGCGTTAAAAACAGCTAAATCGCGTTTTTTTGTAATAACTTCCTTATTTGATGTCGGATCTCTATAATCTTAATGTCGCAGAAAAGGTCTCGCTCAGCACTATATTTGGCCCATATAAAGTTTCGACCTCAAAGGTTGTTCTGAGTTTTACCTTTAAAAATTTTGGAGTTACTATCCCTAGATTTTTTATTTTTATCACATACAAAGCTCTCAAAAAACCATGAGGACTCCGCTGAAAAAGTTGTAGCCTTTATTCACAAATAAAAAAGTTATACCGTTTTAAAATAAGGGAACTTGTGTTTTTTGAAAAATTATCCCAAGTTCTTATTTATATGAGGCAGTAACGCCATATAGTATGAGGTTTTGATTAAAAAGTATTCTAAGTCCTCGCTTGACTTGAGTATGCTGTACCGCGATGGAACAGCTACCAATACTGGACACATAATATGCAAAAAATTATTGATGATTAGACTATTCGTGCTGATCAACGTTATTTATATTGAATGATAATGGCTGTAGTGAAGATTTGGCAAGTATTCAAGTGGGACCTTTAAGCACAGCGCGCTGGCTTACAACGACTTCACGATTTCTGCATCCGTGCGTATCGTAAAATCATCCAAGTTATTTAGAAAAAATGCTAGAGTTCGTTGTAAAATTATACGCGCCTAAAGAGACAACGGAAGTCTAAATTTGTTATCAATACTTGCGTTGGGTGCGTCGTCTGCCCCTAGAAATGCAGCCAACAATTGAAAACAACGCACTTTACTTTAGTTACTCATACGCCCCCCTCCATCGGATCGCTTTGTATGTGAAAACTGAAAATTCTTTTTTAAATATCTCGAAAATGGGAGCTAATCCGGATTTTCTAAAAACGCCATCGTAATCTGGAGCCAAAAATTAAGCTGACGTGTTTCGCCGTTTCTCTGTGGTATTTTTGCCTCCCTACTGTGTATTTTTTTATAAAAAAAAAACAAGTGTTTCATTTTACAACGTTATAACTTTTTTGTTTGTGAATAAAGGCTACAACTTTTTTAGCGGTGTCCTCATGGTTTTTTGAGAGCTTTGTATTAGTGATAAAAATAAAAAAATCTGGGGATAATAACTCCAAAATTTTTAAAGGTAAAACTCAGAACAACCTTTGAGGTCGAAACTTTATATGGGCCAAATATAGTGCTCGGGGAGACCTTTTCAGCGACATTAAGATGATAGAGATGCGACATCAAATAAGGAAGTTATTACAAAAAACGCTATTTAGCTGTTTCTAACGCGGGCCTAAAAAAAAATTTTTACACCAAAAATATTTTTTCGACATTAGTGTTCAAATAAAACTGAAACACACTAAACTTTTTTTTTGTCCATATAACGTGATACGGCTTAATGTACATACATAGATACATACATACATACATATCTATATCTACTTAAATAAGCACAAATATGTTCTTCCGCCTTTGCGAGTCCATTTGTTGTTGTTGTTGCTGCTAGGTGCTCTTCTTCCCATTAGTTTTGTAATCATATGCTTCGTGCGACGCAATTACTATTTAAGTACGTGCAATTACTAGATGAATTAGTTGCAACTTGCAAGCAATAGAAGCAAACAATTTTACAAAATAAAAAATAAGAAATAACAAACGAAAAACAAACACAGAAAAATGTATGCTTTTGTGCAATAAACATTGAGGCTTTGGGGCGGCTCATATGCAAGTAGCAAAACAATCCAGGCGATTTGCTGTGTAGGTAATTGGGGGCGTGGCGAAAGGGCATTTAAATTTCTATGAGTAGTTTTAAGTGTGAGATAATCTTTTTAATTCTTTCATCAACACGAAAAGTTACACAGATCGAGGTATTGCAGCGCAGCAAAGAAGGCGTCAAAATTTTCTGATTTAAATCAGTTGTAAGCTTTAAATGAGCATTTCCGGGCAGGTGAAACAGAAGTGGTCTCAATCGTGGTATGTGTTTTGTGGCAAAGCCTCTGGTGATATCGTCTAGACAATTATTGTGAGTAGTCGCTAGTTGTACAATTCAGAACTAACACTGAGCTGTCACCGATCTCTACAGAAGATGGGCAAACATATCTGTTTTCACCTAGGTTGGACCGCCAGGCACAGGAGATCTCCACTTCGTTGAGAAGATCAGGTAGAGAGTGACTCGTCGTCCTCCCTTGGTATTTCCGATTGGCGCCAAGCAGCACGAAATACAAACGACTGGCGCGTTTTAATTGGACTCGGTCAAAATCGTTTAGACGGTTAAGTGTCAATTAAGAAAAAGAAGAACTGGCAAGGCAAGGCACTATCGAGCACGTTCTTCCTGACAAAGAACGCATAACGAATGAACAGAACCTAAACGGCTTCTCTCCAGAGTCGCCCGTCGGAGGTAACCAAATAAGCGCTCGAGATCGCTTTCGAATCTCGCTCGCAGGGATCAGCTTCACCTTGAAGTTTTTGAGCCATTCGCTGACCTTAGCGACTGAACTAGTCGGAAACTCCAAACAGGCCTGGTTCGCGCATAAGTATGTTGAACCTGTAAACTCTGAGCGTCTCTAAAGAGTTAAACACCGGTTGGGGATTTGTCGGGTTGTCCCGTACGCGACGCATAGCAAGTTTCTACACCCTGACCTCGATCTCCAACCAGTTACTCTGGATGCTTGCAAGAGCTCTACTACTATGCATGAGCTCCTGGCAACATCGCCGAAGTGCCGTTCGTTTTATGGCTTCGTTTCCGACCGTTTGAGCTTCGTCGTAGCCTCGTCCAGGTTGTCGTTGCCGGATCTATTTCTCTTATGTTAAGTTTCCTCGCCAATTTTTTTGTTTGTTTTGGAGGATGGTTTCGAGTTCGATTCCCTCTATAGAAAGCTACAAACTCTTCCACTATCCTCGAGTAGAAGTGCTGGGGGCATCGCTACTATTCATTTTCTTTACCATATAGAGCGCCCTCTGATGTGTTGCCTTCTTTATCCCATACAGGCTCATGTTTTTCTTCTTTTTTGTGTTTGCTGTTGTCGCAGTCGGTGCACTTTGGTTGGCGCCTTTTGTTGTCTGAGTTTGCTCTAGGTACTATGAGTAGTACTGCCTGAGGCACTTTATAAGATCTCCTGGCTTGAAGCCAAGAATGTATCCTCCTCAGATTCCGTAGCTAGAAGCTCCGGATTCCTGTAGGAGGATGGTTTAGTGTCAGTATCGTTGTCCTTTATCCAGTTCCTTTCCGTATCTTGTGTTGAGTTGTTTGATTGTTTTTTTAGGTTAAGGTTATTCTGTTTGTGCTCACACGAGTATCGTAAAAGGGTTCATCCGCACCTGACAGAGATCCGCAGTACCCGGTGTAAGTCCAAAATTTACAATTCGGAATGGACCGGTTCCCAGAGGCCACTGTTCGAGGCTGAGCTGTTTTTAAAGTACCCCCAGGCAGGTTGATCATCAGCGCGGTTCATTACGCGTAACACGCGACCTCTACCCCAAGACCATAATTAAAAAAACCATTTCCATGCGCCGGAGTTATTAAGAGAGCTAGGACCTATAGTACTGTGTCCTGATCTCTGCTGGATACCTTCGGATCGGAATTTCTGTACTACCTTCCTAAACGGAATTTCTGTAGTATCCATTAACAGTCGGCACACTCTTGGAGGTTTCAGTCCGAGGTTTTTCGCCAATCATATATGTACTTCTATTAGTGTCAAATAAAAACAAGTACTACGAAGTACTTAAAGTGTCTATTATTATAAAATAACTATACCTCAAAAATTAAGGAGTAAGTATCCGCGTTTTGTAAGTCTTTTTGGTAGATAAAAGTCAAATTTTCTGCAGAGGCCCTACAGATTGCGACTCACGAAAAATTTACGAAATTCTTTGTCTCATCATCAGCTGCTCGATGTCCGCCGGTTTCAAGTTTCCTCTCTTCAATTTATGCATTTTTTTTTTCAAACTAAAACGTTTAGCGCTATAACAATGTTAAAAAAAAAATGTACGTATTGCACGTGTAGCTTGTAAAGTTCTTTGAACCTTTGCTGTAATATTACATGGAAACAAACACAGCCATATGCACATGTATACATGCATACATAATTACAAATACGAGTCGCGGTATGAGTGATGACAACTACCCAGTTGGAAAGGTGGTCATGCATGACCTTGCGGACGCATGAAAAGATGTACGAAAAATTTACATTATAGTATGTATTCCAAAAAAAGCTATGATTTCATCTAAAATCTATGTTGTGTGGCTGCCAACTTATAGGAAATCGGATACATTCCAGAATGCAACCCAAGGTAAGCGAAGAGGTCAGTTATCGGCTCTCAGCTATACCTTCCAACTTATAGGAAATCGGATACATTCCAGAATGCAACCCAAGGTAAGCGAAGAGGTCAGTTATCGGCTCTCAGCTATACCTTCCAACTTATAGGAAATCGGATACATTCCAGAATGCAACCCAAGGTAAGCGAAGAGGTCAGTCATCGGCTCTCAGCTATACCTTCCAACTTATAGGAAATCGGATACATTCCAAAATGCAACCCAAGGTAAGCGAAGAGGTCAGTTATCGGCTCTCAGCTATACCTTCCAACTTATAGGAAATCGGATACATTCCAGAATGCAACCCAAGGTAAGCGAAGAGGTCAGTCATCGGCTCTCAGCTATAACATTGAATCTAGCAAGAAAAAAAAAACAATTAGGAGAATCAGGTTTTCTCTAGTTTTCCTTTTTTACAATGACGACAACAATTCACAGAGTCTATTTTAACAAACGGACGCATAAAAGCGGCACTAAAGATCAATATAATGTTGAATGTCCCACATGGGTGAAGCAGTGAAGGGGAAGATGGTGCGACAATGAGAGAAGCAGAGGAGAACAAGCTGGAGTGAAGTTACATATTTCTAGTTGGAAATCGGATGGAGAGAGAATGAAGAGAAAAATGCAAAAAAAAAGTATTTTTTTTTTTATTTTAAGTGAGAAAATAAACCGACACTGAGATCACGGCAAGAGCGACTCTCATCCAAACATTCCTTTTTGCCTTACCTTGGCAGGGAAAAGTGGATGCATGACTTCCCTAGGACATCACAATGAAAAAAATCATGCATTCTGGAATGTATAGATCCTATGGCCTTTATATCCATTTATAGATGACCATACATTACCTTTTCCAACTGGGTACAACGAATCACTTACATACTTATATGTATGTAAAAACAAACAAACAAACCAGCGAACAAACATAGGTACATATTGACTTATGATTAATGTACAACCAATGTAAAAATAGATCAGTAAACCGTCAAGAGAGCTCATTATGGCCGTGCTATTGCCAACAAAATGCTCTTAAGTCAATATTAAACGAGTGCCAGAGAGTCTGTTTGTTCAACTAACCTCACGAGTGGCGAGCAGTGGGCAACACAGCGCAGCTCCGAGCGATCACGTGTCTATTTTTACAGAGTCAAAACTTTTCTCGCTTAAATTTTTGAGGTTGGACGTTGGACTCTTTAGCGCAGGCGCCGGCAAAAGTGGCGCCCACGGGCAAATGCAAAGCATCACACACACATTTTAACCAATGCAGCACGCAAATCGGTCTGCGCTCAACACCAACACTAAGTTCTCTCAAAGTTTTGTCGTGCGCTGCTTGAGCGTCGAAAACACCAAGCAAAGTAATCTTCTAAGCAGATCTTTCTAGAGTAGCAGCAGCTAAGTAAATGGCGGAGCTCTTTTGCCGGCAGATTTCTAAGAGCATGTCTACGAATATTTTCAGTTTTTGTGCGCTGCTTTCTCCAGCTCTTGTTGTGTGTGTCTTTCTACTGCAAGCTTTGCGTGAGAAAATGTTGCTTCATGCACATTTACAACTTACAACATGTTGTTGCTGTTGCTATTGCGCTGCCAGCTCAATTGTTGCTGCGCTCCCATGCGGCCTCTTTTTTATCAGCTCATATTACAGCTTCAATATGTTACATTGCTCTGCTGCATTGCCATCAAACAAGTTGGTGAGCGCGATGCATGCACCGCGCGCGTGTGTGTGTGTGTATGTGTGTGTGTGTGTGTGTGTATGTGTGTTGAGCATTGCCACTTTAAAATTTTCGGTCTCATCTCAATGTGGACCGGCCCCCTTTTGTTGTTCCGCTCCCGCTACAGCAGCTGATGGCGCTGCTACGGCTGCTGCTATTCCAGTTGCTGTTGCTGCTGTTTTTGTTGTCGGTGGTGTGGCAGCAACATCAACAGCAATAAAATAAAGCCAACTAAACGCGAGTACATAGAAAAAATCAAAACAAATAAGAAATTTCTGTAGAGTTCATTCAACCTCGCCCCAGTGAACTTAGTTGAGGTTATTTCGTTAGCACCGCTCATCGCATGCGCCGCTTTGGTCGCCCGGCAAGAGTGGATTTTCTGCTTTGCTGGCTGAGAGGCTGTTTGCAGCAGCAGCCAGTCGACTATGGGCCGCAGCATGCCAGTCGTCCAAGCCCACCTAGCAGTCAGTCAGCCGTTTCGCGAGGCTGCAAGGCAATCATCGCATCGGTTGGCTTTTGCTCTGGCAGACTTGCAAACTCTGGCAAACTTGGCTGCGCCGGTTGGATCGGCTTGGTTGTATAGATGGATGTTTGGATGGATGGATGGCTGGATGGCTGGCTGGTTGCTTTGTGGGTTGACGGGCTGTGATTGTTGTGGTTGTTGCATTTTTGCATACATATGTGTGTGTGTATGTGTGCATGTGGGTATAGCATGTGTGTATTACATGCAACACATTATGCTTGGCGCACATACTCGCACTCGGTACTCGCACTCGTGGATTTCTCTTTGCTTTTCTTGTATTTTCCGGTTGTTGTTATTGTTGTTGTCGTTTCGTTCATTGTTGCCGACATGTTTCTTTTAGTTGCTTTGGATTTTTTTGTTTGTTTTTTGTTTGTTGTTCGTTTTATAACATTTCGATATTTTGCTCTGGGATTTTCTCGTTGTTCTGCGCGTTGTTGCTGTTGATGTTGTTGTTGCTGCGCTGCCATTGCATGCAACATTTTTGCTTTGCCTTGCTTTGCTTTGGCTCTCATCTTTCGAGCTCTTTTTTTTTTGTGTGTCCAATGAAAATATACATTGTATGTAGTATCTACAGTATGTACATACAATGTATATGTATGTATGTATGTATATGTACATAAGCTTTGCGCTGCACGTCGATCAACGGCCTTCCGCCCTCTTCGCGCCCAGCACTCACTCGTGCAACATATACAAATTTTTCGTTGGCTTCGATTTGTTGTTGGTTGTTTTTTTTCTTGTCCCGTCAATTATTACTGCTGTTGTGGTTTTTTAGCCGCAAGATATGTGTCTTTTTTCTACCTGAACGTGTAAGTATGTTCATGTATGTATGAACATGTGTGTATAAGAAATCGTTCACACGTTCACTCGTACATACTATTTACTCATATGTACAAAAAATAACACCGAGATTTTTTATTCGATTCTCTCGATTGTTGAAACATCTCGAATGCTGTCGATGGTTTTCATTCGTATTCGAGTCAAGTCGTAAATGGCCGTCAGTCGAAACAATCGCTAAAACATCTCGGACTCGCCAATGATTCCTCTCGGTTTCAAAGCAACCCTACATTTCGGACTCGCTGCAAAAAATATACAACATTTGTTGTTGCCGCTTGAATATCAAAATTGCTTAAAAAAGCATACAGAGTGGTACAAATCTATTGCCGTTGTTGCTGCTCGTAAAATTAATTTGTTTCGTAAGCATCTCACTTCAGAAAATTTATTAATTTATTAGTGTTTAAATAATTAATTGCATTTATTATGCACGACACTTTTTAATTGTGATTGCAAAAATGCAGCGTCTATGTATAGCATATTTTTCAATTTGGTTCATTTATTTACGTATTTGCCTCACTTCCATTAACAATCCTACTTTCTTTATCAACAACACTCATTCAGTTTATTTTATCAACTAAAACAAATCATCAAAAAAACAGCCGGCCCGCCGACTCGGAACAGTCGCAAAAACATCTCGGTTGTGTAGTCGAGGAGCGAGTCAACTTTTGACTCGATTGTGATTTTGCAACGATGGCGATTCTCTCGATTGTCTAAACATCTCGGACTCGCCCATCACTAATATACATATGTATGCGCATATGTGTAAGTTTGCATCTAATTTTAGTAATTTTTATGCTTATTTTTCTTCCTCAATGGTGAAATCGGTTGTCGGCGTAGCCACTTAGTTTTTATGGTATCAGTGTTGTTGTTGTTGTAGTTGTTGGTTTTGTACTGTTTGTATGCAAATAAAAAATACATTTATATTTGTCCCCTTTCAACGCCTAAATTTGTATCTAATATTGTTGTCGGCATCATTTCTAAGCGTGCTAATTGTAAACTGCTGTAGCTATGCGTGTGTGTAGATATTTATGTACCTGCATATCGTTCTTTAAACTTCATAACCGCCTAAGTGAAACTTTCATAACCGCCTATGCCAAAATTGCGATTTGTCAAAATTTAACTGCTAGCGCCCAGCTCCATCGATCCATAGCATAAATTTGGTCTTTGGGAAGCGCGAGAAGCTCTATATGTATTGCCTTCTAATGTCGTTTTTACCCCTCTGAAATCGTAGAGTTGGGCGTCAGGAAATCATTTTTAATTTTTGGCACAAATGTTGGTTTGGCGGTTATTAAAGTCTCACTTAGGCGATTATGAAGTTTACACGGCGTTATGTATGTAGTTTCAATTTCTTCACGAACCCTTTTCTTCGCTTTATATTTTCGTATGCATTTGAGATGTTAACTGCGTGTAATCCATTTTTAGTTGAATACAAAATGACTTGCTCTCTGAATTGAAAAAGGTGACCACCTACTGGGAGTAGTAGTACCAAACTAGTTTATGCGATACCAGTTTACTATAGAAAATTATTTAACTACTAGGTAATGAAGCTCGTTTTGTGTAAGATTATTGAATTTATTACTCGTGCTTGTAGTAAATTTTTCATTAATTTTTCTTTGCTTTCCATTATTCAGTTTAATAATTTGCTTAGCAATTTCTTTCATTATTTACTGGGAATATGGATGCATTTCTATTTACATGCCCTGCCGCTAATACAAGGGACAGTTCCGAAAGGGAAGCGTAACGTTTGCCTGTTTTAGAAAATTCTACCTCGCAAAATCCTGCATAGGTAAAATCCTGGTTTTCCAAAATTTTGCTTTTCCAAAAACCTGGTTATCCAAAATTCTGCTTTTGCTAAATCCGGCTTGACAAATTCTGCTTTTAGATACTTACCCTTTAGATAAACTTTCTGAACAACGAAATGAACGGACATACGCAGCGAAAATTATTCAAACTCATACACAGCGATTTTAGAAATCAGATAAACTTTATTCGTAATATGTTTTAATATATGTATGTGTGTATGTATGTATGTAAATATTTTAGTCTGGTAAATTGAAATATTTTTTGCAACTCTCTTAAAATAATAGCTTAAACAGAATCAGCGTCGGACGAATTTTCTTCGGTCGCGGCGTTCTGTCAAACGATTAAAATACACGGCAGTATGTGAGAATGAACAGAACGAAAACGCTGGCGAAAATCGCCCGGCGGAAATTCATCAGAATAGACTTATTTCTAATTTGGACGCTATCGCCTGTCAAATAAATTATTTGGAACTTGATAAAAGCATGTAATAAAAGAAAAATATACGTTTTTTGATGTGGAAAAAATTGAAAATAAGGACAGAAGAGAAGAGTCAATGGAAGAAGTAAGGAAACATCGTAATTATAAAAATATGCATATGGAAATTTCGCCTTGATTCTGTTTTACTGGGCGATATTCGCAAACAAATGTCATCGCCGCACCACGCGAAAACACGCCCGGCGATTGGTTCTATTTAAAGCTTAACTTGGTTGACTTAATTCATTCCTTTTTTTAATAACTCTTCGTAGTTGCTTGTTTTTTTTTTAATTATGTTTCTTTTCTTTCTTCTTATTTCTCCATTTTCCCTTATTTGTATTTGAGTTTTCGCATAAATAAGCTCCTTTTATAAATTTGATACGAGTTTATAAAATTGTGAGGTACACAATGTTGTATTTAAATACAGAATTTTCTAATTCGGGATTCTGAGAAGCAGAATTTTAAAAAATCAGGATTTTAAAAAAGCAGGATTTTAAAAAAGCAGGATTTTGCTTTCGGGATTTTGCGAAAACAGGATTTCGTTACCAACCCTTCCGAAAGACGACAGTCTAGAACTCTAGAGAGTTCACAACTAGAGCAGAACTGCTTCAAAAGGGATGCAGAGCGGAACAGCTGATCATTGTGACTTTAGCAACAACAAATGTTGCACTTTACAATAATGTCCCTTTTTACTGTCTTTTGCTGAGTAGTACCAAATAGAACTTGGTTAAAAGGACGTATATATGTACATATGTATATATGTATGTATAACCAAAGTAATATTACTTGCCATTTGTAGGTGAATGGGAATAATTCCACGTTTTGCATGGTGAAGTTTCCAAAACTTGGCATTTTATAATATAATGCCACATTTATTTTCAATGTGTTAAGAGCTCTGCCGGCTGAGGATTATTTCTGTAAAGCGCGCCCAAAAATCGACCATTTTCGAACTAGTCATGAAATGCTTTCTTTTGATGTATTGTGGAACTAACTGCGAACTATTGATTTTTGAACTATCTCAGGACTGTCCATATATGTAGGAAGTGGTGCAGTGGGTAGGGTACTCGCCTGCTTTGCCAGAGGTCTCGGGTTCAAACCCCAGTCCGAGCAAACACCAAAAAAATTTTTCTAATTAGTAAAAATCCAATTATTGGCTTTTTTAAGAGCAGCGGTCACCTCTCGGCAGTGGGCGGCATACCCTCCGAGTGTATTTCTGCCATGAAAAAGCTTCTCACAAAAAATGCATTCGCCGTTCGGAGCCGGCATAAAACTGTAGGTCCACCCAATTAGTAGGAAAAATAAAAAAAGGAGCACAGCTCGAATTGGGAGAGAAGCTCGGCCATAAAACTCGTCAGAGTTATAATAGCGGCATTGTATTATTATTATTATTATAATTTGGAACGCATTCTAAAGCTCTCCAAAAGGGGTTAATTGTCACTTCTTAGGACATCGTCGTGTTAAAAAAGACAATTGAAAGATTTGCGTTCGGGTAGAAGGAGAATCAATCCTGTCTCATTTTGAACTAGTTCTGCACTCACCTGGAACTAGTGCGATTTTCTGCAGGGTGCGTCAACCAAGTGTTTATGTGTTGTTGCTTTGCTTTTTGTGCATTTACATTAGATTTGACTTACGGAATTTCATCGTTAGATTTATTTATATGTATTAACAAGACCTTAAATAAAAATGTAAAGTGTCTAAGTAGAAAGATCTTAAGTATGTAATTTAAATGGATACTTTTGATTTCACTGGAGTTTAAAAATAGAATAGCTCAATTTTTTTTATATGGATACTTTTGACTTCACTGGAGTTTAAAAATAGAATAGCTCAATTTTTTTATATGGATACTTTTGATTTTACTGGAGTTTAAAAATAGAATAGCTCAATGTGTTTTTTTTTTTTTTGAGTATATAATAAAAGTTTAGTAGGGGATTTTCTGTGTAACATGAAGCAAGAAGTAATTTTTTTATGTTTGGAAAATTGTATACTAAAATTAAAACTAAAAAAATAATGATGTGTTTTTTTCTTTTTTTATTTAATCAAAGCGATGCATTAGAGACGCATTAGCAACTGTTATAACTGTTAAGTACGCGCCAATCAAATAAATAAAGTGACACAACTCAAAATTCGAAATTTTTTTACTGGTTACTTTGCAGTCAAAAGCGACACTGATGAAAAACGGTTTTTGGCAATCACTAGCAATACATACATACATACATACATATCTTCTGTATACCGTTTTATGAACAAAGAAAACCGATTTCAAACGAAAAATTTGGAGTAGTGCCACTTTATGATTACCGTGCGATATGTATCTAAGTATTGTAAGTGGAGTTTTGGTTACTCAACCGCCGTGGAGTACATTAAATTTAACGCAGTATCCCTTACCCATTTATCTGATATCTAATAAGCGAGCTAGCGCCAGAGCAGCGGCATCCACATACATACATACAATGGCGTCTACAACAAAATATTTATTTAAATTTGAATGCAAAAAAAAAAAAGAAAAAATTGCTTCAGATCATGTATGTATGTATGTATGTACATGCAATTTGCACACTTGTCACAAATCAGTGCACAGCAATGATCGATATGCATACACATACATACATATATACATATATTACTCCCTTAGCGCACGAGCACGTTGCAACAACTGAGTTCAATGTCCACTACCTGCAGCCATGGACTTTTACTCCACTTTTGACAACGTGATCATCGCAGCGCGCAAACAAAAGTGCACGTACGCCAATCGACCACCGTCAACCTCCCACCGCCCACCGCCCACCGGCAACGCACTACAAATAAACAAATTACAAATTTCCGTACCCAACGGATTACAATAAAATTAAAGAGACCAAAAGCAAATGAATAAATATGTAAATTGAAAATAAGAAATTAAAAAAAAAACTCTCAAGAATCGAAAATCAGCCGCTCAACGCATGTCATTGTTGCAAAACTGTTTACGCTGGTGGCGCGCCAGTGGTGCTGGACTGCTTGAAATGCTTGGGACATGTTGCCACGCATGTGACAATCGGCCGCTGTACGCGTAAACGATGCTGATTTGAATGCAGCGGCACACAAAAAAAAGCACAAAAATTAGGTTGAAGCCACAAGAAATTCGTAAGTGAATTTGTTATTCAAATTAATGCATTGAGTAGATTCGTATGCCGCAGCCGTTGGGGCAAACACCCGCTAAAACGTTCAAGAACACAATTCGTTAGTTGAGCGCTTATTGAATAAATATCAACGAGTTATCGGCATATAGAGCAACCATGTCCGCCGATATTGTCGCGCTTATGCCAGAAACAGGCATGTGAAAAATGAAAAATGTTGTGACAACAAATATCAGTGTTTCAATTTTTATTCTTTCGGTATTCGGCAATGCAATACAAAGTGATTTCGCTCGTATGCTGCGTGCTTTGCGATTTGGTACATTTAAGAATTTTTCAAAGCTAAAAAACTGAGCAATTAATTAGCCCAAAACAGAAGTAATTGCACATGCAAGTTTCTGGCAAATGAGCGTCGTTATTTATATAAATATCGCAAAGAATTAAATCTACCTGCATGCGCACATACATACATTTAAAAATGTTAATTCTGCTAAACAATGATTCAAGTTATTTTTACAAAAAAATGTTAAAAATGATATTCACTTGCACGTACATATCTATGCACAAAAATGTGTGCATGTTTGTTTGTATGCAGATTAATTTATGTTCAACTCACTCACGTAAGTTGTGATTACGAATTTTTACTCAATGAAATTTTTTTCGAACAATTGACTTAATTGATTTGTTATCTGTGCATTTGTTACATGATGCTAACATGTGTTGTGAGATTATCATATGTTTTTATGTATGAACAAATATCTATGTGCATATTTGTTTGGATTAATAAAGAACAAGTAAGGAAGCCTAAGTTCGAGTGCAATCGAACATTAGATACTCAGCTGTATGCTTTCATTGTTTGTTTGCGTTTGTTCGATATAGGGTGTATTTTATATGAAACGAGTGCTGCATAAACAGGGCGCAGCCACGCCCATTTTCAAAATTTATATCAATCATCCAAATAAGCATACAAATATTATTGTTAGTGCAAAATTTCATCCCTCTATGACTTTTAGTTACAAAGACTTCACGTTACAAATTCCAAAAGGGTGTTCCAGAAATATCTTTGTTAAAAAGTAGGCGTGGTCATAAACCGATTTCAATACATTTTTGCGTGTCTATTAACACATGTTATAAAAGTGTATAAACCAAGTTTCGTCATAATATCTCAATTATTTGTCGAGTTAAAGGCTAAGAAATCTCATATATCCCTTTGTCTAAAAAGAGGCGGTGCCACGCCCATTTTCCAAACTTTTTTATTTTTTGTTTCCGGTCTATTGTAAAACTCATGTCACAAAATTTCAATGAATTATCTTTATATTTCACATAGATATCGCTTAAAATGGTTTTATTAGGTCACTTTATAATACACATATATAAAAGTGGGCGCGGTCGTCAACCGATTTTGGTAATTTTTCGTCCACACATTTGGCTAAGTAAATATATCACGCGTACCAGATTTCATCGATATATCTTTAACGGTTTCTGAGTTATGGCTTATTAAACTTTCAATATTCGCTCCTTAATAAGTGGGCGTGGCACCGCCCATTTTCCAAAATTTTTGTAGTTTTTGTTTTATGTCCATAGTTGGACTCCTGCCACAAAATCTCAGTGATTGATCTTTATACTTGACAGAGATATCGCTTAAAATGTTTTTATTAGGCCCCCTTATATTTCCTATATATAAAAGTGGGCGTGGCCGTCAACCGATTTTGATAATTTTTCGCCAAAACATTTGACTAAGTAATTATATTACGCGTACCGAATTTCATCGATATATCTTCAACGGTTTCTGAGTTATGACTCATAAAACTTTCAATGTCTGCCCCTTAATAAGTGGGCGTGGCACCGCCCATATTCCAAAATTTTTGTGTTTTTTGTTTTATGTCCATAGTTGGACTCATGCGACAAAATTTCAATGATAGATCTTTATATTTGACAGAGATATCGCTTAAAATGGTTTTATCAGGTCACTTTATAATACACATATATAAAAGTGGGCGTGGCCGTAAACCGATTTTGATAATTTTTCGTCAAAACATTTGTCTATGTAAGCAAATTACGCGTACCAAATTTCATCGATATATCTTCAACGGTTTCTGAGTTATGACATATAAAACTTTCAATGTTTGACCCTTAATAAGTGGGCGTGGCACCGCCCATTTTCCAAAACTTCATCAAATTTCTTCATAAGGGCCCGAGCTCAATACGTGGGTAAAATTTTAAAACTCTAGCTATATTAGTGGCTGAGATACCAAATTTCCGATTTTTTCTATATAGGAAAAGTGGGCGTGGTCATGGTCCGATTTCGCCCATTTTCAATACCAACCGTCCCAGTCTCGATACCAACTTGCGTTCCAAATTTCATCAAAATATCTCAATTTTTGCGCGAGTTAGAGTGTTTACAGACGGACGGACGGACGGACGGACGGACAGACGGACGGACGGACGGACGGACGGACGGACATGGCTCAATCGATTTCTCTTTTCACCCTGATCATTTTGATATATATAAGTCTATATCTATCTCGATTATTTCATTCTGTTACAATCCACCGTTATGTGATTAAAACTATAATACTCTGTGTACTAGTACAGCTGAGTATAAAAATTAAAATCCAAAGCCGCTTTGTTGTCATAACCAAAATAAATATGAATGCACTAACGACAACGCGTGTTTGTTTGTATGTTTATGAATCGTAACAATCAGTACAATAAGGAAAAAAACACGGAAAAATGTTGGTCGCAGCCACCATCAACACGTTGCTGAAAGCTTCAGACAGCCAATCCCTGTGGAGCGGCGCGGCGGGAAGGCAGCTCCTCTGCTCGGTCAAATGGTCAATGGCCTCACATAAGCGTTACGCACTAGTCAGTCGCGCGCGTTCAGCTACACTTGCGAAAATTTAAATTGCAACAGATCTGTTATTTAATGATTAATAATTATTAATTAAAGCATGTTTTGTTTTTGTAACTCTTTAATGATTAATTAAATACGATTACTTTCGCCTTTTTATTGATTAAATGTTAATTAAACTAAAAAAGTAGGCACATCAATCCATCGATTTTAATTGCATGATTGTTTGTATTATTTTCAATTATTTTTCGATTATTTGCATTTTTTTTCAATTATTTTTCGATCATTTGCATTATTTTAAATTAATTTTGATTTTCTTTAATTGCAGGATTAATACAATCATTTGATTAATAGCAGTTATTTTTAATCGCTTTTCGATTACATGATTAATACAATCATTTGATTAATTGCAATAATTTTTAATCATTTTTCGATTGCATTATTAATACAATCATTTGATTAATTGCAATAATTTTTAATCATTTTTCGATTGCATGATTAATACAATCATTTGATTAGTTGCAATTATTTTTAATTATTTTTCGATTTCATGATTAAAAAAATTATTTAAAAAAAGCGTATGTGACCAATTTTCAAAATAGGAGGGGCACTGGTCAATTAAATAATGCATTTCCAAGCTATCGCTAATTGCATCGGACCCTAGCGAAGAATTGTATACACATCTTTTACGATTTCTTACCCCCACTAGCAAATTTATACAATTTGTAAAAAGAGCTATGTGCTGTAAAACGGCGCAAATGCTTCATGCGAAGTGGTTGGTCAAAAAAAGTAAAAAAAAATTGCACAAGTCTATTACATATGTGTAGTATCATTAGTTAACAATTCAAACTAGAAAAAATATTCTCTAGGATCACCAGAAAACGGTTTTTTTGCTCTCCTGAAAAGTTGCTGAAAAACGTATAGCTCTTTTTGTTGGCGCAGCGACGATATGTATTAATCATTTGATTAGTTGCAATTATTTTTAATTATTTTTCGATTTCATGATTAATACAATCATTTGATTAATTGCAACTTTTTTTAATCATTTTTCGATTGCATGATTATTACAAACATTTGATTAACTGCAATTATTTTTAATCACTTTTCGATTGCATGATTAATACAATTATGTACATAAATATTTTCAATTACATATTTTTGATTTTTTTTAATTAGGTGATTAATTAATAAATTAACCGTTTGATTCATTAATTTTATTCTTGCTTAAAAAATGTTACTTATACGCCATGGGGTACAGTTTTCGTATGGAAAAAATAATGAAATGTAATCATATTAACAAAAACGAATAATTGAAAATAATCAAGCTATTAAAACTAATCATTAAAAAAATATTATTTAATTATATGACTATTTCGGATTATTTTTTAATCGCTATTAGTTCTGATAGTTAAAAATAATTAAGCAATTAAAATTAATTAAGCAATCAAAAATTAAAACTAATGATTAAAAAGATTATTTGCTTATATGATTACTTTTGATTATTTTTTAATCGCTATTAGTTCTGATGATTTTTAATAATTTTTTAATTTAATTTAGTTGTCAGGTTAACTTAAGACAATTAAAATAATCTTGAAAATTAAAAAATCCAAAAAATTAATCATTATTAACTTTAATAGATTACATGGCTATTACTGATTGTATTTAATGGCTATTGTTCATGATGAATTAATTAAAATAATCAATAATTAAAAATAACTAAACAATGAAATTTAATCAAACAATTAAAAAAAATTAAGCAATTATAAATATTTGAACAATTAAAAAAAGCAAACAATTAAAAATAATAAAGCAATTAAAACTAATTAAGCAATCAAAGAATTAAAAATAATCACTAAAAAAATATTATTTAATTATATGATTATCTCTGATAATTTTTTAATCGCTATTTATTGTGAATATTTTTTATAATTTTTTAATTTAATTGATTGTTAGTTGTCAGCTTAACTTAAGACAATTTAAATAATCATTAGATAAAATTAAAAAATCCAAAAAATTAATCATTAATAATTTTAATAGATTACATGATTATTACTTATTGTTTTTAATGGCTGTTGTTCATGAAGAATTAATTAGAATAATCAACAATTAAAAATAACTAAGCAATGAAAAATAATCAAACAATTAAAAAAAATTAAGCAATTATAAATATTTGAATAATTAAAAAAAAAAATCAAACAATTAAAAATAATCCTTAAAAAAATGTATTTGATTGTATGATTACTTTATTAATCGTGATTATTTTCTATAATTTTTTAATGTAATTGAATATTATTTTCCAGGTTAACTTAAGACAATTAAAATAATCTATAAAATTAATAAAAAAGCAAAAAAATTAATCATTATTAAGGATTTATCGCAACTGTACACCTGTAAACATATATACATAAATAAAATGCATACTTTCATACTCGCAAACGCACGTTGCAATCTCATCTGCACATCTTTGGCGCACATCAACACACGCAGCCGCCATGATCGCCATCAAGTAGAGCATATGAATTCATATGTATGTATGTATGTCCGAAAGTTACTAGTTTATGTATATGTAACCGGTCAGCAGCTAGTCTGATGCTGATGCAGAGATTGAGGCGGATATTTAGGCTGGGATGAGCAGTTGGTAATGTTAAAACACCAGTTGCTTGTATGGAAAAAAGTTGCAACTGCAAGTAATATAACCGCATGAGAGACTAGTAACATAGATAGTAGTTGCAAACTAGTTCACGACTAGTTGATTTGACTGCAGTTAATGCAAACGTGTAGTAGTTGCAGTTGTGCATATTCATCCGTATGTTAGATTCATGTTAATTTCTGTGTGTGAAGACGCTAAAAACACTTCGTTTATGCATCATTTTCGAACGCCAGTGTGTTGGGAGGGCAAAAGTTTATTAAAATTTAAAAAAAAAACAAACTTTTTCTAAAACACAAATAAATTGGACTCATCTCTGATATGCATATATTATGAATTAAGACATTCTTGCTAAAAACAATTACCCAAATATTTTAGAACAAAACTACCTTAAGAAAAAAACCGCAAATACTATAATATAAAAACCAGAAAATTGGCACAGACTGAAGAAAAAAAGAAACAGAACTGAGAAACCAAACAATCGTCCGTTTGTATTGGCATACTCAAAGTACTTATTTGTGCAACTTTGTTGCTTTTTTGGTCGGCGAAAGAAACTACATACCTACATATAGAATGCTTCTCTCCACTCACCTTAACAGTTAGGGATGAGCTTGAAGGCTATTTGGAATAATCGACAGTAGCACTTTTTTCATGAGTGCATTTGTTGGTTGGTGGTGTGTGTGGCGTGTGGCGAGGGGTGGTCATTCTTTTAGAGGCACAGAGAATGCGGTCGACCCAAATTGTTAAGTGGCATTTATAGACAGTGTGGGCAATGAATTTGTTGTTATTGACATTGGCATGCATGTATGTATGTATGTATGTTAGGATGTTTGTAGCTATGTATAAGCTTACGAGCTGTAGGTGCATTATACCTAAGCTTTGAAAACACAACACGCATGCGCACCTTTTGTCTTCACGCACATTCTTGTATCATTTCCAACTAAAAGCAATTAAAATGCACTTAGTGCACTGGGTCTATTGAAAAGGGCTTTGAAAAAAATATATGTATGTATACACTGCAAAAAAATTTACAAGCCTAAGCTGTCAAAATGGAATAAGCAGGCAGCGCTGCTTGCTGTTCACTGCTCCAAAATATGTAGCTAAAGAAAAAACGCTTTTTTATTGTCACTTATCATAAGGCATTTAAGTACCACAGAAGGCGTTATTATCAGAAATATCTAAGGCTTATTTCCCGTAGCGAATAAGTCTTATTATAAACTACATAGACACCACATAGGGCGTTATTATAAGGAATAATAGAAGCCTTATTCCCATGGCAGATACATAAGTCTTGGGAATAAAGTTTCCTCTCAGTGAGAGAGAAAGAGAGAGAGAGAGGGAGAGTAGTCCTTATTGCCTGATGACAACAACATACATTGGAAAATCAGCCTTATTATAGGCCTTTGCGCATACAACTTTTGGTCGCTTGCAATTTTTAGGCAGTATTTTTTAAGCCTTTAAATCTTCTGGAATAAACCTTAAATAAGACGGAGATTTTTGCAGGGTATGTATATGTATATATGCGCATAAATGTGTATGCACATAAGTTAATATTCATGTATGCATTTAAATTGTACGAAAAACGAAGCGACTTGGCTGCAACTATTAAAACTTTAAGCTCAACTTAAAACAAGTAAGGAAGCCTAGGTTCGAGTGGAATCGAACATTAGATACTCAGCTGTATGCTCTCATTGTTTGTTTGCGTTTGTTCGATATAGGGTGTATTTTATATGAAACGAGTGCTGCATAAACAGGGCGCAGCCATGCCCATTTTCAAAATTTGTATCAATCATCCAAATAAGCATATAAATATTATTGTTAGTGCAAAATTGCATCCCTCTATGACTTTTAGTTACAAAGACTTCACGTTACAAATTCCAAAAGGGTGTTCCAGAAATATCTTTATTAAAAAGTAGGCGTGGTCATAAACCGATTTCAATACATTTTTGCGTGTCTATTAACACATGTTATAAAAGTGTACAAACCAAGTTTCGTCTTAATATCTCAATTATTTTTCGAGTTATGGGCTCAGAAATCTCGTATATTCCTGTTTCTAAAAAGAGGCGGTGCCACGCCCGTTTTCCAAACTTTTTTTTATTTTTTGCTTCCGGTCTATTGTAAAACTCATGTCACAAAATTTCAATGAATTATATTTATATTTCACAGAGATATCGCTTAAAATGTTTTTATTAGGTCACTTTATAAGACCCATATATAAAAGTGGGCGTGGCCGTCAACCGATTTTGATAATTTTTCGCCAAAACCTTTGCCTAAGTAAGCAAATTATGCGTACCAAATTTCATCGATATATCTTCAACGGTTTCTGAGTTATGACATATAAAACTTTCAATGTTTGCCCCTTAATAAGTGGGCGTGGCACCGCCCATTTTCCAAAACTTCATCAAATTTCTTCATAAGGGCCTGAGCTCAATACGTGGGTAAAATTTTATCACTCTAGCTATATTAGTGGCTGAGATACCAAATTTCCGATTTTTTCTATATAGGAAAAGTGGGCGTGGTCATGGTCCGATTTCGCCCATTTTCAATACCAACCGTCCCAGTCTCGATACCAACTTGCATTTCAAATTTAATCAAAATATCTCAATTTTTACGCGAGTTAGAGTGCGTACGGTCGGACGGACGGACGGACGGACGGACGGACGGACGGACATGGCTCAATCGATTTCTCTTTTCACCCTGATCATTTTGATATATATAAGTCCATATCTATCTCGATTATTTCATTATGTTACAATCCACCGTTATGAAATCAAAATTATAATACTCTGTGTACTAGTACAGCTGAGTATAAAAAAACAAAAAAAAAAAAAAAAATGATAAAAAAATAAGAAGAAAGCGAATACACTGAAAAAACAACTTACTCAGATTATGGAAAAGTGGGAATGATTCGGCGCTAAAGACATATTTCCATATTTTGATGTACGATTTTCTTCAAATCAAGGAATAAAAACCACGTTTTAAAGAAAATTGTACATCAAAATATGGAAATATGTCTTTAGCGCCGAATCATTCCCATTTTTCCATAATCTGAGTAATTTTTTTTTTGAGTGTAGTTAACACCACATATATACATTATTGTTCTCACTAATATGACAAACATACATACATACACACTCATTTTATAATAAAACCTATCACACGAAAAATTAAAATTTTTATTACATACAACGCTTTACGAGAAAGCTTTTAAATCTGTGTTGCATACATACATACATATTTATGAAGTTAATTTATTTCTTCGGTTTATTTTTTGTTCTTTTTTTTTGGTTTTTGGCTTCTCAAAATTCAGAACGTTACATCGCCGCCGCCGCCGCCGCCGCGCCTAACAATCAATTCCAGACAACTCACGCGCCTTTCTCTGTAGGTGTGCTTGTTGGTTTGTTTGTATGCCTTGGCGATTAACGCATTATCGCGCAGCAGCATCGAAAAAAGTGGGTTAACCGTTATTTGGTGAAGTGTGATACCTTAAAATATGCATGCGTCAGCCTCAACGTCACTTCGACGCCGAACATTCACGTTTACACAATTTGTCAGTTGGATTCGATTCGATTCGATTTGGTGAAATGCCTTTTAAGAAATTTCGAGCTTGAATGCTTGCTTGTTGTAAGTTTGTCGGTGTATGAATGTTCTGGAAGTGTGTGTACATGTGTATGTGTATTTTTATGTAAATGAGAAGTGTTAAAAACGCATTTAGCTGGTGGACATGAATATACAAGTATTCGTTTAACCCTTAGGTGTGTAACCAAGGGTAACCTTAAGCCTTTAACCAATGGTACTCTTAAACTACACAATTATTTTGTTTACGCTTCTTCGACGATTCTGCTGCACCAAATTTATAACTGAGAACACCATTAGAAGGGTGCGTAGTCCACTTTCAAACAGGGATATGTGCAATTTTTTTGATTTAAAGTTTTTTTGTGGATTGTGTGCCAGTATTTAAAGTTGCATTATATCACTTTTTGGTTGCTTGTTTTTCCGACAGGGTAGGAATATGATGTATTGTGGAACGATCCTCCGTCATCCCTTGTCAAGTTTGGTTTGGAGACAAACCGGTTTCGGCTAATATGCGCCATCTTCAGTGTCTTTTTTCGTTCTGAGTTATTTTGTGTAAGTTCGATAGTACTTATAGTAACTAACTTCCAACGTTTGGTCACGTACTTCGTGTTCGTGTGATGTGTTCGTGTGTTCGTGCATTCGTGCGTTCGGGCGACGTGCATGCGTGTGTGCGTGCGAGTCTGTGCGTTTGGGTATGTAAATCTATTTTTGTATCCTCATTAAATAGGCAGGTAAAAGTCCGTTATTGTCCTCTTGTGTGTTGTTTTGTTTATGTCGGTTTTAGGTTTTCTGTCCTCTTTTCGGTATAATAGCTTAAGCGGTTCAAATAATGTGTCTGATGCGGTGTTTATTTGTTCATTTATTATTTTACCTACGAATGTCTTCTGTTTGTATATCTCCATATTTTCTAATACGTTAAGTCGTTTTCCCTTGTGTTGTATGTGGAGAATTTTAGCTGTTTTTCCTATTTTCATGGGTGTACATTTGTTTTCTGCCATGTGGTTGGCGAAATTTGATTCCAGTGTCGTTGATGATTTCCTTATTTTCTTATTGTAATCTCTTACGTGTTCTCGATATCTCGTCTTGATTTGGCGTCCTGTTTGTCCTATATAGCTATTTTGGCATTCGCAAGTCAATTTGTATACGCCTTGTTTGTCTTCCTTGTTAATGTTGTTTCGTAGAAGTTTTTCCATGCTGTTCCTCGTTTTAAATGCTGCATTAATGTTATATTTTTGGAAAACTTTAGCCAACTTGTAAGATGTTGCTCCGGTATATGATAAGACTGCGCATTTCTTCTCTACCTTTTCTTTGTTTTCCGATTTCCTTGAAGTTATGTTTTTCTGTAGTTTCTTCACCAAACTTTTTTGATATCCGTTGTTCTCCGCGATTGTGTATATTGTGCTGAGTTCCTTGTTGGAAGCGGGGTCCGTTCAAGTCGTGTTAATAAATGTCTGAAAGCGGCATTCTTGTGTTGTTGAGGATGGCTAGATTTATTGTGTATTACTGTATCCGTTGCTGTGGGTTTTCTATATATTTCGTAAGTAAATTTGTTAGTCTCTTTGTTTATTTTAATTGTGAGGTCTAAGTAGTTGATTTTTCCATTTTCTCTGCATCCATGGTGAATTTTATATTTTTGTGTTGGCCGTTGAGGTATTCCAAAATTTTTTCTTCTTTATTTTCCGTTATGAGGCAGATGATGTCGTCTAAATACCTGGCATAAAAATTTACCCCCAGATTTTTCGCCAGTTCTTCCATATAACTTTCCTCCAAATGTTGCATAAATACTTCCATAAGGATGGCTGATGTGGGGTTACCCATTCCCAGTCCGTGAGTTTGTCTGCATATTTTATTGTCAAATTTGAAATAATTCTAGTCCAGGGTTACTTTCAGTGTGTTTACGATCTCTGTTGCAATGTCTCTGTTCGTTTTTTCTGTCAATATTTTAGTTAGAGTTTTTAGTGTTTCTGTCAGTGGTATCGAAGGGTATAGGTCTTTCACGTCAAACGATACCAGTTTCGAGTCCTTAGGTAAGTTCAGGTTGTTCAGTTTTTCGACTAGTTCCGTTGTGTTTTTGATTGTGTATTTATTGGACAGGTCCAGCGTCTCGGTTAGTAGCTTATTTAGATGTTTTGATAGTCTATATCCTGGTGCCGATTTATGGTTTACTATTGGTCGCATAGGTGTTCCTGCTTTGTGGATTTTAGGTAGTGCGATCAGTGACGGGGCCGATGGATTCATTGCCATGAGAGTGTAGGCTATCTTGTTGTCTACTATATTTTTTGCCTGTTTTATTGCACGCTTTATTGTCATTTGGTATTCCTCCGTTGGGTCTTTCCTCATCACTAGGCAGCCCATTTCTTTGATGAGTTGGCCTGTTTTTGTGGTGTATTCCTCTTCGTCCATTAGCACCGTTGTATTTCCTTTGTCAGCTTTTGTTGCTATTATTTTATTCTCTCTTAGTTTCTTCCTCAATTCTTTTACCGTTTTATATTCATTTGTTACCATTTTCTTTCCATCAGCTTTTATGCTCTTTTCGATTATGCGTCTGCATAAATGCCTTGCGTGCTCCTGTTCCTCGTTTGGTATTAGTGATATGGCCACCTCCGTGTCCGCAATGGTGTTCTCCACGTTTTTTTTCCTATCGTAGCTTTCGATGTTGTATTTCAAACCTTTTTGTAGTAGCTGTGTTTCCTTGGCGTTGATTGGAAGACTTGTTAAGTTAACAAATCTTGGATGGAAAGATGTTTTTTCCTGCTGTGGGTCTTTTTTGTTGTTGTTTTGTTTTGTGTCAAGGTCGTCCAGTTTTTTGTTGAGTTTTTTATACTTGTTTTCCATGGCTCCTTTGATCTCTTCCTTTATTGCATCTAAGGTTTCCAGAAGGGAACTGACTGGAATGCTTCCCATCAGCTCCAGATGGATGCGTAGTAATTCCTGATTCATGCGCTCCTTCTTTGCGTGTTGGTTCCTGATCTCGCATCTAATGAAGCTGTTCTCCGCTTTCCTTATAATTTTGCGTTTATCCTCGTTTTTCATTTTGTGTCCTATTTGCGCGTATTTTGGAATGAGTTTGCTCATTAAACATTGTTTATTAAACCATAGGGATGACGGAGGATCGTTCCACAATACATCATTGCATTATATCCATTAAGAATTTATTGCTAAATCCTTTCATTTTGTGTAAAAATAGCATTAAATACGAATACACTTTCAAAAGTCTCTATCTATCTTTCTGAAAAAGGTTACTCATACGCCTAGGCACACGTTGATTTAATTACACAGTCCAACAAATTTACACAAGTTTTATTCAATATGAACAAACGCTAGTGATTAAGAAGGAGGTTGTCTCCCAGACTAACTTTGCCGAATAGATTATTAGTTCAGAGGGTTTTGAGTTTTTTAGGGGGAGGAGGGTTTAAGTTGTATAGTTTTAGCTGGAGGTGCATTTACTTTGTTGAATATATCTTATAAAAATTACTTCAAATTAAGTTTTTGATCTTAGACTTCTTCTACAGGATTTAATAAGCAATTTCTTTGCGTTAGACCTTAATCCTGTAACCCCCATGAAAATGGTTCTTTTTTTTGCTTTTTAGATACACATGGAGAGAATATCAATTAAAAACGCAGATAGAGGGTTAAAATGTTCTAGAATATTATTTGCCATAAAATTTCACTAGGAGTTCCCTCAGACAAAATCTTTCTACAAAGAACGCAAAAGATTTCATAATAATATAATACAATGGCGCTATTATAACTCTGACGAGTTTTATGGCCGAGCTTCTCTCCCAATTCGAGGTGTGCTCCTTTTTTGTTTTTTCCTACTAATTGGGTGGCCTACAGTTTTATGCCGGCTCCGAACGGCGAATGCATTTTTTGTGAGAAGCTTTTTCATGGCATAAATACTCTCGGAGGGTATGCCGTCCACTGCCGGGAGGTGACCGCTGCTCTTAAAAAATCCAATAATTGGATTTTTACTAATTAGAAAAATTGTTTTGGTGTTTGGCTCGGACCGTGGTTTGAACCCGAGGCATCTGGCATAGCAGGCGAGCACTCTACCCACTGCACCACAGCGGCCACAAGATTTCATAACTATTGAAAAGAATAAACAAATAGTTTTATCCTATAAAACAGCTAAAGTTGAAATAGTTGTAATTTAGCTATTTAATTTAGTTCTTCAATATTTTATTCATAGAGCACACGTGTACTCTTCCGTTGCATAGGAGTGTTTTTTTCGACGCATTTATTAGGGTTAAAAGTCGGTTAAAAGTCATTGGTTTAAAATTCACATATCTTCGTGTAAATATGTATACATATACATATGTATATGGATATGTATAGTAGGGTGGGGCGATTTACTAACCTATATCGCGCGATCGAAATTTGGATTGCTCTCATTTTTCTGAGTAGAAAACACTTCCACGACATTTGTCTAAAATTAATTTTGATGTTCCGCAATTTGGTTTTTATGAACCAAGACGAATTTTTGAAAATAAAAATTTGGCAAAAATCGACAAAAAATATCCAGGCCAATATGCACATCGATTTGAAGCAGAATTTTATGCTGGATCCAGATATGAAATCGAAACTAAAAGCGGATGATCCGTTTTCGAGATATAGCCTGATTTCCGGTTATGGAGGCTGAATGCCGAAAATCGCATATTTTCGCGATTATTTCTTGCTGTGTACAATATATCTTAAATTTTTTTGCAAATTTCTTAAAGGTAGGTCAATACAATATATGAACAGTACTTTAAAATATTAATTTATCTTCCGGTATAGGAAAACTAGAATGTCATCCGATACCGATGATTTTCGCCGATCGCGCTTTGTGTACAATAAATGCTCTAAATACAAAATTTCAGAATTTTAGCTGCAAAAATTGAAGAGTTATTCCCTAAAACGTAGAGTTATGCTTCAGAAATTTGTTTTTTGCTTCCAATAGTACGCTATGGCGTATGAGTAACCTTGAGTTTTTTTTAGAGTTGACTAAAGTAAAAAAACAAGTCCCAAACAGCATACGTCTACGTTTTGGGTTATAACTCCTCAATTTTTGCAGCTAAAATTCTGAAATTTTGTGTTTAGAGCATTTATTGTACACAAAGCGCTGCCGGCGAAAATCATCGGTATCGGATGACTATAACATGGAGATCCCATACCGCGCTTTTGGGCCAAGGAAAAAAGAGTGCATTCTAGTTTTCCTATACAGGAAGATAAATTAATATTTTAAAATATTGGTCATATATTGTATTGACCTATCTTTAAGAAATTTGCAAAAAAATTTAAGATATATTGTACACAGCAAGAGATAATCGCGAAAATATGCGATTTTCGGCATTCAGCCTCCATAACCGGAAATCAGGTTATATCTCGAAAACAGATCATCCGATTTTAGTTTCGATTTCATATCTGGATTCAGCATAAAATTCTGCATCAATTCGATGTGCATATTGGCCTGGATATTTTTTTGTCGATTTTTGGACAATTTTTATTTTCAAAAATTCGTCTTGGTTAATAAAAACCAAATTCCGGAACATCAAAATTAGTTTTAGAAAAATGTCGTGGAGGCGTTTTCTACTCAGAAAGATGAGAGGAATCCGAATTTCGATTGCGCGGTATCGATTAATTTTGCCCTCCATACCAATCTCCCCACCCTAATGTATAGGCGCGCTTTCTTGTTCGAAGAAAGCTGTAAAGGGAAGTGCAAAAACCGCTAAACTTCAGCAGATAGGGTCAGCTGTTAATCAAGTATTTTATCTGTGCCCATGCAAACAAAAAATATACCTACCCTGCAGAAAACGCCACTAATACGAAATCACTCGCCTAGAAGCATGCGATTGTTAGCTTCTCTGATTTTTTTATGTATGTGCAGTGCACATTGTGAACACAAGGTTTAATGGAGTGTCTAATTGGTGTTATTTCGTAACGGAGGGGCTATGGAAGTGGTTGTAGTAAAGTTTTTGAAACAATTTAAATTTCCATTTCTATTAAATTAGGTATGTAGGATTTACAAATTGCGGCAAAGCAGAACTAGTTAATTTGAAATTAATTCAAGCGCAATTGCAAACGATGTAGAGTAGTCGCGGACTGCACCCTTCAGCGACTAATCGCGCAGTTTATCGCTGGACATGCATAAAACAGTTAGTGCTACAATTTTATAAAATTACATATGTATGTACATATATGCATTTCCTTATACATATGTACATACAGCCTTTGGTAGTTTATTTCAAAGACTTGTTTGTAAATCTGTATGCACATACACATACATACAAACATATGTATGATGACCATGCGTCGAACTTTTAGCGCTAATATTTATAACGGTTTCAAAGCCAGCTAGCCTCAGTTACAGCTTAACGGCAACAAACGGGTATGGACTAGCCAGCAGTGCCAGCAGCAGAGCAGCAGCAGTCGGTCCAGGCCAGGCTAAACTTAGATGGACCGTAATAATAAATGATTAGCTTGTCTTGAAAGTGGGGCAAAGCTATTAAATTTTACATTTCCGTATGTGAATGTGTACTGGCTAGAACTCATATACATATGTTTGTAAGATCTGGATACATATGTTTGAACTTATGCATGTACATATGTATTTATGTATGCATTTACATATGCATCTATATATAGACAAGTTTGGATATTCTTATGAACTGTAGAATCGTTTGTTCGTGAACTTTCTTTCCCCCTGTTTCTGTTCTCTTCTCATCTCATCTCATCTCAGTAACTGCATAATACGCTTCAATTGAAATAGGTATAATATAATAATAATACAATGGCGCTATTATAACTCTGACGAGTTTTATGGCCGAGCTTCTCTCCCAATTCGAGGTGTGCTCCTTTTTGTTTTTCCTACTAATTGGGTGGACCTACAGTTTTATGCCGGCTCCGAACGGCGAATGCATTTTTTTGTGAGAAGCTTTTTCATGACAGAAATACTCTCGGAGGGTATGCCGCCCACTGCCGAGAGGTGACCGCTGCTCTTAAAAACCCCAATAATTGGATTTTTACTAATTAGAAAAATTTGTTTGGCTCGGACCGTGGTTTGAACCCGAGACCTCTTGCATAGCAGGCGAGCACCCTACCCACTGCACCACAGCGGCCAAATAATAGGTATAACTCCCACTAATAAACAGTGAAATTACCAGTAAAAAATATCAAAAGAAATGGAGACTTCAAAGCAATGGTTGTAAAAAAACCTACCATATTTATATAGTCTGTATCCATTAAATCAGTACAGGGCCAAGTTACATTAACTCTGTGCGAATGGACGCGTTATCATCTAGTAGGTACATACCCAGACACCAGGAAATCGAAGGAAATTACTTCTGGCGGTCGGTATGGTTTTGGTTGGTTGTTTTGAGTGGTGAGTCCCACATACTTAAATTAACGCCGAAGCGCCGTTTTGATATCACGACTCGTGACCAGAACCAGAAACAGAAGCAGCAGAATAAAATAAGTGTGAATATCAATTCGGTAATCAGGGCATGTCCTGCACGCTATATCCACCCTGTTGAGTTTAGGTATCTAAGAAGCCCCTCAGGCCTGAAGTCCTTGAGTTACGTGGGGTTGCCGCAGAAAGGCTTTTCAAGAAATGTAATTCTAACTAGACAGTGCGAAGGAAATTCACATAGCAGTTGATCGGTATACTAACAGGCCACTGCCTCACACCATCCCGATGCTGTCGGCACTCTAGAACATCTTCTCTGTCAAAGTCCAGCTTTTGGCAGACCTCGGCTTAGCTGCTTTGTTTGTGCGCACTTCCTGTGCCTAGAAGGCATTGCGGATCAGGAAATACACCAAATATTTACACTTGCAAATTTTTGTATTCCAAGATTAATATAACGCCTCCAATACGCTGTTGGCAACAATAAGGACCATATTTGGTCTATGTAAGGGATCACTAGATCTTGTCTACGAATTGACACAAAGAAGTCTCAATATCGCCCTTAATTTTTCCTTGACTTGAAAAGCGTCTCTAATTTTTTTTTAATAAAAATAGCCAAGTAACCGTATGCAGTGGATTATGCTACTCTCTTCGCATTTTTAAAAAACCAAGTACCTAAGTCTTTGTTCTTGATGCATGCAGCTCCTTGGCTTACTCACCGCACCATTTACATATATAAATATTTACATGCACTAAAATGCCAAGTGAAATGGGAAAGAACGAGAAATTTACAAATTGAAGGCAAAATCGAATTTGTTGGCAACAAAGGAATCGCATGGATGAACAAAAGCCAACGACAGCAACAACAACCTTAACTGTAAAATTTATGTATGTACATATGTATTCCATATGCAGTTAGCAGTCATGCAGTCACGTTGGTGGATCAGTATAATCAGCGATCAACTAACAACTTCGGGCTATAAGTCGCATATGCAAGGGAACAACAACAAACAACAAAAAGCAAAGTTGTGGTTGTTGTAGCTGTTGTTGGCATGGATATTGAAGGCAATTCTTGCTGTTATTTCCCTGTAGGAAATTTAATTAATTTTAAATCACTTTATAAACTACTTTATTTTCAATAACAACTAATTGAAAATGTGACTTCTTCCTTTGCAATGAACTGACTTTTTTAACACGGCGATGTCATAGCAAGCAGTCAATTGCCCTATCCTGCATTTGTTTTCAACTACTTTACTAGTAGTTTAAAATAAATAACTTTATCTTGAGTTTCTTTTCAACTACTTTACTTGTAGTTTAATATAAATAACTTAATCCTGCATTTGATGTCGAAATTCCAGAAATGGTAAAAATGCGAAACAAATTTTCCTCAAATTTCGCAAATTGTTCTCAAGTTGATAAACAATATTTATGTTAATTTTCAAATGATAAATATGAAACAATATTTTCTCCGTTTGAGAATTTCGTTTTCAATGTTTAATGGGAAGTGAAGCTGAAAAACGGTAACCAAAAAAAAGGAAAAAACAATCTTGGCATACTTAGATCTGAAAACATGTGTTTACATATAAATATGTACATATACAAGAAACTGTCCCGCGCTGCATTTGTTTAAAGCTACTTTAAAATTAGTTGAATATAAATCACTTTTTAATATATTTATTTTTGCAACTAACTTTTTTTTTCCGTGAGGGTTACTGCCGGTGTTTACATATTGGTGTTTTTTTTGTATGTGTTTTTTTTTGTTGTTTGCTGTCGCTGCAAAACCGTTGTATATATGTGTGTACATACATACATACATACATGTGTACATATTGCGCTGGCGAAATGTGCCTCTTGCCGCCGCCAATGAAGATCGCATCGCAGTTGGTAGAGCCTCTGGCAGTTAACGTTTTAACGTTGGCATTCTTGTTGTTGTTGTTGTTGTTGCTGCTATGACTATGGCCGTTTATTGTTGCCGTTAGCGAGCAAACACACAAAGTCTTCCTGGTATTGACCTGAATTTAGGTCACTCGAACGCTTCCCGTTACAACTGTTCATCTTAAGCTTTTTATTCAACAGCCTCAACTCGACGATCTCGAGCTACAGACCAGCAGTAATTGCTTTCGGTCGTTGGATGTTTTTCTGTTTTTTCCGTTTTATCATAGTTTCTTATATATATGTATGTATGTATGGTATACGGACATGGAAGAAAGAAAATTCTTATTTGGATTGAATTTGTATTACTATTTATTTAGTAGGTACCCTGTACTTAACATGAGGGTCAGTCCCGAAATACGGCAGCTTAGAACTAGAGAGTTCACAACTAGCTCAGAACTGGTTCTAAATGCATGCAGAGCGGTAGAGTTTATTATTTTGACGTCAGCAAGAATTTATGTTTACAGCTACTACTTGAAAGTTGAGCAATAACAAATGTGGCACTTTAGAATAATGCCCCACTTTAGAATAATGCCCCGTTTTGATGTCTTTTGCTGGGTAGTACGAAAGGGAACTTGGTTAAAAGGACGTACATATAACCAAAGTAATATTACTTGGCATTTGTAGGTGGATGGGCATAATTCCACCTTTTGTATGATTAAGTTTACAAAACCTGACATTTTATAATATAATGCCGCATTTATTTTCAGTAAGTTAAAAGTTCAGCCGGCTGAGAATTATTTATGTAAAGCGCGGCCAAATACCGACCAATTTGAGACTAGTACTGTAATGATTCCTTTTGACCTTACTCCGAACTACAGATTTTTGAACTATCGCTGTACTACTGACCTTTGAACTATGCCAGGACTGTTCGTATAGGAAGTAGTTTAGAAGTCGTTCCAAAGTTCTGTAGAGGGAAATAATTGTTACTTCGTAGGACACAGTCGTCGTGTTAAAAAAGACAGTTCAAAGCATTGCGTTGGTATAGCACGAAAAAAACCCTTCTCTTTTTGAACTAGTTCTGCACTAGGCTGGAACTAACGCGATTTGCTGCAGGGTACCTACATTTGTACATACATGCATGTGGTTGTGTGGGTGTGTGAGTGAGTGAATAAGAACATTTAATTTCATTAATAAGTCATTTTTTTCCTGGCTTCGTCGAAGTCATCTCTTCTTGCACCAATTGTTGCAGCGCATGGCTGCATTGATTTATGGTAGGGCTTATCCGAAATTTCTGTTTTTTTTTGGGTTTGAAAAATGTATTATACTCAGCTGTACTAGTACACAGAGTATTATAGTTTTAATCACATAACGGTGGATTGTAACAGAGTGAAATAATCGAGATAGATATAGACTTATATATATCAAAATGATCAGGGTGAAAAGAGAAATCGATTTAGCCATGTCCGTCCGTCCGTCCGTCCGTCTGTCCGTCCGTCTGTAAACACTCTAACTCGCGCAAAAATTGAGATATTTTGATGAAATTTGAAATGCAAGTTGGTATCGAGACTGGGACGGTTGGTATTGAAAATGGGCGAAATCGGACCATGACCACGCCCACTTTTCCTATATAGAAATAATCGGAAATTTGGTACCTCAGTCACTAATATAGCTGGAGCGATGAAATTTTACCCACGTGTTGAGCTCAGGCCCCTAGGAAGAAATTTGATGAAATTTGGGAAAATGGGCGGTGCCACGCCCACTTATTAAGGGTCAAACCTTGAAAGTTTTATATGTCATAACTCAGAAACCATTGAAGATATATCGACAAAATTTGGTACGCGTGATTTACTTACTTAGGCATACGTTTGGACGGAAAATAGTTAAAATCGGTTGACGGCCACGCCCACTTTTATATATGTATATTACAAAGTGACCTAATAAAAACATTTTAAGCGATATCTCTGTCAAATATAAAGATCTATCATTGAAATTTTGTCGCGTAAGTCCAACTGCGGACATAAAACGAAAAACACAAAAATTTTGGAAAATGGGCGGTGCCACGCCCACTTATTAAGGGGCAAACATTGAAAGTTTTATGAGTCATAAATCAGAAACCGTTGAAGATATATCGATGAAATTTGGTAGGCGTGATATACTTACTTAGTCAAATATTTGGACGAAAAATTTCCGAAATCGGTTTAGGGCCACGCCCACTTTTATATATGGGTCTTATAAAGTGACCTAATAAAAGCATTTTAACCGATATCTCTGTCAAATATAAAGATATATCATTGAAATTTTATAGCAGGAGTCCAACTGCGGATATAAAACGAAAAACACAAAAATTTTGGAAAATGGGCGTGGCACCGCCTCTTTTTATAAACAGGAATATACGAGATTTCTGAGCCCATAACTCGACAAATAATTTATATATAATGACGAAACTTGGTGTGTACACTTTCATTACTTGTGGTAATACACGCTCAAAATTTTAGCGAAATCGGTTGACGACCACGCCCACTTTTATATATGAGAACTATAAAGGGGCCTAATAAAAACATTTTAAGCGATATCTCTGTCAAATATAAAGATCTGTCATTGAAATTTTGTGGCATGACTTCCACAATAGACCGGAAACAACAAATAGAAAAATTTTGGAAAATGGGCGTGGCACCGCCTCTTTTTACACAAAGGGATATACGAGATTTCTTAGCCTATAACTCGACAAATAATTGAGATATTATGACGAAACTTGGTTTATACACTTTTATAACTTGTGTTAATAGACACGCAAAAATTTATTGAAATCGGTTTATGACCACGCCTACTTTTTAAGAAAGATATTTCTGGAACACCCTTTGGGAATTTGTAACATGACATCTTTGTAACTAGAAGTCATAAAGGAATGAAATTTTGCACAAAGTATAATATTGATATGCTTAGTTGGATGACTGATAAAAATTTAGAAAATGGGCGTGACTACGCCCACTTTATGCAGCACTCGCTTTATATTAAGTGCACCGTGTTTCCATCAAACGCAAACAAACAATGAAAGCATACAGCTGAGTATCTAATGTTCGATTCCACTCGAACTTAAGCGTCCTTACCTGTTTGTATATATGTTTGTACTTGCATTACTTACAAATGTAAATAACTATCAAGTCATGTATGTAAGTATGTATGTATATAAATGCTTATTTATAATTTTTTTTTTGTAAGACATCCTTACGGTTATTAAGTGTAAGCAGCAATTGCTACCAACTTATTGCATCTTGTATATCGATTTGTTGTTTGTGTGTTGGCTAATTTATGTATTTTCTGTATAAGCCACACCGACGTTCGTTTGCTTTGTCTTAACAAAGAATGCATTTTTTTGGCAGATTTTGCTGCTGCGGCTTATGAGCACAACGGCGAATATGTGTGGCGAAACACAAACAATTTTTTTTGCCATTTTGCACTTTTACAAATAACGGTACTTTTGTCGTAAAGTGCCAGTCTCTTGTGTTTGGAAGATTCTTGGTAACATCAATAAAATATTCATGTACTCTGAAAAAAAAAATACCCGTAGTTAAACCAACAACATTCGGCTGTTGAATCTCCGTCTTTGATTCAACAGCAAAAGTATTTGTTTTTACAGCAAAGTTTTTGATCCAACAATTTATTCAAAAACGTGCGTTGTTGATTCAAAAACTTGCTTGCCTTTAAAAAATTTTTTGTGAGAAAATATTTTTTTTGTGAGAAAGCCAACAAAAAAAATAATGATGGAGAGAAGATGAAGAGAAAAATCCAAAAAAAAGTTTATTTTTAGCAACAATTTTTTCCCCGTTGTTGATTTAAAGGCAAAAGTATTTGACCCAACAGTTTCCGTTGTAAACAAAACTAATGAGAACAAATTTTTTTAAATTTTGTTTTTACAATGATTCAAATAATTCATGGATTCCTTTTTAGGAAATGGAAGTATAAATAAGTTACTACAATTCAATTCATATACCGGTGCTGAGCGATCTTTTGCAAAATGCACTCAATATTGTAAAAACCTGGTCTCTGAAATGCGGGCTGAGTGTCAGCTCTGAGAAAACGGAAATGGTTCTGTTTACCCGCAAACATAAGATACCTGAATTCAAACCTCCGTCCATAAATGGGAAGGAGATTAAACTCTCTACCGAGGTTAAATACCTTGGTGTTATTCTAGACAGAAAATTAAACTGGAAACGGAACGTAGAAGTACGATCCCAAAAAGCCATGCTAGCACTTTACGCATGTAAATCAGCGATAGGCAAGAGATGGGGACTTAACCCCCAAATCGTCCATTGGCTGTACACAGCGGTAGTGCGTCCTATTCTCTTCTATGCAGTCACCATATGGTGGCCAGCACTGGAACTCGAAACCAATAAGAGCAAATTAACTAGAGTGCAGCGAATGGCTTCCATGCTTATTAGCGGAGCCCTTCCCTCCACCCCAACTAAAGCTCTCGAAACCATCCTATTTCTTCTCCCCACGGATATACAGGGGAAACTCATTGCCAGCTGCAACGCGGCAAGGCTCAATGCAACCGAACCCTGGAGGGACACCAGATTCGGGCACGCTCAAATTCTTAGTAACGTCCCTGCCAATTTTCTAAAGCTGGACTATGCAATACCAGCCTTCTGTTGGGATAACAAATTCTCCACAAGAATCCCGGAGAGGAGCGAGTGGAAGAACTTGGGGGATCCCGACCCTAATACACTGCACCTTTACACGGACGGCTCTAAATTGAACAATAGAGTTGGAAGTGGGTTTTTCTGCGAAAAGCTTCATCTGAAAGTAAGTTTGCGCCTACCTGATCACTGCAGCGTCTATCAGGCTGAGCTCATAGCCATATGGGAAGCAGCTCGTCGCCTGACAGATCTGCCAGACATAAATTCTATCAAAATCTTCTCTGACAGCCAAGCTGCCATAAAATCCTTACAGAGTAACAATGCTACATCTATAGTTGCAATGAAATGTAGGGAGTCTTTGAACAAACTAGCCGAAAGGTGCGACCTGAACGTCATTTGGGTTCCAGGCCATAGCAACGTTCGGGGCAACTGCATTGCAGATGAGTTGGCAAGGGAGGGCACAAGCTTGCAGGATATCACATCTGCGACATGGGTTGGCCCCCCGCTTAACTCATGCAAGCACTGGTTGAGATCTCGCTCCATTGAACAGGCTAACGCTAGATGGGCCAGGGAGTCAACTTGTGTGATTTCTAGGCAAATCTGGCCTAGACTGGATGAGGCTAGGTCTGTATCGGTGCTGCATCTGAATCGGCTCTCTATAGGTCCGCTGGTGGGACTTCTAACAGGCCATTGTCTTATGGGCACTCACGCCTCTCGCATGGGCCTATATAAAAACGACTTCTGCCGCAGCTGCAGGGACGTGTAGGAAATAGAGGGTGTTGAGCACTATCTATGCCACTGCCCCGCACTGTCGCAATCCAGGTACCGCTTTCTCCATAAACACTTTTTCGAGTGCCTGGCGGAGATGGAAAATGCAAGGACACTAGATTTTCTGCGCTTCATGAAACAAACGCGCTGGTTTAGCTTAACGGGCATCTAATCTTATCATACTTTCGAATCTAATTTTTTCGGAAAGGTTTGTAAACAGGGATAAGGAAGCTAGGGCTCCCGTGTGGTATCACAATGAGCCACCTCGGCCTAAGTGTGTCCCCGCTTTCATGAATTGCGGAGACAGCCACCTCAACCTAACCTAACCTACTACAATTCAATATAATGTTGAATGTTGCACTATGTGATGATTGTATAGAATTTCAGGTTGATGTCATGGTTCGAATCCGGAGGAGAATATGAAATAAAGAAGAAAAATCAGAAAAAGAAATAAAGATAGCAACCAGTGAATGATAAGAAGGAGTGAAAGAATAGGAGAACAAGCGGAGTCTACATATTTGCAGTTGGGACCCGGGCGGAGAGAAGATGAAGAGTAAAATGCAAACAAAAATTTATTTTTAGGTGACATTTTTTTCCAACAATCTCCGTTATTGACTTAAATCAACAACGCTCGCACCTTTGAAACAACAACGGAGCGTTGTTGGGCACATTTCAACTGCGGAAAGTAGTTGATTTAACAGTGAAAGTCTTTAGATTTACAACGTTTTTTTTTCAGAGTAGGTATGTAAATGCAATAAAATTTGCAATTAAGCTTTTTTTGGAGGATATAATAAATGTATGTAGGTATGTATTTAAGTATGTAGATATGTGTGTATGTGTTGATGTACTAATAATAATACAATGGCGCTATTATAACTCTGACGAGTTTTATGGCCGAGCTTCTCTCCCAATTCGAGGTGTGCTCCTTTTTGTTTTTCCTACTAATTGGGTGGACCTACAGTTTTATGCCGGCTCCGAACGGCGAATGCATTTTTTGTGAGAAGCTTTTTCATGGCAGAAATACTCTCGGAGGGTATGCCGCCCACTGCCGAGAGGTGACCGCTGCTCTTAAAAAACCCAATAATTGGATTTTTACTAATTAGAAAAATTTGTTTGGCTCGGACCGTGGTTTGAACCCGAGACCTCTGGCATAGCAGGCGAGCACTCTACCCACTGCACCACAGCGGCCATGTGTTGATGTATGGGCATATAATCACAAACTTAAACTTTTTTGTGAATTTAAATGAGCTATTGGCCATTTTTTAATGAAGAAAAGTTCGATTCTCGGTTGAGGCCGCTTGAAGAAGTCTGATGAGGGGATGTGGTGATCTCCGAAATGGATCCATAACTTCTACCAAAAAATTTTTTCAATTTTTCTTCATTAAAAAAAAAAAAATGGCCAATAGCTCATTTAAATTCACATAAAATAATTATTAGAATTAAAACGGCCATATAAATACAAACTTAAACTTTTTTGCTTTTCGCTGACAGTCAAAATACATACACACTAGGGATTCCAATCCCGGGATCCTGCCCTTTTGGACACCCCGAAAATCCCGGCATCGCTAGAATTTTATCCTGGGATTTTTGGGATAAGATAAAGACAGAATATTCCCCTATTATAGCAAAGAAAAGTTGTATTTTATATAATTTTTAGTGGTCTCAGATCTGTATACTAATAGCATTTCCTATTCTGCATGAAAATGTTGCATTATTACATTGCACCATTATCAACATGTGCCCTGTGCCCTATAAATGTTGCATTTTTCATGTGATGAATGAAACAAAAGTAATGCAATGTGCTAAGAGCAGAAGATGTTGCCCCCTAGTCGGGCCAGTTTTATATTTTGTCAATAGAACAAACAGCCTTAAAAAAGTGTTGAGTCTGTGTGGAAGAGAACAAAAAAATCCCAGCAAAAATCTGGTCATCGCTATTTCCTGTCAGGCATGATAGAAGGCCTTACCATGGAACATCTGGCGAGTTCATCACTTCTTTCACGCATTGGCAGTAACGCAGAGTGGAATGAGCTTCTATTGCCCATTAGACGTAATGCAAAGTAGAATGGAGCGCGAAAAATGAACTGGAATAAATACCAGTGGAAATTTTCATCATGCCTTACATTTTTCGCCTTCTTTCTCTGCTTCCCTGTAAGGCATTCTTTATTTGATTCACTAGAATCCTTGGGGTATTGCGTGATTTATTCGTTCGGCGGTAATGCAGTGGGCAAGTCCTTCCCTCCAATGACAAGCCCGTGCTAATGTCACGCATTATGTCAACGAATGTGGAAGTGATTGCCAGAGTTTTTCTGGATTACCCTCTTAATTCCACGGTCATCGAGTTTTTTGGTGGGACGTGACAGCCCGAAGAAAGTGCAACATTTTTGCCGGAATAAAAAAGTCCATTAGTCAAAGAAAGGATTAATATTTTTGATGTTTTTTTTAATAATCAAATTTTTTTGTCGTAAGGTACGCGTTGTAAAGAAACGTACGTTAGGTATTTTTAAAGCCTTTAGAATTCTTGTGGTAAAATTCATTTGATAATTTCTATTTCCTGATTTTTGGTCATTTATTTCCCAAATGGGTTTTGGAATTTTCCCATGTGGAAAGTAAATAATGGAAGAAAATGCAAACAAAATTTTAATTAGACTTGATAGTTTTACATTACTATACTAAAATTAAATACGCAGCTGCATCCTCGGAATTCATATCAAAATATGTGCCTCCGATTTTTAAATATTTTCGGAAGTTGCATTAATTTTCAGAATTTTTCGGCAAGCTTGGAAATATTCGCTTAAACGAAGTGTGTCGTTAAATTCTAAAAATTTTTATTGGAAATTATCAAATGATCGCAAATCTTTTTATCCTAATATCCTAAAAGTACCAACTATAAAGGAAAATGTTTTGTTCACCAAATGTATTTAATTTTCTTTGTTGATTGCGTTTTTTAAAGTAACTCTTAAGTGTTATTAAATAATACGCATGATTTTACGTTCCTATTTTTTGTTAGTAATGAAATAATAAAAAATGGCAATAAAAATCTATTTTTTCTTTGCATGTTAAAGTTGTAGCGTTTCTCGAAAATATACATATTTAATTTTTCAACCTCAAATGTGGGAAAATAATACTGGTCGACAAATTTTTGTAACAGAAATAAAATTCTACGTTTCAAAAGGATTTCGGTGCACTTTTTGAGATATTCATGTCCAAAGAGGCGAAAAACGCGGTTTTTGGCCATATTCACTCCTCAATATCTTTAAAATTGCCCACTTTCATTAAAAACTGATTAAATCTATTGAAAGCACGATCATTTCTCTTGAAGACAATGTTTTGCTTTTTCGGATATCTTGCTTGTAACTTGCAATATTGCAAATAAAAATTTTGTAGCACGCTTTTAGGCAGTTTATTATATTAACAACAAACTGTGCGTTAGAATGAAATAAGTGAATTAATTTATATTAATTTATCGAAAATACGACTAAATTTTGCGTGACTGAAACAAAAATTCCAATCAGTGGCCTACTATGTATATATTTTCTATATTGAAATAAAAATAGTTCGGCAGAGCAGCTACAAAACTTGATTTCGATTAAAACAGCGCTACAAATACTGCCGTTGATTTCAAAGAAAAATACCTTATTGTACAAAAACATATATTTCTAGATATATAAATAAGAAACCCGAGAAAGCAAAGCGCTGTTTTCAAGAGAATTAATCGTTCTTTCAATAGCTGCAATCATTTTTTAATGAAAGTAAGTAATTTAACAGATTGAGCAGTGAATATAGCAAAAAATCGCATAAATATCTCAAAACCTACAAGTATTAATGAAAATCCGCCTTCAGATTCAGATTCAGGGCACCGAAATCCTTTAGAAAGGTAGAATTTTATTTGAGTTAGAAAATTTTTTGGAAATTTTGTCGGCCTGTATAATTAATGTCCAAATCCCGGGATAAATCCCGGGATCCCGGGATTAGAAAAAAATCTCGAAAATCCCGGGATCGTAAAAATCGGAAAAATTGGAATCCCTAATACACACATGCAATACAGTTTTCATATTTATTTTTAGCTATTTTATTTATATATTTTTTTTTATCATCATACACAATATGTACATATACAGATATATATCTACATATATAATTTTCAGTTTCGCAAACTTGAAATCTCCAAGCTCAATGAAATACTTGAATGCTCTTGTAAGATCAGCAAACATCGGTGCACTTGGCCAAGCAAAATGTTAAAACTAGATATGAAAAACAAAAAAAATATCTAAGAAGTTTCATGCAATTTTTGTGCAACGTGCTTTTACATATAGATGTTTTCAGTGGCGTAGTAACGGGGGGGGGTTTTTGGGGACAAAACCCCCCCCGAAAGATTCGTTTTGACCATAAAACCATCTTTGACTTTATTAGCATACATTTCTTTTTCAGGAAAAAATCAATGAGAATAGTAATTTTTCGAAATTGGTAATTCGAAATTTAGCGCTTTTTCACGAAGTATTACTTATAATTCTAGCGTTTGTTGAGCCGTAGGAAAGTGCAAGAACCGCAGGAATTTTATCACAATTTACATTCTTTGTACTTATATTCGCTCTTTTGTGGTAAAATTCCTACGGTTCCTGCACTTCCCTACGGCTCAACAAACGGTAAAATTATTATACGGTATTGCTGTTATTAACATGCTAATAACAGAAAAGTAGCGCCAATTATTTAAATTTCAAGTTTTCTTTCAATTACTTATCATCTTAATCAAATAATATTAGTATAAACTACAATGGGAATAAATATGCAATGTATAACTGTGTAACCTAAATCAAACGCAAGTCGTCAATTTAACGCACGCACGCAAATTTTTCATATGCGTTGAACCGAAATTGACTTGCGTGCGTGTTCAGATAAAGAAATAGAAAAATACAGAAAATCAGAGAAAATCTTGTTATTTTGTGGAATATGTACCTAACAGACACGATATCAAAAGCAAGTGTCAATTTTTTTGCAAACAATCACCCACAATGCTTAATTTCAACTGTCACGCAAAACAAAAATTGGGCGTCGAATTTGCTTTTTACGCACGCCGTTCAATTTCGGTTACTCCCATACAAGTTGTATGGGCATGAGAAATTTTTGACAGTAAATTGACGGCGTGCGTTTGATTTAGGTTACACAGTAAGAGTATCTGAACTTGAGATTTTACTTAATGTCTGTCAAAATGGAATATTAAAAAACTAAATTATATAAGAAAATTATTATTTATAACCGTAGCACATAGGTAGAAATATTTTATTGTGTACATCTATTCCAAATTGCTTGTTTAATGCAAAATTTTAATAATTTGTGTTAAAAGTAGAGCTCTCGATTTTTTTTTTGAACATTTTCGAGTAGCCCGAACAGTTGTTGTTCAAATGCTCGAAGAGTTGTTTGTTTGTTTATTACCCGTATATTTGTACGGGCATTTGAACAATTCGGGTATTTTGAAGTTTGTTTTTTTCTTTTGTTTATTATTATTTTTTTTTCTTTAGGTATATGTAGTTTTTTTTATTTTTGTTTTTCCGATACACATTTTTTTTGTTTGTAAGCTCCAATGCTCGAATGTTTGTACGGGCATTTGAACAACAAACGGGCTTCAAACAAAAATGATCAGATCGAATTGCTCGATACCCGGGTGTCTAGGGCTCTAGTTAAAAGTCGATTTTATTGAAAAATATATACAGTGACTCAAAAAAAAAAAAAAATCATACGCCAGAGTTTTCAAATTAATTAAGAATTATTTCAAACAATTCTGTCGAAAATTTGACTCTCTTATTTTCGTTTAAAAATGTAAACAATTTTTCAATAAAAATCGCCTTAAGCAGGATTTCTAAGCTTATGGAAAAATCCGAAAAATCGTAGAAATTTCTAAAAGTGGATTAAAAATTTCAAAGCCCGGCCAGAATTTATAGAAGATTTTGAGGAGATTTCTAAGTGTACTGTTATGTAGCCAACCAATTTTAGTGTAAAAAGTGCTATTCTCAATGCTGTAAAAATTTCCGTCGATTTTAGTAATTTTTTTCTGTAGGGTGTTTGCGTTATATGTACGTGAGACCGTTCCAATTAAAATTTGCGAAAAGCCAATGAAATTTTTCAAAAAGTTTAATGTTGCATATTATTATATTACAATTGAATGAGCTGCAAAATTGCATACTCAAAAATCTTCTAACAAATGTAGCTTTATAATTCTTAGCCCCTTTTTATGATAAGTACTTCCTTAACTTTGAAAAATTGGAAATACTAAAAATACTGCCTAAAAAGTTAACAATAATCGCTGCTAAATATCTGGGTTACTTTCGAGCATCACCTACATTAACCAAGGTATGCGTTAGAAATACAAACATTAAAATTAAATATAAAGCACAAAAAGAAAATTATTGTAGGTACATATGAAAAACCCTGTATCTAGTAGTGAAGTGCTGCTTTGTGCGACGTAATTTTTTGTCGGCTAACTACTAATTGTACTAGATATCATGTCCGAGGGTTAATTTGACTGAGTCTGACAGAGCAACATAACAAAACCAATTTTTAACATGAAAAAGAGTGATAATTTTTTTTTAAATATCCCAACTTTAACAGCTTAAAACTATAAACTTAGAATTATTGGAAACCAAGGATATTATTGAAAACATTTCGCTAGCTTAGAGTGCAAACTGTGTAAGTCCACTTTTATGAAAAAGTGTATTTTTATGTAGAACGCTAGAAAAATCAAATACGCACCGCGCTAATCAAGTCTGAGATACTTGCCATATTTCTACTTGTTGTTATTCAGTGATACGCAAATTGTGTAAGTCCAAAAAGCGAAAAAAATTGTGTAAGTCCAAAATATTTATATGAACAGAAATTTTTTTTCATTTCGAATTTTTTTGTTTTTTGTTTTTTGTCTCTCCTACAAAGTTTTAAAAAAGGACTTACACAATTTGCATTCTAAGCTAGCGATTTTTATCATTTGTAAAAAAAATTGTATTTTTTTTTTGGTAATTTTAATTTGGTAAATGTTTTACATTGGCTGTGACCCCCCCCTCCCCCCGAAAAATTCTCTAGCTACGCCACTGGATGTTTTTATATATTTGTATCCATATACATACCTACTAGGTATCTAGGTACTTGATGATATTGTTATACCTAAATCTATAGTGATCATTAGGGCATGGAATTTCATGTACTAAAAAATAAAAAATATGCGCATAAAAAATGCAACAAAAACTGAGAAATATGCATGAAAAATCAAAAAAAAAATGCATTAATTCATGTTTATTGAAGTTACAATTGGCGTTTTCGATTCGCCATCAGACATGCGAGGTCGGATCGAACAAAAATGTTTGAACTCATAATGAGTAGTAGCCATACTCGCTAACTGGTCGATAAAAATTTCCCTCTGCTCGCTATCATTCACATATAAATTTGGCAGAGGGAAATTTATAGCCAGCAGAGAAATTGTGATTCGAAAGCGGCTAATAGTTAAATAAATTAGGTACAAATATTTTTTAATTCAATTTTGCTCTTACGTTGTACGTTTATACATATATACATATGTATTTTTTTTATAGATATGTACATAAATTCAGTCTTGAACATTTCATAATTTGTAAAGGTTAATCCTTATTTAACGATTCATTGCGTACACAATGAAATATTTTTTTCATATTCTCAAAAAGAAAACTTTGCCGATTCGGTCGAAAAAAGCTCTTAAACATAGAAAACGAACGTTCTAAATCCACAGAGGTAATAGGAGCATGTTTGAAAACGGCTCTTTTTCGACAGGTATGCATCGTATCGAATATACTAATAATAGCCGTGTTCACACGAAACTCTATTCGTCGTCAGATGACTGTTATGCATGAATTTCGTTTGTATAAAACTGTCAACTAGCAAATTACAAAAATAGGCAATATAATGCGAAATATGTAATAAAAAAATGCAAACAATGCAATATATGTAAAAATATGCATATATGACCAAAATATGCAAAATATGCAAAAACATTTGAATGCCATTTCTAAGACAATTTCACGATTCGCAAAGATTGTTTATTTATTTTGCTCTACCTAAATCTAAGAAAAACATGTATTTGCATAAATTTCCATGCCCTAGTGATCATTATTCTTTAAACTTATTTTAATCAAAATCCTCACATCCCAACAATGATTTCAGTTAAATCGCAAACGTTTAACATTTGGGTATATTATAAAAAATCTGCAAACTGTAAATATTTACATACCTACATACATACATACATATGTACATACCCAGCAGGGCTTTCTCTTACATGTAATGGGTAAAATCATCGAGAAATCTTGATTCATCGCTTACACTTTCGAATACGGATTGCATTACTTTAACATAGGCATGTCATTGGCGGTATTGTCTTACAATATTGTAGACAATAATGCATTATATAATCGCTACTAATATTGGATAAAATAAGCTATTACAAGTAATAAGTTCTGTCACTGGTATAAGTAATTGCATATTTCACACAATCCAGTATAGTAATCTATAATGTACATATTATAATAAAAACTGGCAAAATAAACGAGAATGAGCGTAAACTGCTTTACAAAATTGCTATTTACAAAAATTTAAATCAATGTAGGCTTTGCAAAATATATCGGCAGTGTTCCAAGTCTTTTCGCTTATTTTATGCAATACCGGTAAGCGAAAAAATAATTTTAAAACTAAGAGTAATTAATTTATGCCGAAAACAAATAGCAAACAGAATGAATAGAAAATCAATTCTTTGCAAATGTATTTTAAAAAAAGCACTATTTGAATAATAATTATTACACTATGTATTTGCACAGCTATTGGCTTATTTAAAAAAATTTTAACGATGGAATAACACTACTAACCACGACAGTTTTATAATGAAAACTGGCAAAATAAACGAGAATGAGGGTAATTTGCTTTACAAAACTGCTATTTAGAAAAATTAAAATCAAAGCAAAGCGTTTGCAAAAAAATAACGGCAGTACTCCAAACCTTTTCGATTATTTTCTGCATTACCAGTAAGCGAAAAAATAATAATTTTAAAACTGTCGCATTACAAGTAATGAGCAAAGTAAGCGAAGGAGTGTTTATTAGCTATTTGTAATGCGTTATTTCATTGAATACAAGTTCAAGCCATTACCAAAATATGGAAAAAACCCTGCTGGGTACACACAACGTTTTTTTTAGCCCTGAGCATGACCACGAATGTGTCTCTGTCAAGTCAGCACTACTTGACGTCTACACGTTTACCTGTTTGGTTTTCTCTTCAGCTACTAATAAGCGCATGCATTTACTTAAAAACCATCAAAATAAAAAAAAAAAACATACAAACACACGTCAATATGTATGTAAATAAGCTTTATCTTCATTACATGTGCACTTCGAATTCTTGACAATCTTTTTTTTTTCTTCAAATTTACTTTAAACTTTACACTTGTTTATAAGTTTTCTGTGTTTTTGTTTTTTTTTCATTTGCTTTCTTTTTTTGTTGAAATAATTTGCACAAGTGCAAATTTAATACATACTTGTAGCATTTTATTTTTTTTTTTTTTGGTTAAGTTTTTTATTTGTTTAGTTGATTTCTTTTATTTGCTTGAACGAACATTCAAAAGACAGTGTTTGTGTTAAAGCGAGTTGACCCAGTTCGATACTTTCACATTTCAATACTAATTTTAGATGTTAAGCAGAAGCATAAGCAATAACAAATATTCAAAAGCATGTATGTAAGTAGGTAGATACATATGTAGTAAAAGAAGAGCTTGTCCAAATTCAAAAAAAAAGATATGTAAAGAAGAGCATTTTTGGTTAAGAAATGTAGCCGTTTATTTTATTCAACTAGCAAATACCCGTTGCTTCGCAATGAGGCATAATAGTTAACCAAAGTCAAGTCAAGTCAACTCAACTCAAATCAAGTCAAGTCAAGTCAAGTCAAGTCAAGTCAACTCAACTCAACTCAAATCAAGTCAAGTCAAGTCAAATCAAATCAAGTCAAGTCAAGTCAAGTCAAGTCAAGTCAAGTCAAGTCAAGTCAAGTCAAGTCAAATCAAGTCAAGTCAAGTCAAGTCAAGTCAAGTCAAGTCAAGTCAAGTCAAGTCAATTCAAGTCAAGTCAAGTCAAGTCAAGTCAAGTCAATTCAAGTCAAGTCAAATCAAGTCAAGTCAGGTCAAGTCAAGTCAAGTCAAGTCAAGTCAAGTCAAGTCAAGTCAAGTCAAGTCAAGTCAAGTCAAGTCAAGTCAAGTCAAGTCATGTCAAGTCAAGTCAACACTTGACCGATATCTGGGGATCAGGCCTAGGAATCATTATGAATAGAACTCCACGTAAAAGCATTGTTCAAAACCTTTCCACCAATATTGCTCCGAAACATTCCGGGTTAATCCGGGGTCAGATTTTGACGCATATTTGGGGACCCGGCCCAGGCATCACAAATAACATAATTCTACGTCGAAGTCCTCATCAAGATCTTTAATTTGGTAGCAATATCGCTCAGAAATATTCGAGGGTCATCCCGTCCACCTGTTGACCCTTATCTGGAGACCCGGCCTAGGCATCACTATTAAAATAGCTCTATATTGAAGTCCAGATCAAGACCTTTCATTCGATACCAATATCGCTCAGACACATCTCTACGTCATCCCGATCCACCTTTTGACCCATATCAGGAGACCCGGCATGGAAATCACAATGAAAATAGGTCTGTGTTAAAGCCCTGCTCAATACCTTTAATTTCATACCAATATCGTTCAAAAACATCCCGGAGTCATCTGGGTCCACATTCTTACCCAGACTGGGGAGGATGTCTAGGCATCACAGTGAAAATAACTCTATGTTGAAATCCTGCTCAACACCTTTCATTTGATACCAATATCGCACGTGTAGGTGCAGGCGTTCTTGAGTTATAGCATAGTATGCATGTGTAAACAGGTTTTTTATTGCCACCGCGACAAACAACAAACCGTGCAAAAACAAACATATGAGTCGCCTACGCTGCGCTGCCTGGCACGGCTGCGACGCCTCTACTGAACACGGCAAATGACCAAACGAATCTATGCTTGCGCTTTTTTGAGTTTTTCGAAATTTAAAACCGGGAAAAAGGTATTAAAGTCTTAGAAATGCGCAAAAAAAGTACATGGTTGTCGAGAATTTACCATTTATGACATTTTAAAAAAAGAGTTATTAAAATCCGTCCAGTACTTTTTGAGTTATCGCGTTATATAAATAAATAATTAAATTTAATTTAAAACAAAAAAAATAATTCAACATGAATAAAATTATAAGAAAAAATATAACGGATCTTAATCCTAAATATCTATAAAAACTGTAGAAATTCGACAGTAGGCGCACTCTAGTTTTTTTAAATATTGGTTTCAACTTGACGTTCCGTCGTCTATTGTAAGTAATTGAAAGTACTTGAAAAGAATTAAAAAATCGATTCAAGTACATTTTTCAATTCTTTTCAAGCACTTTCAATTCTTTTCAAATACTTTGAAGTATTTGCTAAAACTTCAATTCTTTTTCAATTCCTTGTACTTGTACTTGTACTTGTACTTGTACTTGAAAATTCTGAAAGTATATTAAGCTTAACGATCTGAGCATACCCTGCAGCTAATATAAGGGAAGTTCCGAAAAACGACAGTAGAGAGTTCACAACTAGCTCAGAACTGGTTCTAAAGTGATGCAGAGTGGAACAGTTTATTATTGTGACTTCATGAAAAATTTGTGTTTACAGCTATTACCTCAAAGTCGAGCAACAACAAACGTTGCACTTTACAATAATGTCCCCTTTTTCTGGCTTTTGCAGAACCAAAGTAACATTACTTGGCATTTGTAGGTGGAAGGGCTTAATTTCACCGTTTGTATGGTTAAGTTTCAAAAACTTGGTATTTTATAATAAAATGCCGCATTTATTTTCAATATGTTAAGAGTTCTGCCGGCTGAGGATTATTTTTCTAAATGGAGGCCAGAGACCGACAAATTTTAAACTAGTCCCGAAGGTCTTCCTTTTGACCTAAATCCGAACTATTGATTTTTGAACTATCTGTCCGAAGGATTGTCCATATAGCAAGTAGTTCCAGAGGAGGACAATTGTCACTTCTTAGGACATCGTCGTGTTAAAAAAGACATTTGAAAGCATTGCGTTGGGATAGAACTGGAACCACCACTGTGCCTTTTTGAACTAGTTCCGCACTAGCCTGGAATTAGCGCGATTTGCTGCAGGGTAAATACCGAAGTTATGAAGAAAAATGTACTTTGGCGACATCTAACGGCGTGCAAAAAAAGTTAAGAAAATATTCGTCCGGAAATATTTTCCAAAAAGACATCATATAGGCGGGCGGCGGAATTTTTTTTGTGCCTATAAGGCAAGACGGCCTATATTTTTTTGTCGAAAAATTAAAGAATTACCCACTACTTTGAGGCTTCTTGTAATTTCCTGTCATAACGCAGATGGTTTCCTATTGCTTTCGACATTGAATTTTTTTTTTGTTTTTCATTTTGAACAAGTTTATTAGTTTTATATCCCATGAAGACAGAGTAAGATATTCAACAATACCACAGCAAGGCTAAAATCTTATTAGTTACGCTTGTGCGGTGTGCAGTGAAACCATAAAGAGCAAACATTCCAAACACGTGCTAATATCCTTTTAGTCCTTTGTCAATAAACAACAAGTGAATGACTTTGCAAATATTTTTTTATTGCTAATACATTAAGAGGCTAATCCGTGTGCGCATATGACAATAGAGACACAAATGTCCTCTAATTGAACATGGGTAAGTAGAAAAATAAATAAATTTATGAATACATACGTATGTACATACATACATACATATCTACGCTGCTTATTCATCCAAAATATAAAAAAAAAATACAGGAAAGCAAACCAAGGTTAAGCAAACATTTTGGAATTTGTCGTCCTTGATGCTTTTAGAGCTCAAAGAATAACAAACTCCGTTTAAATGGCTCATGCTACAAGTGTAAGGCAACTACTTCAGTAGTCCTTCAGTTCTAGAATATAGACTACCTGCTTTTGGAATATGTTTGGAAAAAAAAAAAACATGAATACTGAAAAGGTTAACATTTTTAAAACAGCTAATCCAAATATTAATGAAGCTGTGCAGCAAATACACTTGAAAGAAAGAATACAAAACAAAATTCTGCATAAAAGGATTGCCAAAAAAAGGCGACTGTTATTGTAGCCGGTTACGCTTGCTCGCAATTTGGCAAAGCAGTCAAACAGGATGCAGCTCGGCGGTGGCTTAAATGTGGTGGGTGTGCACGCAATGTGCCATGAATTCGCATTTAATGGCGGTTCCAACAGTTTTTCCGTAGAAAAGCAAATATATACATATGTATATGAATAAATACATATATAAACGAACACTATAATGGCTTAAAATGTATAAAAGTGTTCTGAGCTAAACATGTTTCGAAAAAATTATTAATTCACATCTACTTTTGTAACAAAACAAACTCATTCTTGCAAGATGACAACCCATAAAATATTATAAGTTTTTGGCTACCACCAGCTACCATTTATTAACATGCACACACGCAGCGTCAACATACGAATAAACGCGTTGTAAGAAAGCATGTAAGGAAATATAAATCGCATTATTTTATTACCCACAAACGAATAACAAGACAAATAAAAAATGTTTGCCCAAGCGCGCTCCTTTTAAGGACTTCCGGAAGCATGGCGACAAGCTGTTCAAGATGATCTTCATATTTTTTATATTTAATTTTCCCTTTCAGAAAACAAATATATGTACATACATACATACATATTTTTTTAGAAAATTTTTTACTGGCTTGCGTATGGCACGAGTGTTAGTTGCGAGTTATAAAAGGAAAAATGAAAGGATAAGCCGAAAGGGTGAAATGATCGACGAGCATCGATTGATTGACATGCTGTCGCGATTAAAGGGCATTGCTTTGTGTCAGAATATTGGAGATTGAAATGAATTCAATTAAAAAAAAAAGATCTTAACGCACTTTGCGCCTTAGATAAATTTATTGCTGATGCCTTTTGGTTACAGCATTAACAGGGTAGTAAAAAGAGAGCACTCCGTTTTGGTTCCTCTCAATAAGTGCTCATCTGAAATGCTAAGCTTACAATGTTCCTTACAGAATCTACATAAATTTAAAATTTCTGCAGATATACAAAGGTTAGATTAGGTTAGGTTAGGCAGGCCCGACGAGAGGGGGGGCTGAGGAGGTCAATTGCCCCGGGCCCGGGCTTTAGAGGGCCCGGGAATCTCAAAATGATATCCAAGTTTTTGCTTACAGAAAATAAACGAACAACACCTTTAATCACCTTTCGTAGATAGCAATCATTTTAAATTCCAGCAAATTTTATAAATCTCTTAAAGTGTCTGCACCCCACTTAAGGAATTGTTGGTTTTTGGCGTCGACTTTGCAGCATAAATTTGAATTCGTTTTCTGTTGCAACAGAAAAATTCGGTATGATGCAAATTCTTATACAGCGATATGGGTATATCCTGGGCGTTTCGGACGGTATGTTCGCACGATTTTTTGAACTTTTGAGGCAGAAATATCGCGAAATATTGTATCGTTTTATGATAAAAGGAAAGATTTAGGCCACAGCTAATGATTAAAGTATGTTAGCGACAGAAATTTAGTTTAATGCCTCTGTTTTAGCCACTTAAACTGCGTTCCGGACGCTACAAAAACACGTCCATTTTTTTTTTTTTGAGTGGCTAAAACAGAAGCCTGGCATAGCAGGCGAGCACTCTACCCACTGCACCACAGCGGCCATGTATAGATAAATTAAAGTTGGTAACTATATATTCATTGAATTTTGATTTTGAGAATTTGTTCATTTAGTATGGGGGCCCTTAGTTATTTTGACCCCGGGCCCGGATTTTCTCTCGGCGGCCCTGGGGTTAGGTTTTATCTTAAACTGGCTAGCCATTAGTGGCCTCCCATTACCCTGTTAGCAGAAAAGTTCTTTGTACACAAATGCCTCTAGATTAAAAGCCTGGATTCAGTCTAAAGAACAACCCCGTCCCTTTGACAAATACCGAGATATTCCCTATTTTGGATACCAATTCGAGATCACTAAATAAGACCTCCCTTAGTAGCCGAAGCCTTAGCCTGGAAAATGCGGTACTGGGGCGAAAAACTTGCCCTACCATTTCTCAATGCAATCCGCATCTCCTGCATTCACTTTCACTAATTAATTCCATTTTATGCTATGAGATGATTCCCTGTGAGGACCCCGAAGAGTAATCCACATTCATCCCTTTCAGGGACAGCAACCATTTATATCTCTTCGGCTCGTATGATTTACACATAACTTTGGACATCCTATAGCCGTGCGTTTGTTTCCATGCCTTATCGGCTTAGTCCATTATATGTATATACATATATATATAGTAGATAGGTTAGGTTACGTTACGTTACGTTGGCCAATATGGAAGACTAACACACTTCGTTGTTCGCGTGGAAGACTAGCATGCTTTACTTGTTTGGGTGGAAACTAACATACTTCTGTTTGTTAGAAATAAGCTTAGGGGTTAAAAACCGGAGGAGGATGGTCCGAGGAGTGAAAGATATTTGATAAGTAAGTACAAGAACAATAAATCATACTGCAATAAAACTTTAAACAGGAAGCTTCAGCCAAACTATATGAAAAGTATATGAGTTTCAAATATTCCTAGACTTGTACTAGGCCTACTTTTAAGTATGTGCATAGGTTGTGCAAATAAAAAAAATTCCGAGTTAGTTATTACTCGGAACTCTATATTTATATATCGTCGCTCCCAGCGAAGACCATCACGGTTCTATTTTTTTTTAAATCATTTTAGAAATACAAAGATACACACTGTGCACACTTTTTGTGTAGTACCTCAGCACTAGTCATATCTACATATACATATATAAATATAGAGTTCCGAGTAATAACTAACTCGGTGTTTTATTTGATGCAAAAGCCCCTATCTGTCCTCGTTGACATCATCGTCTGTCCTCCCGTCATCGTCCAACTACTCAAAAGGTTTTCGATCCAACGCTGAATGATTGGAGGCATTAAGATCAATTGGATCGCCTCCAACAGCGCCTCAGTAGAGACGTTGTTAACAAGACATCCGAAATAAGTATGTATCAAGAAAAACACCTATCGCACTCCCTATAGTGAGGGGCCTTTTCGATATGTTGTACAACGTTGTGATTCTTTATCTTGTTTATCCTCCATCACGACAAGATAAATGCATTTTAAATATGCTTTCCGCCAGGCGCCTCGAATCATGACTGAGACCGTCTCGCACTTCCCCCTGGCTCGCGCCTCGAGGAGACCTACTCGACCAGACAACACCCTTTGCTAGCCCTGCGCGGTCTCCCCCCGCAGTCTGCCCTGTCGAAAGCACCAGCAACGGTGAGGAGAGACTTAGATCCATTGCAAAGCAGCGACTTCTTGGAGGTTTCAATCAGAGATTTTTGCCGCCCTAGAATATACATAAATATATATGGACAATTTTGCGAATATTTTTAAAATCAGCAGCTTGCGAAAACAAAGCGGGGGGGGGGGATAGCCCGATGCACAAATCGTAGTTGAGCATAAGATATTAGCGAGTAATTTTAACAAAATGTATGTGTGTATACTTTTCTAGTGCAAACAACATACCTTTTATAATTTTATATGTACGTACATAGGTAGGTACTTACCTACAATAAAAAACGCCAGCGGCTTAATTACACCGCTGAGTTATCAAATATTACCGCTATACATTTATTATCATAACTGTTCCGCAGTATTGGCTTGTTGGTTGGTTGTTTGGTACATACCTTTATTTGCATAACATTTTCCATGACAGCTTGCCACTTCACCGTCTGTTGCACGTACATACATATGTGTATATGTACGAGCGTCGTTGCACCGGAAACTGAAAGTAAAAACCAGCGCAGCATCACCACACCAAGCGCCGAATCGTTAGATACCTTCCTTCCCTTACGATTTGTTCGATTTCCCTCTGCGCGCGAATCTGTGGTTGCACGTCATTCATAAATTCGTTTCCTTATTATAATTTGATATCCTTAATTTTCATTCAAGTTTGCGTGTGTTTATAAATTTTCCACTTCCTTCATCTGCTGCTGTCGCGGTCGCTGCCACAACTCGCGGCGTTTGGCACGCGCAACTCACGTTGTTTGTCTTTTGTTTGTTGTTGTTTGTTCATCTAACAAATTCTGTGGCACATTGATTGTTTTATACACTGAGAGAAAAAAAATATATGGAGGGGTCAAAGAAATTGTTTACCAATTTTGAACACTACTTTCTTTGTTTTGAGTAAATTTTCCTTAAAACATGTTAAAAGGTTTATAAAATATTGTTGTTACATGCGTTACCATGGTTTCATATACTTGTTTTGAAAAAATTCATAAATTAAAATAATGAAAAATTCTTTAAGCGCCATTCCATTCCCAACTTTCCTTGTTTTGAAGACTTGATTTCTTTAATTTTGAGAAATTAAATTCCCATACAAACTCCCATGGCAACGAATTTGTTTAAATGTTTTTTTATGTGTTTTCCACATTTTTGAGAAAATTTACACAAAACAAAGAAAATTTTGTATTGAGACGCGTGTTCAAAATAAGGAAAATTATGTCTTTGATCGAGAGAAATTTTTTTTTGAGTGTAGCTTTTGTATTTTACATACGTCAAACAATGTACGTACATATGTTTGCATGCATCCACTTTGTTTTTTGGTTTTTGGGGGCAGTTATGTGTATCCATCAATATTTTCTTTTCTTTTTGAATATCGCTGGGCAGTTTTTTATTGAAACAACTGCTGTCGCTTGTTTGTTGTGTTGTGTTTTTTTTTTTGGTTTTTTGTTTCTGTTTTTTTCTTTGTTTGGCTGTCTTTTCTTCAGCCGTATCACCTTTTCAGCGTTTTTCTTTTATTTCACTTTTTATTTCAAATTTTATTAATTTGCCTTGTAATTCGATCGTGTTCGATATTTGTGTTCTGCTTTCAATTTTCGGGGATGCGCTTAATGAGTTGCTAAGCGCGAAAGATTTACTTTTGATTTCCGAAACAGACGTTTTTTGTTTGGTTTACGGTTTGATGATGCAATGACGTGAGAGATCTTTCGTGGCATAAATATTTTAACTGCTGTCGCTTTGTCTGATAGTGAAAGATTAGTAGATAGATGGAAAGAAGGTGAAATTCTAAATTCATATTCTTTAAGTCAACAGATCTTTTCTTTTCGACATTGAGAATATAAACATGCTTAAATATGTACAGTAGAGTGGTCCCCAATTATATGGAGACAACAACAACAGCACATTTCCTCAATCTCACCCCGTAGGTCGATGCTAATATAGTCGAAGATACAGCACATAAATTTGTTTCCCGATCGTAGGTGCTTAAGGGGTGTTGCACAGGTGTCAAAATTCAGAAAGCTATACGGAGTCTCAAAAAATGGAGTTTTCTTTTATCAAAAATACCAAGTGCACATTTGGGTCCCGTTCGGAGGCGGCTAACAGGTTTCCCGTATGGTTTAACCCCTCTGTGATACCGCTAAACCGTATCCAATAGGGACCAACATTTATTTATATGTTGTATTTTTTTGTACAGGACTATCGATTTTCGGTATTAGATATAAATTTTTTTTTTTTCAGTCTTCATATCGTAATCTGAACTTCGACCCTTGTGCGACACCCTTTATCCATCTCCGCGGGTCCAAAATTTATATATATATGGTATCCTTGACAAAACTGCACAATTTAGTGGGTGAGACTGAAAAAAATGTTCATTTGATTTTTAAGAACCACCCTAATATTAAAACACATCACCGTAAGACCCATCTGTAAACAATTCTGAGAATGGGGATAGATTTGAGACAAATTCCAATCGCTTAAGCCTGGCTATGTGATAAACTTAAAAGAGCTCATACGTACCTATGTATGTCGTATTGGAAAAACCAGGAACAAGACTAAAATCCGTCCTGCTTCTTCTTAATTTTTCTTCTACTTACGGTACATCCATAAATCTTAACATTCGCTTCTATCGCGTGATATTTTCATGTCCCTTTGCTGCGGGCGGTTATTAAGTAGACTATTTCATAGGCCATTTTGTTGCTGCTTTCGGCGGAGTTATTTCCCATTTCATCTCGAGGCGTTATTAAATTTTATTGCCAAATAGATAAAGTCGTTCATGATTTGAAATTGATAGCTGTGGTAGTCGGGTCGGAAATATCTACTCTCTGACTCGTCTTCCTCCCTCTCAAGCTATTCACGTAATCTCTTTATCCAAATAAATGGGGAAGAAATCAGCATACTGCTGAGAATCGATGGATTTCTTGGCACTGACTGTGGCGGAGTAATTTTGGGACAAATATTTATTTAGTGATAATTTTTTAATTCTATTCTTAATTTGATTTAATAAATATATATGTACATTAGAGTGCGTTTAAAATTCAAATAAACGATATTTTACTGTATCGCCCCCTCAGGGCCGTGCGCAGGAATTAGCCTTGGGGGGGGGTTTAATTTTGGTTTGCATTCGCATACATTTTTCGCTAAGATAAACATATTTGCTGAAACAGATATCCAGACCCATACATCATAAATTTAAATGTTCTCTAACTTTTCTGAAACTGCATACTCTGATGCTTAAAATTATACCCAAGAAATTTTTTTGGTTTTAAAAATTTTTCTGTATTTGATAGAGAATTTGTGTATATAAAATTTGAAATCTTAAGCAAAAGCAAATCCTTGGCTTTTATTAATATGACCCATTGTAAGCGAAATCTTTGTCAAATATAAAGATAATTGATTGAAATTTTGTGGCATGAGTCCCACAATAGGCCGGAAACAAAAAACAGAAAAACTTTTGAAAATGGGCGTGACACCGCCCCTTTTTCGACAAAGGAATATACGAGATTTCGGAGCCCACAACTCAAAAAATAATTATTATAATTGATATGTTATGACGAATAATAAAAATAATAATATAATACAATGGCGCTATTATAACTCTGACGAGTTTTATGGCCGAGCTTCTCTCCCAATTCGAGGTGTGCTCCTTTTTTGTTTTTCCTACTAATTGGGTGGACTTACAGTTTTATGCCGGCTCCGAACGGCGAATGCATTTTTTGTGAGAAGCTTTTTCATGGCAGAAATACTCTCGGAGGGTAAGCCGCCCACTGCCGAGAGGTGACCGCTGCTCTTAAAAAACCCAATAATTGGATTTTGGAAAAATTTTTTTGGTGTTTGCTCGGACTAGGGTTTGAACCCGAGACCTCTGGTATAGCAGGCGAGCACACTACCCACTGCACCACAGCGGCCACATGACGAAACTTAGTGTTAAACTTTTATTACTTGTACTAATATACGTTAAAAAATTTAGCGAAATCGGTGTATAACCACGCCTACTTTTTTACAAAAACATTTCTAAAATGGTGAAATTTTTGACGTGACATCTTTGTAACTAAAAGTCATAAAGGAATGAAATTTTCCACAAAGAATAATATTCATATCCTTAGTCGGATAATTGATACTAAAATTGAAAATGGGTGTGGCTACGCCCACCTTGAGCGGTATCCGCATTATATAAAATACACCGTGTTTCCGTCAAACGTAAACAAACAATGAGAACATCCCTTTGCCAAAATAGTTGACTTATCTGGTCTAATTCTGATTCATCAAAACCTAGTTAACCAGGTCCTGAATAGTACTGTTTACAGTACTTGTTAATTGAAACTGCTCACTGTTTTCACAAAATGAAAATTTTTTGTTATCAGTACAATTTTTTGAAAAATTTCAATATGCTACACAACTTTGTAATTTCGGAAAGCTTCAAGTGCAATTCAAAGTGGCGAACTTATGTATTGGCCAACCTTATTTTTGCAACTTTCACCAATTTCTTCTTCCGTAAAATTATTGTACTAATTTTGTCAAAAATTATGAGTCAAGATTCAATGCAAAATTCATAAACTGTGTTTTGAAAATTTTTGCAAAATCATTGCAACTTAGATTTGGTCATGGGGGGGGGGGGGGCGGGTTTAACCCCCCCCCCGTGCGCACGGCCCTGCGCCCCTTCAATCTGTATTAACATGGTCAAAGATATCACACATAAATTTTGGTACCGATTGATGGCGATTAAGGCGTGGCGCATTGAGTTTAGTGGTGTTTTAAGGGGGCCAATGTTCAGATGGCCATAGAAGACTTACATTTTTAGTGTCGCATATGGTAATCTGAACTTTGACCCCCTTGAAACACCAGTAAACCGTCATCAATCGGGACCAAAATTTATATTTGTTATTATTGGGTATAGAAGTATTAATTTTGGGTATTAGATAATTAAAAAAAATATTTTGATTTTTTGACCCTTCACGCCTTAACCGCCACCAATCGGGTCCAAAATTTATGTGTGATATCTTTGACCATGTTAATACAGATTGAGGGGGCGATACAGTCTTTTTATGAACTTTTAAATTTTCCATACAAATTAAACGCACCCTAATGCACATATACATATTTTTTACGAGGAGAAAACATCGAAAGCCTTTACGCCGTCAGTGTGGGACTCTAGCCTGCACTATACTACTTCCAACGTAACGAACCCTCCGGTGGATACTACAGACAAGTCCCCCGTCGGGAGATGGTTTGAGCGCTATGCTCTACGTCTGTTGTGGTCACGTTGTTACCCTTAGTTGAGCTTCATTGTCTTTATTGGACTTAGAAGTAGACGGACATATGATGGCGGATGCAGGAGGCTGAACTACTGTACCTAACCGTTGCACTCGAAGTCGAACTGGCACCCGCATATACATATAGTAAATAGACGCACATAAAATCTTTACATCTGAACTTCCAATGCACAGGCAATGACTGTAGAATGTCTGGGTGATTACATCGAAATAGAGTGGAGGCGCAATTCAAAAACATTTGGCGTTTTTTTCGGGATTTTATCAAAGAAAAAGGTTATAACATGTTGAAATTTTATTCTAACCCTGCCCACTTATAAATATCCGTACATGTACATATGTACGTACATTGATATGTATCTGTATGTCTATTCCTTTATACGCTTGTACATAAGTATGTATGTATGTATATAGAATGGGTGGAGCCATAAACAACATTTTTACCTGAGTCGTCCTATTGAAATCTTAACAACAATTCAAAAGGTAGATTGAGCAGAAAAGGATCACCGAAATCTGTTTACGCACAAATACTTGTATAGGTTTTGAATGAAAAGAATAAACTAATTAATCAAAATGGAAAGGGAATGGAAGAGGAAATTCACCAATAAGAAGCTCTGTGGTTAATGATAGTTGGATAGCGGAGTTTGGTTTCTACAGCTGGTATTATTGTATGTGTGTGTGCAATTGCTGAAGCCTTTAGTTCAACATTGCTGTAAAACTGTGCCTTAGATGCTCTAGGAAGGTTAAATTCAGACAACACAGCAATATAATATAGGGGCCTACACATTGAAAGTGCAGTCCCAGCAAACACAATATCCAACATTATAGAATTTGTAGATAACTAGTGTTATTATGAAACTATTCTATAATCGAAAGGTAAGGTAGAAAACTACTTTAGAATTCAATTGGAAACTGATTAGAAAAAGAAGTACATATTTGAAAATTATCATTGGAATCATTATCATTAGAGAACTACATTAAAAAAACTTCCATGGCAGTAGCTTTTGCCTCCTCTAGGATCTAATGGGAAGTCTATTTTGTTCCGGAGAGATGTTTGTGAATGAAAATTTTAGTACTAACAGAGTGTACCCAATTTTTGAAGATCTTTCACAGTGGCCGAAAAAAAATCTTATAAATTTTGCCCGCGTACTCTAGCCTGATGAATTCCATCTTGAAAAAAAAAAAATTATTATATGCCCTATCGTCGGCTTAAGGGTTAATGTTTATTTACCCTAGCTGATAATAATATGTATATTAGGGTGGTCCGCAAATGTATATAGACAAATTGTATATCGTATTTCTTCAATCTCACCCCTTAGGTCGATGCTACCCAATAAACATTTTTCTTCATTTTCAATTTGAGGTTCATTTGAGAAGTAGCCCTATTGTCAAATATCAAACGTTTGTTATCAAATGCACCTCAAATTTCCCTTGATAGCGTTCTCAAACAAAAAGGCTCATTTTTAGTATGGGATTTTGGGCTGATTCTCAATTTGATTCATTTCATTTTCTCAAACCTATTTCAAAGGTGGTACGAAATGGAATGCAATTAATAGATGTTTGTATGTATTACATATATGTACTCTAGAGTGCAGAAAAATTGAGGGATAGTGAGTGTGAGAGAGTTTGTGGTGTGAGCGCAGAAATGGAATGGAATAAATAGATGTACATATGTATGTATTACATATTTGTACGCTTATGTGATGTTTTTCATTTATCCGTGCGGGTGAATTTCGCCAGTGCCTTTTGTATAATTACATGAGTATTAATATCTTTTTTAATATACATACACATGTACATACATGGGAAACCAACTACATATGGTTTTATAAAATTTTGTGTAACTTCACAAAAAGCCACAAACAATTAAAATAAGAGTAAGAAATACAGAACCATTATTACACACAATCAATTTCAACCATCATCATTTCAACCCTTAAGGGACTGCTCGAGTAGAACAACGAACGCTGACTGAAATTTGCAAACACACAAAATTTCTTCGTTCCTTCAAACCTTCACATGTTGAAATTCGTGAAATAGTACAAAATACGAAACAAGTTTTTTTTCAAATGTGTTGTAAGTTAATCTAAAATTGATAAACAATGTTTGATGAACACTTGAAAATATGTTTATTTTCAAATGATATCTATGCTTATTCTCAACTTTAGAAACAACATTTTCTCAAACGTTTGATAATTTCTTTTTCAGTGTTTAATGGGTAATATAGTCGAAGTTATCACATATAAATTTTTGTCCCGATCGGGGACGGCTAAGTGGTGTCGCACAGGACTCTAAGAAAATCGCTCATTTGATTTTTAAGGACCACCCTAATGTACATACATACCCATTTATATAAAGTTGCAAAGCAAGAAATTTAAAATATTATTCAGAACATCCACTTCATTACAATAATAAATGCCGTGATAAAGTTAAGAACACCAACAATGACAGGAACAGCTGTTTCTGAATGAAACTGAGACCATGGCTGAGACCCAGACCGTGAGCAAGGTCTGGCCTCAAGTACATAAATACATACAGACATACTCCAATGAACAAAGACGAGGCATAAAGAAAACATGTACATATAACTACGTACATATATGTATTTATGTATATATTTACACCAACAACAAAATTGCAATCAGCAAATGAAAAAATGCATACCCTTCAAACAGATTCATAACATATGAATCATAAGCCTAAGCTCAAGCCTAAGTTGTTAAAATTTTTAATGCCTTATTCCCATGGCAAAAATCCTGGGCTGAAACCTGCAAGAGGCATCCGCCTGGGTAATTGACCTCCGTCTCTCCTCCTCGATGCCTGTTCCTGGTGTTTGCGCCTGGGCAGACTGCGGGTTGAGACCACGGAGGGCTAGCAAAGGCCGTTGTCCGTCGAGAAGGTTCCCACAAGGCGCAAACCAGGGGGAAGGTGCGAGACGGCCTCCGTTATTGTTCGAGGTGTCTGGCCGAAGGCATAAAACGCATTTATCTTGTCGTAATGGAACATAAATAGGATAAAGAATCGCAACATTGTACAACATATCGAAAATGCCCTTAACTACAGGGAGTTCATGATAGGCGAGCGTATCTTGCCTTTCTTGATATTTCGGGTACCTTTAGCAACGTCTCTGCTGAGGCGCCGTTCAAGGGTATCGAATGGATCATTCAGCGCTGGATCGAAAACCTTTTTAGGTGTCTTTCTTGATATTTCGGGCGCCTTTATCAACGTCTCTGTTGAGACGATATTGTAAGGGCTCGAATGGATCGGAATACTCTCAATCATTCAGCGCTAGTTCGAAACCCTTTTGAGGTGTCGGATGGTGACGGTGACGGGTGGGTGGGGCCTTTGACGATGTCAAGGAGGGCACATAAGGGCACCCCGCAAGGGGTAGTACATACTCTCACCCCTGTAGTGTAATCTAGTGGTCAACAGAATACTCTTCAGAAAATACATAAAATTCTAAAGCTTGCCAAGTCTTGCATTCCAATACGATGTTGTCAACACTAAGGACCATATGTGGTCTATGTGAGAATCACTGTATCTTGGCCAACCTAACCTAACATAGTTTATACCCATGGAGGATAAGCCTTGGAAATAATGCTTCTGAGAGAGAGATAGAGAGAAAGAGAGAAAGAGAGAGAGAGAGAGAGAGAGAGAGAAAGACTGATCCTTACAGCTTGATGACATCAACACAGGAAAATCAGCCTGATGTTAAGCGTTTGCCCATACAAATTTTGTTCGCTTAGAATTTTCAGGCATTATTTCGGTAGCCCTTATATCTTATGGAACAAACCTTAAATAAGGCTTAGATTTTTGGAGGGTATGGATATAGGTACTCATAGTTCATGCGTGTACAGAGCATTATACAAAAAAAAATGTTGATCGGCCCACGCGCTTGTATGCTCGCAGCGCTGGTCTACTATTACTGGTTGGTAGTGTTGAAGAGTCGCTTCCGACCAAAGGAATTACTGGCATACATACGTTTTTCATTAAATACCTACATTTATACAAACATACATACATTCATACATACATACCTATGTACAACAATAAAATTAATGCAGCAGAGTCACGATCGCTTGTGCCGGAGCATTCCGATACTACGCTCTCATTCTAACCAACTACAGATGCGCGATCGACACCAATTCAGGTAAGAGAGAGCATACATATGTAAGTAGTTGCCAACTGAGCTATCAAAATGCCGGAAAGAGAGGGAAAGAGATAGTATGAAATGTGTGTGCATCAACGATCGGCGATCGCAGCGCTAACATGTTCAAGAGCAGCCTACAGTGATAAGAGCACACCGGCATCTTTTTCACCTGGGGCCGGCCGGTCATAGCCAAACGTGCGGAAAAATGTGTGTGAATGTTGCAGCAGCCAACAAACATGTAAACTGGCTGTTTCGTGTACTCTGGCGGGCAGAGAAGTGCCAACCACAAATTATGTCGACAGCGCAGAGATCTCTATTGCACACATACACAACCAACATTTTTCGTTTAATTTTACACTAGTTTGCGAGGGGGTTCTCGCATTCGCTCGCATTTCTCAGCGTGTTGGCGTGCTCTGGAAATACCTACGTTCCATTGTCGACAATGTGCTGCGCTGGTAAGTGAGGGGCTGCTGGTGAGCGAGTAGCTGCTGGTGTGTGAGGAGCTGCCGTTTTACGATAGCGGTGTTGGTATTGCGCTGTTTGTGTTGGCCGACAACTGCGCCGCAAACGCCGGCAGAATTGAAAATTGCACGAAACCTTTTGGGAGCGCGGAGAATTTAAGCTTACGACTTGACGAAAATCACAACATAAGATCGACACAGCTCGATGAGTTAAGATCGTTTGATTATAGCAGAAAACAGAAACTAGTGACACAGACGTGCGAAAAGTTGCTATTTGACAAGTTTTATTATCCCTGCATTAATTTTTTTTTGTAAAATCACAAAGTGTTAAAAATTATTAACGGCGCAAGTTGCGTTAAATCCTTAAAAACTGTATGAGAAAAAAAAGTTGAAAACGCCTGTCAAGTGCGTTTATTAAAAACCAACTGAACTAGTAGAATATTAAAGGTGTAATAAAAATACATACATAAATTACACGCTAAAAGCAAAAAAGACTAATTAGTATTCAAATAAATTAATGGATTTTAAGTGTCAGTGACTGCTTTAAATAAATTATACGTAGTTATAACTAGACGAGCCGACCAAATTCGATGTTCGCAAAGCAAATAAAAAATTGAAAAAAAAAAGAAAAATTTACAGCCCAAGTTCAGCAAACATATGAACTTACATAGCCGCCTTTACATCGCATATCGAAGATAGGCACGAGAACTCGTTGAGCGGCGCATCAACATAGAACCAACCGAAGAGGCAAGAATTTAACAACGAGCCCAATTTCGACACCAACAAAACATTAAGCACAACCTCAGAAAAGGTAAAGAGCCAGTGTGCGAACACATGATATTTGTTGCTGTTTTCCCTTAATAACTTTTTTGGTTGACTTTTGTGTTAATAAACAAACCAAAAACAAGAAAAACAAAAAACAACTAAAAATCAACGCCATAAAAGGTCGGCGACAAAGCGACAAGCGTTAAGGGAATATACATATCTACAGATTCCAAAACAAATAATAAAAACTGTAGCAGAAAAACGAAAAAGAACATTATTAAAATTAATTTTAAATAAAAATATTTCACAAAATTAACAACAATGGCTGAAGATTTGGATCCCACTGGCCAATACTAGAGAAGTGAGCAGAAGCAGTTTTATAACAACTAAAAACAAGCGGTGAACACAAAACCAGACACGATCAGGCGAAGCGACGTCAGCAGTAGGCAAGTTCACAGTCAAAGTCAAAGGTACAGGTACACACACAAACACGAGCTACAACAAACAATCAGCTGTTTGCTAGAACACGCGCGGGCAATAATAGAAACAGATAAGCAAATAAGCCGATAAGTTAGATTAGAAAAAAAAGCACAAAACAGATAGAAAAAGGCAAAAAAAAACAAGCAAATTTTTATTGTAGTTTATTTTTTTATGAATTTATAATTATTGTTGTTGTTTCATACCTATATGTATTAAAAAATGGCAGTTTATTTAGATCCCACGGGCCAATATTAGTTGCGCAATTGACTAAATAAATAAAATCGAATAGATAATTTGTAAAACGTAAAAAAACAAACAAGCAGTTTTGCTTTGTAAAACATATTTTTTCGCTCATTTTCATTTTTGCTAAAAATTAAACAAACAATTATGGGTACTACACTAGATCCCACTGGGACTTACTAATTTGCCCTTCTTACGATTTGTAAAGCATTAGGACAGACTTTGAACAAGATAAAGAGTTACTTTGGCAGAAAAAAAAACAAGTACTAAATATAATTTTATAACAACAAAGCAAACTTAAAAAATCTACATAAAAATGTTCAACAAAATGCTTAAACTCGATCCCACTGGCACTTATTTGCGACCGCCCACCAGCGCTGGCAATGCCAATTCGCCAACTAAATCCTCAGCCTCCGCCTCAACGTCAGCCACAAATGCCAACGTCACAAGACGTTACGGCCAACAACAGACGAGCGCATATCTCGATCCCACGGGTCAATACTGAAGAAGCTGACACGCGCATGTAAAGTTGCTTTTGGCGTGTAGAACAGTGTGTTGCGCAGAGTTTGAAAAACAGAACGTTCTAAATTAAAAAAAAAAAAAAAATAAATAAAGAATAGGAAGCTTACACCGTTGTTGCCTTAGCTACGCAAAAAAAAAAAAAGAAAATTGAAATCACAAAAATTTTATGTTATATACAGAGTTGAGTAGTTGTTGTATGTACTAAAAAAATCAATGTGAAAGCGTGTCACACTTAAAACACACACTTTTACACACACTCACATGCAGCCAAAAGCTTAGCTATTGTTTGTGGTAACATTAGGCAGCGTTTTTTTCTTGTTTTTGCTTTTTGCTTTTGTTTTTGTTTTCCACAATCTGCTACATACAATGCACTGCAGTTTGACTGAGGCCACAGCGGCCAGCGACGGCGACTATGCCGGCAACTGCTCCTCCTCCTCATCCTCCTCCAACGCGTCCAATGCTGCCAACACCTTAGACGCTGAAGCTGCTAAGTTGGCCGCATTGGCCGGCATTGTTGCGGAGGCGAATGGCGCTATGTGGCTGCGTGTGCCCGGCGGCCGTGAAGAGACTTCCAGCTGCCGACGTAGGAGAAAGTTTTTTTAAGATTATGATTCAGCCATAAATATGAAAAAAACAAATTGAAAAGAAAAACTCTTTATTTTCTATAATGAAAAATAATTGAAGAACTGAAAATGATAAGCATACACGTAAATGCATATAATAAATATAACTGCATATGTATATGTATGTATGAATGATTAATATTTAATTTTTTTCTTCCTAGTTATAAATGCATATAATTATTTATTTTAATATTTTTTTCTCGCCAATTTGTTTAATAGCAATTTTGATTTAATTTAAGCACTGCTTTCAGTTTTGTAAAGTTTAAATTTATATACAGCACAGCCTAATTAGCAATGTTTATAGAAAAAAAAATTATAAAAATGATAGACATACTAAATACACATGCAAAGTAGAGTTTTGCTCTATATAGCCAAGCTGAATACATACACAAAAATATACATGCCCATATATTGAATTATTTACATATATACATAAATATTAACAACAGCATGAATCACACAAAAAAATAATGAAAATTTTAACTACAAATGTTTTTATTCATTTTTGTTTTTTTTCAAAAATTTATATATAAAAACCGATCATCATAAAAAATAAAATAGGTTTTAACAATTGTATAAATTTGCATTTTCTTAAAGTTTTTCGATTTTAACAGTCTTATAAAACTGTTTTATTTTTTATGCATAATAACGAAAGTATTTAAAATGTAGAAAGTGTCATATGAGCGTAGCCCAAACATTTATTTGTCAATTTTTTAATAACAAAAAAAATAACAAAAATGAGCTACAAAAATGTTTTACACAAATTCTGGCGACAAAACAAATAAAAAAAAAACTAAAACAAAAAAAATCAGCTTTTAATTTTAAACAATTATTTTATGTTTTGAAAAATTTTACACAAATTCTGGCGACAAAACAACAAAAAACTAAAACAAAAAAATAAGCTTTTAATTATAAACTATTATTTAATTTTAATTATGTTTTGAAAAATTTTACACAAATTCTGGCGACAAAAAAAAAAACAAAAAAAACAGCTTTTAATTTTAAACTATTATTTTATGTTTTGAAAAAATTTACAGAAGTTCTGGCGACAAAATAAAACTAAAACAAAAAAATCAGATTTCAATTTTAAACTATAATTTTTTTTTAATTTTTTTTTTTTTTAATTTTTTTTTAAACTAAAATAATAGTTTTTTATTGTTTTAATTCTAAAACTATTATATTCTGTTTTTATTTTTTAATTTTTAAAATTAAATTTAAATTTTCTTAAATTTAAAATTAATTTCTTTTTATTTTTAAATTAATATAAGTGTTTTTTTTTCATAAAATCAAAGTGTCAAATAATTTATTATTTAACATTTAAGCCGAATACAAATACATATCAAACAATAATTTTTGATGTTAACTGCATACATTTTTTATATACATACATATGTAACTTGTTAATTTCAATTATTATTCATGCTCATCTTTATTAAAAATATTTTTTTTTTGCTTTGAAAATAATTACATACATTTATAGATGCATTAAATATTTTATTAGCGAATTGATATTATTAAATTTCATAAACTTATACATTTGCAGTTACATATATATACGTATACACACAAAACTGCATAAATTTGCAAGTTTTTATTTGTATTTTAGTTTAAGTACCTATCTAAATTAGCAAATAAAATTAATTATTTATATTTAAACAAAAAATACATACATATATAAATATCAAAAAAATAATTAAATTAAACAAAAAAAAAAATATTGCTGTTTTATTCACGCGATGTTATGCAAAGAAGTTGTTGTTAGTGGTACAGAATTTACACTCATATCATTGGTAAGTAAAGAGATCTTAATAACTCTGCAGCAAATCGCGCTAGTTACAGGCTAGTGCAGAACTAGTTAAAAAAAAGAGAAAGCATTGGTATACTCGTGCTATACCAATGCAATGCTTTCAACCGTCCTTTTTAATACAGCGCTGTCTTATGAAGTTGCAATTATTTCTCTCTGCGTTATATGTATAATAAAATACCAAATTTTTGAAACTTAACCATACAAGAGCTGGAATTATCCCCATTCACCTACAAATGCCAAATAATATTACTTTGGTTATATGTGCGTCCTTTTAATCAAGTTCCATTTGGTACTACCCAGCAAAAGACAGTAAAACGGGGCATTATTGTAAAGTACAAAATTTGTTGTTGCTCAACTTTCATGTCATAGCTGCAAATATAATTTTTCATGAAGTCATAATAATAAACTCTCTCGCTCTGCATTCCTTTAGAACAAATTCCGAACTAGTTGTGAAATCTCTAGTTCTAGACTGTCGTTTTTTGGGACTGTAAAGTAAAAAGAAGTCTGATGAGGGGATGTGGTGGTCTCCGAAATGTATCCATAACTTCTACCAAAAATATTTTTTAAATTCATCTTCAATTCTTAATTAAAAACTGGCCAATAGCTCATATAAAATTCACATAAAAAAATGGTAAATCAAAATTTAATTCAGCTCAGTTTAGTGACACTTTGATATATACATAACTCAAAAATTCCCTTATTAATTAAATTGCTAAAAATGTGCTTAGATGCTGTCTTAAAGCCCCCAGGCGGAGCATTTTGCTTTGCGAAATATTGACATCAATGTTTAACCATAGGCTAATATAGTAATATTCGAGCATGCGTATTATTGTTTTAAATGTTTAAGTTTAATTTCGTCTACACGTTGTCATCAAGCGAGCTAACTAAATACATATTCAATGGCTAAAACTAATACTTATAATTAACTATGCAGCTAAGCAAACACACGAGCACACATCTTTTTGTAACAAATGACAGGCGCTGTGGCACAACAATTTGTAGCACTTGAGAGTGAGAAAGAAATTTGTGCTGCAAGTATTCGACCGGTTGTCAATGCAAGCATAGATACATACATATGTACATACCTACAAACTTGTACGATTTCTAACTTCTTAAATATAGCAAGAAGCAACAGAGGATGTGAGTGACGTTTTTCGAAGCAGATTTGTTTAAGTTACAGTAGGTATCAGTGTCATCACCAGCACATCCTGGAAGCCTTTGAAAGCAAAATTGTAAAACTACATGGATTCCATTAAAAAATTCATGTAATCTTGGCAAATTCTTATCTCTTGATCTTCTAAATTCGGTTATGCAAGTTATAATAGCTTCCAGTAGTAGATACCCTATGGCGTATGAGCAACCTTGATTTTTGTACATTTTTGACTTTCAACAATCCGCCTTGGCCTACTAAAACCAAATTCCGGAACAGCAAAATTAATTTTAGGGAAATTTCGTAGAAGAGTTTTCTACTCAGAAAAAACGAGAGAAATCCTAACTTCGATGGCACGATATAGGTTCGTAAATCGTTCCGGCCACACATATTCAATGTTTTCTAGAGCATGTTTTACAAGCATTGTTTAAAAGAATTTATTTGTTAAGAGATTTTTCTTTTTTGATGCAACGCAAAGTGATGTCATCTAATAGAGAAAGAGTACTAAATTTAGAAAAGCATAAAAAGCGCAGTCCCTCTAAAATCATGTCAAAAGCACAAGCTGTAATAGTAACAGCAGCAGCAACAAAAACAACAATAACAACAACAACATCGATAGTGACAGCAACAACTTCATAACGAACAATTCTTAATAGCAACAAGACATATTAAGTTATGTAAAAAAATATAACATACATTCACACAAACACATTTGTGATAAGCATATTCATGGGATACATGCTACGGTGTTAAAAATTGAGAAAAACAAATTAAATGCAATAGAAAAAGAAAACACAAAACTCAAAAGCTCAAGATATGGCAAAGGCAAAACAAAATTAAACGAAAGCAGCAAAATGCGGAAGAGGCCGACGTGAGGCAGTGCGCAGTGGAAATTGTCGCATTAAATTACGCGCAGCATTTTCCATGCCCATGACTTCACCTTGCCGCAGGCACTTTATGTGCATACATACCTGCATATACTTATATGTATATAAATAGAATAAATAACATATAAATATGTACGTATGTATTCACCCAGGAAAACTTTTAAAACAGAAAATGAAATATCCAAGCATGTCCATGATTTTTCTTCATGATCGCTTAGGTTGGTGGGCTGCGTGTGTGTTGCAGACCTGGGCATCCTCAATTACATTTTTTTTCAATTACAATTATATTAATTGGTATTTGAAAATTCTCAATTACAATTACTTGTAAATTTCATGGAAAATTTTCAATTCAGGGCCGCCGAGAGAAAATCCGGGCCCGGGGTCAAAAAAACTACGGGTCGCCATACTAATTGAACAAATTCTCAAAATCAAAATTCAATGAATATATAGTTACGAACTTTAATTTATCTGTACATTAATACAGATCAAGTAAATATGTTTACATAGAAATATACATATTAGGGTGGGTCAAATGTATTGTTCAAAAGGCACATCCAGTTTCCGAATCCATGGGTCATACTGAGTAATATTGTCCATGGGACCATAGGTCTGAATGAATTCTGTTTAAATACATATTGCTTTATTTGTATGAAATAAATTTCTTTGTTTGCGTTGTTTGTTTATTTTCTGTAAGCAACAAGCTTGGATATCATTTTGAGATTCCCGCGCCCTCTAAAGCCCGGGCTCGGGGTAATTGACCCCCTCAGCCCTCCCTCTCGTCGGGCCTGCTTCAATTACATGTAATTGTAATGGAATGGCATCAATTACATTTTTCTTGGATTTGAGAAAATTTAGTTATACAATTTGGTTTTGTTTCTATTCTTGTTAACCTTTTTGTTATCGTTATTGTTTTTGTTTTAGTTTTTGTTTTTCTCTGTTTTTGTTTTTTCAGTGTTTTTTTTATTTTTTTGTTTTTTTTTGTTGTTTTTTTTTTTTTGCAGAACTAAGAACAAAAAAAAGCAAAAACAAAAATAAAAATAAAAACAATAACAAAAAGAACAATAGAAGCAAAAACAAATTTTGTAAATTGCCAATTGTAAATTGTAATTGAAGGTGTAACTAATTACAAAATGTAATTGCGCGCTCCTTTTTTTTTCCTACAGTTTTTTGCCGGGAGCCGGCGAATGCATTTGTTGTGAGAAGCTTTTTCATGGCAGAAATACACTCGGAGGATATGCAGCCCACTACCAAGAGGTTACCGTTATTTCTAGAAATCCAATAATTGGATTTTAATTAATTAGAACATTTTTTTTGGTGTTTGTCCGGACTGGGGTTTGAACCCGAGACCTCTGATAAAGCAGGCGAACAGTCTACCCACTGCACCACAGCAGCCACTTACATATATACTAGAAGGCTGCACGAATGGATTCGAAACGGCCAACAAAATATTCGCGGCCGTCCAATTACAGTACCTACTTGTTTCTGTCGTTTTAGAATAAACGCAAGTAGAGCACAACCATAAACAGAACCAATACAATTACTTATTCGTAGCGACAATTACATGACCTTAAAAAGGTTCTGCAAATAGTGTACACTACTTGCGAATACTTCGAATATAATCGAAATATATGTACGTATATACATACCCTGCAAAAAAATGTGCGATTAATACCGAAAGGTATTTGTCCCGGATTGATCTCTTTCGAGAACAATCGGTCCACAATTAGTCCCCGATTGTTCCCCTACGGGTATAAATGTAGACTAAATGTAGATTAATCGCTTTCATTCCGAACGTGTACAAATCTAGATTCCTTAAATGTAGAAATTTTACAAAAATATGCAATGTATTTAAAAAATTGTAGAGCAACCGGTAAAACGAATTGAACACCCTTTCTTTTAATAACAATGATGAATAATAATTTTAACAAAAAGTTGCCTAAAATATTCTATGAAAAAATCCTTTACATTACGCTCATATAATGCATACTCAAAACTTACAATTTTTTTTTAATTTATTTATTGAGATTTTTTTTTCAAAAGTAAAACATTATACATATAATCTTTATTTATATATGAATGAACATTTACAATTTTTTAAAGATTGTTATTAAAAATTGCCTTGGCGAACTTGGAAAAATCTACATTTGTACCCGTTCGTGCTGGAAGCGTTTGATTTACATTTGTACCCGTTCGGGTATACAAGTTGAACAATTAGTCTCTTCATAGGACATGCTCGAACAAATGCGATCAATTCACTCCATATAAAGGGATGTAGAATTGTATTAGTCGCATGCTCCCTTGCGATTGATCCCGGACACGTCCCGGATTAATCGCATTTTTTGCAGGGTATTTTCATGAACACACATCCAGACGTTGTGTTCAGCAAAATTACACTGCTAGTGTGAGTGTGTATGTGCATATGCATACACACTAGGGCGAGTCGATTGGTAGGGGCCAAAAAAAAATTAATGGACACATCGCAATTATAAAAATTTGGGTAATTTCAAGCTTTTTTGCCCAAGAAACCATATGTCTAAAATAAATTTCGAACCAGAGCTTTTTACGATCTACATATTTCCCACTGTTCTATATATCGCCCGTTTTATGCAATAGGGATTTAACTCGAAATTTTCAATTTCTGGGATTTTTCCATATATTTCAATAACTGGTTAGTGCCTTTGAGTCTAGTCTTATAAAATACTCAAAAAGATAAAAATGGCGGAAATATAAGGGATTTTGTAGTTAGCCGTAGAAGGAAGCTATTTGAAATTATAAAACTTTATTTGCGTTTTCCCAAAAAAAAAATGTTTTTGAGTTAAATCCCTATTGCATAAAACGTGCGATATTTTAAAATAACTCGGTAACCAATATTTCGATTCTTTTGATTTTTTCGGCATTAGTTAGCAAACTTATTTGGCATATTAAGGTGGTTTTATGAAGGAAATAAAGTTCTCCCGAAATTCGCGGAACAACCCGATTTTCATGCGAATATAATACGGAAATCTATACCTAAAATTTTTCCTTAATATATTAAAATTTAGAGGTCGTGCAAATGCCTCCAAATTTCTTTCTCCTTTTATATCAGTGATGATACATAATTTTTTTCAAAGTCCTTAATGAACAAGAAAAACATTTCTTATCATTAAAAAATGGAACATATGTTTGTTGGGCTTTTACTTTTTGGTCCACTTTAATGCCATATGCACATTAAATAAACAAACAAACTAAAGAAGCAACAAGGTTTTGCGAAAACATCATAACATGGTTATTATTATGTTATATTCTATCATGGCGAATAGTGTACACTAATCGCTCCAACAGAGCAAATAGAAATAGTATTTGTATTCCAAATGAAAAGTATGGGTTATATTCGTATCTGCATTGAATTTGTGCTGTGACTAATTGTACAATGCATAGAGTATTCGAAAATATAGAAGAGGCAAATGGTATTGTATGGTATATATACCTACATATATGTGTACATAACCTGCGGGGACTGTACCAAAAAATGACAGTCTAGACCTAGAGAGTTCACAACTAGCTCAGAACTGATGCTAAATGTATGCGGAACGAGGCACTTTACTATAATGTACCTTTTTACTGTAGTACCAAATGGAACTTGGTTAAAGGGCCTTATCTACATATAACCAAATACTATTTTGAAATGAATGTGGATAATTCCAACTTTTTGTATGAGGATTACTCTTTTGCAAAGCGCCACCAAAACCGAATATTTTTGAAGTGCTTACTTTTAAATTAACTTCGTACTATTGATTTTTGTACTAACCCAGGACTCTGCTTATAGGAAGTAGCTTAGAACGCAACCCAAGTTCTGCAGAGGGGGATAGTTAACATTTTGTGGGGCATCGCTGTGTTAAAAGAGACAGTTGAAGGAAATGCATTGGGATGGAACGAGAACCAACCCTCTATCTTTTTTTAACTAGTTCTGCACTAGCCTGTAACTAGCGCAATTTGCTGCAGGGTACATACATACATATTTGTTCGTTTGTGCGTCTATGCAATTAACACAGCGATTAGCCCACAACAACCTCGCTGGGCGATTTGGCTGGTCAAATAGCCTGCGGCGAGGCACGTGAGTCGTCAGAAGCGGGCATTTTTTGGAATCCAACGACTATTTTTGGATGGACTTAAGTCTAGGTTATGACAGATATATGTAAGCAGTTCACTGAAAATTCGAACAAGATTCCAAAGATTGGTGTTAAGCAACGCTATAAAAATTGATCTAGCCTGGCTCTGTTGGGGCATATGCCAAAGGTGCGATAGCGAAAAGGAGACTACGAAACATAAAAAAAAAGAAATACATTCCTCTAATGTCTATTGTCCAACGGCAGAGTCAACAATTATTATCAATTTTATGTATGAACAACAACAACAAAACAAAAGCAATGTAAACTATGCAATGCATGCGGAAGTAAAAGTTCAACGTTCTTTTGTGCTCTACAAGTGATTAGGTCAATAATAACAACACAAGCTCGCAACAAAAAATCACAACTTTGCCGTATGTATGTAGAAACATACATAAATACCCGGATTGCAAACGCTTACAAAAGTCCAATTCAATTCAAACAAAAAGAAAATTAGAAAAAAAAAACATATAAACAATAGTCACCTGCAACAACAAAAGCAAAAGCAAAAACACGCCGATCAGGCCAATTGGGCGAGCGATCAACGCCGATCAGACACACCCGATCACAGTCGTTTCGTTTAGGCAGAGAAGAATGGCACGGGTTTAAAACAGAGCTCGAGTACTACATAGAATAGAGCGCCGCATAGCCAACTGCAAGAGAAATATCGCTCAAATATATAAGCTTCGAGCAGCGCCAAAACGCCGCGCCGCATAACAAGTGAGTGAGAAAATATTGCTTGCAACCATCAAACGGCCAGCCGCCCGCCCGCCCGCGAATCCGCCAGTGCAGCTGCACAGCGCCAACGGCCACCAAACGCATTACGCAAACGCATTGTTGCCATGTTGCTTACCTACCAGGCGGCTCTTTGGCCTCTAGCTTCAAACCAGCTAGCCTTCTAGCCAAATGATTAGACAGCGCCGACTGAGCCGAGCCAGCCAGTCAGGCAGTCATGGCCAATACGATTAGCGTCAGCGATTGATGTGAAATTTTGTGCGAGAATGCGGTACAAAACAAAAGAAATCTCCCTCAAGTGCAATGTCATGGTGGCGCTGATGCCATAACATACAAACATACATACACACATATGTACATACAACATACAATAAAAACAACAACACAAGCGCGCAACTGCCGCAGCGCAGATCGGAGCTCTGAGAATTTTATTACATGACTAGAAGGAATATGTTTAACGCTCATTAAGCGATGCCACCAACAATGCGCTCATTGCAGCATAATGCAAGCTTTTCGTGCGCCAAAGAGCGACTCAGCTCAGCTGGGCGCGTTGGAGCTTTTCGCGCGCGGAGCGGAGCGTTGCGCTCTTATTCAATTAGAATTGTGCCACGCTGACGGGGCGATCGGCAAGCGGCGGCTTCTCAAAGTTGTACGGCAGCTTTGCAGGGTTGCATCTCACACAATTCACAATTCACTATACTCTGGCTCTAGTTTTTTGTGTTATTGTTGGCGCTGCAGTGCAGGAAGTGCGACAACTTCTAAAAATAGCTGCGTCAGCGTCGTGCTGAATTTTAGTTTTTTTGTTTAATATATGTACATACACTTACATACATACATATGTACACATTAGAAAATATTAGACTTTGTTTATTTGTTGTAAGTACATAAAAAAATATTTTTTCTTATCGCACAGCACTGTAGTTGTTGTTTTCGTTGTGCAATTGGCGCATTGCACCGCGCGTTGACGTCGCGGCGCGGTGCGGCGCATATTTGTTATTCCAGTGTGAAGTTCAGGGCGATCTTCTAATCAGCTCGCGGTGCTGTCGCGCCAACAAATTTCAAGCACATTTGCAAATTGCGCATGCATTATTTTTATTAGAAATATATTCATGTGTGTGTGTGAGTTATTTTTGTTGTGTGAATTTTGTATTGTTTTTGCTTTTTTTTTTTTGCATCGTCAAGGCTATATAACGTCAAGCTTTATGAGTGGCTTCGTGTGTGCATTCGCACATAAATCGTTACGTGATTTGGCAAAGGGTTTCCCAAAATTTTTTTTTCGGATACCGAGCACTTGATAGGTAATTCGTATTTGCAGCCAAACTAAGCTAAGTTTTTTCTAATTTTTATGTAACTATAAGAACTTCTTCATCATCATTATCTTCTTCTTCTTCTTCTTAATTTGCGCGTAGCTGATTCTGGTCGAGAGCCTTTTCCGTTTCGTGCGGGCTAACGCAAATTGGAAATACCAAGGGAGCACGAGTCACTCTTCACCTCAACTTCGGTCTCCCTTCTCCTCCGCCTTTAGCGGGTTTCGATAGAAATACTTTCTGGGCAGGAGCACCTTCATCCATTCTCACAACATGACCTGCCCAACGCAGCCGCTGGATTTTTATTCGCTGAGCTATGTATGTCGATATCTGCATAAGGCTCGTACAGCTTATCACTAAATCTCCGTCGATTTTCACCCTCGCTAATGCACAAAGATCCATAAATCTGCCGAAAAACTTTTCTCTCAAATACTGCAAGTGCCATCTCATCTGATTTTCACATCCTACCCATGCTTCTGCGCCGTATATGAGGACGGAACTGGAAGATCGTCCTGTAGAGCGTGATTTTTGTTCATCGAGAGGTCGAACTTTACTTTTCAATTGCCTACTTAGTCCAAAGTAGCATTTATTGGCAAGCGTGATTCTTCGTTGGCTTTCCGTGCTGACCACATTTTTGGTGTTAATGGCGGTTCGCAAATAGACGAAGTTCTTAACGATTTCGAATTTGTAGCTGTCAATAGTGATGTGGCTGCCAAGACCAGTTGTTTCTTTGTGTGATGACAGGAGGTACTTCGTCTTGTCCTCCTCGACCGCTAAAGCCATTTTCTTAGCCTCTTTATCCAGCTGGGAGAAGGCAAGGCATATAGCGCACACTTTTGTAATATAACATGCTTTGTGTGCGGTTAGGTTCTGCAGCTCGAATTATCTTTTACAGACTCTCAGTTTGGGAAACTCTGCATTCAATTATCGTTTAGCGAATTTGGCTCGACAAACGAAAAAATCAGGGATCGTAACGATTATGACTTTTATCGAAAACGTCAAAAAATAACTATTAAATTTTGACTTTTATTTTTTACGTCAGAAAATAACGATTAAACTTTGATTTTTATTTTTTACGTCAGAAAATAACTATTACGTCAAAAATAAAAATCAAAATGGCGTAGATCAATGAATATTGGTATCTGGGTCATATTTGGTATATAGGTCGATGCGTATACCAATACGGAAGCGAATGCGAATACCGAATATCGAATACGAATACCAAGTACCGAGAACCGAATATGCATACGAATATGCATATGAATATGTATGAATATGAGTATGAAAAGTGTGTCAAGGGGAATACGGATACCAGTATGAACACGTACATATACCGAATACCGACCACGAATACTGCATATCGAAACGAATACGTATAGCGAATTTGAGTTCCGAATTCAAATATCGAACACCGAGTACCGAATATTAATATGAAAAGTAGGAGGATGCGAATACAATGTGATGTCATGATGTGATGTCATGATGTGATGTGATGTCATGATGTGATGTGATTATGTGATGTCATGTCATGATGTGATGTGATGCCATGATGTGATGTCATGATGTGATGTCTTGATGTGATGCCATGATGTGATGTCATGATGTGATTTCATGATGTGATGTGATGATGTGATGTCATGATGTGATGTCATGTCATGTCATGATGTGATGTGATGTCATGATGTGATGTGAAGTCATGATGTGAAGTCGTGATGTGATGTCATGATGTGATGTGATGTCGTGATGTGATGTCATGATGTGATGTCATGATGTGATGTCATGATGTGATGTCATGATGTGATGTGATTATGTGATGTGATATCATAATGTGATGTCATGATACATATGAATATGTATGCATTCACCTACTTTTCAGATTAATATTCGGTACTGGTCAGTATTTGAATTCGTGACTCGAATTCGCTATACGTATTCGTTTCGATATGCAGTATTCGTGGTCGGTATTCGGTATATGTACGTGTTCATACTGGTATCCGTATTCCCCTTCACACACTTTTCATACTCATATTCATACATATTCATATGCATATTCGTATGCATATTCGGTTCTCGGTACTCGGTATTCGTATTCGATATTCGGTATTCGCATTCGCTTCCGTATTGGTATACGCATCGACCTATATACCAAATATGACCCAGATACCAATATTCATTGATCTACGCCATTTTGATTTTTATTTTTGACGTAAAAAATAAAAATCAAAGTTTAATCGTTATTTTCTGACGTAAAAAATAAAAATCAAAGTTTAATCGTTATTTTTTGATTTTTTCGATAAAAGTCAAAAAAATAAAAATCACATCGGATTGACCATCTGTGGCCCACGAGCATCACAATGGTATATATAAATGTTAAAAATATTAACCCTTTCCCTTTGACTTTTTGAGTTGAAATTTCAAAAATAACAATTATTTTCCATCCCTGGAAAAAATAAATAAATATAGTAAGTGCCTATACACAAGTCGTTGGCAAATGCATGGAGCGCATTACTTCATAACTATTTTTGTTGTTATTGTTGTTTACATATATGTAGGTACGTATATTTTTATGTACATATGTATGTATGCATGTTGTCATATTTTGCAAGCGGAAGCAGCTCGTTCAGTGTGAACTGCTCGGACCACCCGCCCCATTTCGCCCGATTCGACGTTTGCGGAATTGTCACTTTCATATGCATACATACATACACATTTTTGTATACATACACGCTTTCATATATATATATATATATGCCCTGCAGGGAACTCAATAACTAGTGAGCAAAATTTCTAGTTCCGAACTAGCGAAAAGGTGTCAAAAGGGAACTAGATCAATTGTAGTTAGACCCTCACCAGTTCAGAAGGAGTGAATTGAGTGACCATTATAAGACACACTTTGATTTGTATGCAATTTCGAAGTGACAAAAATTTTATGAAAATTTTCGTTCGTTCAATTGCCGTCGGCTTTGTATATTTCTGCAATTCTCAAATGTTTAGTGAAGCATTTTATATAAAGAGTTTTCTATTTCCATGTTGTATGAAATGAAATGTTCCCCTAATTATGCTTTTCCGATCCCCCAGGCTTATTTTTAATTTTTTTTTATTTTATTACTTTTTAAATATTATTGTAAATTTTTATTAAATAAATAAATAAAAAAATATTAGTTAAAAAAAAATTTAAAAAAAATATCATCCACCTTGTTACCGACAGGATTCGAACCCGCGCCCCTCAGATTGAAAGGCACATGCGTTAGCCAGTCGGCCATCGCGCCACTTGCATGAAGTATGTCAAAGGCTGCACTTAAGCGACAGATGTAAAACTGTAGAATTTGTAGGTACTTGTAGCTAGTTCAGAACTATCGAAATGGTGCCAATAAACGAACTAGTGTAAACTGTAGAATTTAGTACTAGTTCGAAACTATCGAAAATGTAGTGCAGAGAGGGACAATTGACACCGCCTAGGACATTGCCGTGTTAAATTCGCCAGTTGATAACATGCAAAAATGATTTAGCTCGCACTAGTAGTGTCGAAAAATGCACTAGAAGCGACATAGTTCGGAACTAGAGATTTTCCCTACAGGGTGCATACATGTACATATGTATGTAGAACGGAACTGCACTCGGCGACGAAGGCGATCAATTTATTTGCTATACCCGACAAATGTCACTAATTGGCCGCCAGCGCTCGTGCATTTAATCAACGTTTAAATGCCGCAGCGGTGGGGGGCGCGGCAATCAATGCAAAGCAATAAATAATTAAATTTGCAAAGTCAACTGATTTGGAAAGCGCAACGCGGGTTTGAGCGGTGCAGGGCAACACATCACAACACAACGTGCGTGCATAACAAGTGCAATGGCAGTGTGTGATGCATAACAATTTATGGAAATATGATTTCGAAATACATGCAAAAATTGCTAAAATAAGCAAGGGTCAATTGTACTAGAATTTATTGTTAAGTGAAAGGTTGTTTTTCTTCTTCTTGAATACGTGCACGTATGTATGTATAGCAAATAAACTCATAAACAAAGAGATTAAAATAAATCTTCAGTTTTAATAGAAACTCAGCTTCATATTTTTGGATTGCATGAGGCAGTAATTAATAATAGTAGTAGTGTAGTACACGTTAGAGCTGCAAAACCATCGATAGTCGGACCACTCGATAGTTTCGATAGTCGAAAAAAAAACTATCGATACTATCGATAGTTTTTTATGAATATTTCACTATAATAAAAAGAGGGATGGTTTTGTTTACAGTTTTCTTTCCAAAAAGTCTTTAATTTTTTACGCAAAACAATAATTAAATAAAAGCTAAAATAAGAATTAGATACTTCACTTACACTGAGAGAAAAATCAACCAAAAGTTGGTTAATAGTGCTAATTTCACACTTGAAATGGAATCAATGTGAATTTTGTTTAATATTTTTTATGGACGAAAAACTCGGTTAGACGACTCATCCGTGTATAGACAAAAGATAAAATTTGTTTGTGACTTCACCTCTCATAGGGTTAGCGTTAATCAGAGGTTGAGTAAACGGCCCTTAAGCTAAAGATATAGATACTTATGTATTGTGGAACGATCTTTCGTCATCCCTTGTGAAAAAATCGTTCCACAATACATCATATTCCTACCCCGTCGGAAAACCAAGCAAAAAAAGGAATAATGAAAATTACTTAACTATTGCTTGTCATTTTATATCAGAAGATTTCAAATTGCGAGTAGCTGTACTGTAGACACAAAAGCTGCTGTCAGATACAAATCATTCCGCAGCTAATATATTGGAAACCTTGCACCATGTTCCATGCGAGTTACCGTGTTTTGCATTTAGCTGTGCGAGCAAATTGTTTCTTATTTTAAAGGCAGTACTATTGAACATGAGAAGTTTAAGGCCGCGCAAGAAGTCTATAGTGTTTTGCAAAAAAAAAGTTGTAAAACGACGCCCTATACACGGATGAGTCATATAACCTAGTTTTTAGTCCATAAAATATCCTTTTTGTTTCACATGAAAGAAATCGCTAAAAATATTCAGCCCTATCATGAACTTCATGTGAAAAATTTCCCTCGAAAAATATAAAGCAAAACAATTACAATTTTTCACATTTTGTTTTTGTTTTGCTTTGTAATTTTTGGGAACATTTTGTTCACATGAAGTTCACGATAAGGCTGAATGTTTTTATCAGATATCTTTGATATTACGTTAACAATTAAACGGGCTAATTTTTAAAAAATATATTTTTTCTGATTTTTATAAAAAAACTTAATTTGAAAATCAAAACTCTCAAAAATCGGAAAAAATTAAAAATTTTGACATTGACCAGATGTCATTTAGCGAGGTGTGGTTCAATTACTACAAGTTGCATATCGTTAGAAGCGTGGATTTTAGTCGCCTCTTACGACAGACATTCCTTACCACGCGTATATTCTAAACCCCTAACCCGCTGGGGTATTAATTTTCAGTGTTTAAAAAACTGCAGTCGGAATTAGCAAAAGTCGTGAAATGTTTGATTTTATTTGATTTTGATATTTGTCGCTTTTTAAAATGACGATTTTGCCTGATTTTGATTTTGCGCTGATTTCATATTGCTCAAAATCAAAAGCGGCCTGATTTCAAAATGAACGATTTTACCTGATTTTCATTTTGTGCTAATTTTGATTTTGTGCTGATTTCATATTGCTAAAATGAAAAGCTGCCAAATATCAAAATTAGCGATTTTGCCTGATTTTCATTTTGTGCTAATTTTGATTTTGTGCTGATTTCATATTGCTAAAATCAAAAGCAGCCAAATATCAAAATCAATGCTTTCACAGTTTTGCTATTTACGCTTACATGCGGATACTCGTACATACATATGTATGTATATAAACGTAATACAGAGGGTAAGAAATTATGTACATACACACATGTGTTCATGTAAGCGTAAATAGCAAAACTGTGAAAGCATTGATTTTGATATTTGGCTGCTTTTCATTTTAGCAATATGAAATCAGCACAAAATCAAAATTAGCACAAAATGAAAATCAGGCAAAATCGCTAATTTTGATATTTTTTCATATTGATTAACTGCGACTTCTGAATTTTTAAAAGCGGAATCAAAATCAAAATCAACAGAAATGAAACTTATGCCAGTTTTTTAAACACTGTTAATTTTACCAATTTGATATCGAAATCCAACTCCTCCCTAACATTCAGTATTCTTCTCTTGGGACAAAACTACAAGAATGAATAGGGATAACCATCGATAGTGGAAAAAAACTATCGATAGTGACACGAAAATAAAACTATCGATACTATCGATAGTGCCATCGATAGTTTTGCAGCTCTAGTACACGTACGAAAATTTTCCTTCATAAAAGCGAAAACGAAATTAAAAAAAAAATAATTATTATTTTTTCGCAGAAGGGCCAATCACAGTGTTAGATAGTTAATGATTAGATAGTTAAAATAGGCCTTTAGAAATTTGCGGTAACAAAAAATACCTACAAAACATGCGAAAAGTGCTGCCAAGGATACCGTTAAGAACGTAAATATGTATGTATGTATGTATGTATGTATGTATGCATGTAGACTCAAAAGCAGCATTATGGCCCGGTTTCACCAACGTGACTAAAACTAAAACTAAGTTTTGACTTAAGTTAGCCCAGATTTGGGGCTAACTTACTTTTCGGTTTCACCAACTAGTCTAAGAAAATAGTTTTGCTACCAACCTTTTATGGCAAATACTGGATTTTTTGGTTGTTTTGGTTGCTGTATTTGCTAATTTTTTTTGTCATATTCGCTCTGTTGGTTGTTGAATTTGCTAAAGCGACTCAAATTCGTACTTTATTTTTAGTCAAGACAAAAGGTGACTAACTTGAGGCTTAGCTCAGTTGCATGGTGAAACTGAAAACGTAAAAAAATCGGCTTAACTAAGTTGAGAGCGGTTGGTGAAACCGGGCCTATAAGTGTACATATTTAATATCTTAAGTTAAGCTTAAATCCACTGCCATAATTTTGTGTGTCAATAACGGCCATTGACTTACAAATATGTACATATGTATGTAGGTAAGTATGCAGGTACTATGTTGTAGATTAAAAAACTTTCACCCAAAAATTTTTGGTAAACAATTTTTCTTTTATAGAAATTTTATTTACACAAATAGGCTTGTTTATTAAAATGCATTTTTACAGTTATGTTTACATTGGAAATGTTTCCCACCATCACTTACAGCTACACACACATATATGTATGTACATACATATGTACATATGTTCATAGGTATAAATTTATCCAGCGCGTTTTATTGCATCAGCATTTATCGTTCTCAAGCGGCTAAGAGGAGTCCAAAAAACAAAACAGAAATTGTTTGTTTTTATGCTACGGCTTGGTATTTTTCCAGTGACGAGAAAGTGAAAAGGCTGCTATTTAGTTATTAACCCACTTTCGATTGTTTATAGGTACCTACATATCTTAAGCTGCTCGTAAAGACAATGCAGTTCTTTGAACTATACACTTTCTAGAAGTTGTAGCTACGAACATATGAATGTGTGTATTTTTGCATGTATTTATGTACAAGTTTTGAGGTTCATGCAAGTTATCAGGTACTTACATAGTATGTATGTATGTATGTACAGCATACTAGGGTGGAGCGAGTTGGGCGTATTTTGAAATCATCATTATTGGCATACCTGCAGAAAGTTGCCTTTCTAGCACAGAAGTAAGACCGCAAAATATTATTGGCCTAGTCCTTTATTTAGAGGTGCCCCAATTCCATTAAAAAATGCACAAAACGCTCTAGATGCATAAAATTCATTAGTTAGATAAAATTAATTTGCTAATTTCTAATAAAAATATATCGTCGTTTAAAGTGCATTTTTGCGTAAGAGGTATTTTCATTTTCGCGTAGCGGACATTGGTTGAATTTTACAGCAGAGCAAAAAAACTGTTTCATTTCAAAACCGTTACTTCTTTCTGCGTACAAACTTAAATTTAAATAGTTACGTAGATCAGTTTGTTAGCTAAAACATCAACTTAGTGTAAAAAAAGAAACAAATTGAATTATTAGGACTCTTTTTTTTCATGTGCGGTTGTGCAATTTTTATTTGGCACAAAAATCACGCACAAACGGTTATGAAATGGCAAAATGTTCAATATAATTCTTTTTTTTAGTATTTTATAAAGAAAAAAAGTAACAAAACTTAAACTTATATTAAATTCAAAGCTAATATTAAAATTTTTAATTAAGAAAACGTAATTTTGTTTACACATTGCTGGAGAAGTCGTAAGGTAAATGTGGTAAATTGTCATAAAAGCTATGACAATCGTAGGGCATCACTCGTTTTAAGTGTTTTAAATGTTGTAATTTTGAGGTGATTTTTGTGTATTGGATTAGGAACATCCGGGTTCTATCTGGTTTATAACCTGACTTGAATGTCTTATAAATTTTCGCATAAGAATCATGGCCTACATGTTTTTATCGTAATGTAATACATTAATTTTTATACACAGCTGTAATAGTACACAGATTTAAATATTTTTATGAAATGTCGTATACAGGTTCCTATCCAGACTGGGACGGTTGAAAATGGGCGAAATCGGACCATGACCACGCCCACTTTTATATATGGGTATTACAAAGGAGCCCAATAAAAACATTTTGAGCGATATCTTCGTCAATTATAAAGATAATTCAATGAAATTTTGTGGCACAAGTACCAAGATGGATAGAAAACCATAAACAGAAAAATTTTGGAAAATGGGCGTGGCACCGCTTCTTATTAGACAAAGGAATCTACGAGATTTCGGAGCCCATAACTCGTCAAATAATTGAGATATTATGACGAAAATTGGTGGACTTATTTCTACCACTTGCGGTAGTATATGTGCAAAATTTTAGCGAAATCAGTCTATAACCACGCCTACTTTTTAGTAAAAATATTTCTCGAATGCCCTTCAGAAATTTGTAACGTGACATCTCTGTAACTAAAAGTCATAAAGGGATGAAATTTTATAATAACAAGAATATTTATACGTTTCGTCGGATTATTGATACGAATTTTCAAAATGGGCGTGGCTGCGCCCCCTTTATGCGGCACGGGCTTTATATAAATTGCACCGTGTTTCCAGCAAACGTAAAAAAACTATGAAAGCTTATAATATTTGGCTTCACTCGAACTGGGGCTTCCTTTCTTGTTTTGTTTTTTAATTTTTGATACCTTTAGTCATAATTTGGTGGGAAAATTGCAAAGATTGTAGCAAAAAAACGTAGTATCATAGCTTACCAATTAGCAACTTCATTTAATTTGTTTAAAATAATACCTGCTTGATATTTACCTGACATTATTTGTTTAAAATATTTAACTTTTGCTCCCTTTCATATAAATTCGCCATTTAATTTATTTATCTATTAACATATAACTTCGCTGGTATGAATGAACTGAAATCATACGCGGTAATGCTGCCAAATTTTAACAATATCCTTCATAAACGATTATGCAATTTACTGTTATTATGCGTTTTTGTTGTTAGAATTGCAAAGTTTTGGTATGGATCGATAGAGCTGAGCGTCAGGAACTCAGGGCTGGAAAATCTCATTTTTGGCAAAAATGTCCCTTACTCGAAAATGAAAATACCTCTTACGCAAAAATGCACTTTAAACGACGATATGTAAGTAATTTTTCGATGGAAAATTTTTAAATCAGTGTCTCCAAGCTTATACAAAAATTATGTACCTTAGGCCGGGGCGATTTCCTAACCTAAATATATCATGCCATAGAAATTGAGATTCGCCTCATTTTTCTGAGTAGCAAACTCTTCCACGAAATTTGTCTAAAATTAAATTTGATGTTCCGGAATTTGGTTTTTATCGACCAAGACAGATTTTTGAATAAAAAAAATGGACAAAAATCGATAACAAATTAAACAGTCCAATATGCGCACCGAATTCAATCAAAATTTTATGCTGAATCCAAATGTGAAATCAGAATTAAAATCGGATGAGTCGTTTTCGTTATGTCTTTTACTTTATTCAACTCTAAGAAAGCTCAAGGTTACTCATACGCCATAGGGTACTAACTGTAAGCAAAAAACAATTATCAAGCAGCATAAGTCTACGTTTTAGGCAATAGCTCTTCCATTTATGCAACTAAAATTTTGAGTTTTTATATTTGGAGCAGTTATTGCGCACAAAGTGCTGTCAGAAAAAAGCATGGATATCGGATGACTAGAACATAAAGATCCCATACCATGATTTTGGGTTAAAGAAAAAAGGGGATAAATTTTAATTTAAAAATATTGTTACTATATTGAATTTAAGTACTCAAATTTAACAAAATTTACAAGAAATGTTAAGATATATTATACACAGCCTGGGATAATTGCGAAAATATGATATTTTGAACATTCAGCCTAAAAAACCGGAAATCATGCTACATATATCTCGAAAACGACTAATCTGATTTTAATGCCTGGTTTCATATTTGGATTCAGCATATTTATTTATTATTTGGTTATTTTTTTTACGATTTTTGTCCATTTTTTTTATTTTCAAAAATTCATCTTGGTCCACAAAAACATCACACGGAACATCAAAATTAATTTTAGACAAATGTCGTGAAAGAGTATTCTACTCAGAAAAATTAGATATGTATGTATATACCAATTTCGATGACACGATATCGATTAATTTCCCTTCCATAAAAATCGCCCCACTCTAATGTACACACATATACATATGACGAGTGTCGGACAAAACGACCTCGCAGTTTTGCAAAATACAAAAATACTAGTGCTGCCAATCAATCACTTTTCACGTGCGTGTACTTTAGCCACTAACAACAGCAACAACAAGCTAATTTCACCAAAGACATTCTTCCGTTCATTAGCGTATCGCCGCAGCAGCACCACCCTCTCCAAACCACTCAAAAGCTGATCTATTGCAATGATAAGCGATCGCTGGTACAAAATTAAAAAAAAAAGCGTTCACGCACTAAATTCGATTTCTACAAACGGCGCCGAACGTCTACGTGTCATTAACCTCGCGGAAAGAGTGGCTTTAACGCGTCACTACCAATATTTCGGCAAAAAAAGCAAAAAAAAGAAGAAAATACGAATAACTACATATGAAAATAACATGTGTTCGTGCATAAAAAACAGTTGTCCATACATACATACATATGTATGCGCGTGTGTTAATACGCCTTCAGCGAAATTAATAAAAAAAACAACTCTACGCAATAAAAAAGCAAAAAAATAGCAAAAAAGTTGGCTTAAATGAAATCGCTTTACCAACACTATCAGCAATAATACCAACAAATACAAAAACAATGTCAAACAGTTCGCCGTTAGCAATAGCAACGTCAGATATAACGGTTGTTGTAGTAGCGCGAGCAATTATAACAACAACAAAACAGTAAGCGAAACGAAACAACAGCACAACAAAAAAAAAAGCGCAAGCAGCAACAACAACAACAACAATGCTTGTTGGTAGATCGAACAGTATTGGACGGACGGAATGAAGAAGCCAAGAAACGGTGAATAATAAAAAATACACACACACACATGTGGAGTGGTACCCTGCAAAAATCATTGGATTATATGCTCCATTTGTGGTAGGTTGGAGTACTTTCAAAGTGACCACTAACATAGCCCAAAGGACTGATTCATGTATCTGCATCGGTTTGTAGTTAGCCGAACACAACAATTGTTTTTAAAAACCAAATGTTTATCGCCACGACGCTATGTGTATACATACATACATACATACATATGTGTGTTTGAATTTATACACGTCATTCGTCGTCGTTGCGATAAACATTTGGCTTTTGTTGTTATGTTCGGCTAACTGTTAGGTACTCCATCAATTAATCCAATGTAGCTACTCCATGGATTAATTTGTTTATTATGCGGGGCTGGAGTATATACTCCATTGCAATGACATGCAATGTTAAATGGACCATATTTTTTGTATGAAATGTGGCAAGTTATGGAGTAATCGGTTGGTCCATAGCGAGCACTCCATGATTTGGCGACTGGAGTACTCGGAATTTTTGCAGGGTAGCAGATCAGCTGAGAAAAGTACCGTTCGAAATTTCTTTCGCCGTCTCTTTGAAAACATACATACACGCCTCTATACATGCATACACACTTGTATGTTAGCTTTGATTGAATTGTTGCTGTTTTTGCTTGTTTATTGTAGTTGGTTGCTTGGTTGGTAGATTGACTGGTTAGTTTGTTGGTTGTTCGGTTGGCTTTCTGCTTAAAATGTGGGTCAAGTTATAATGAGCCAGTCCAAAATTATGTTAATGCGTTTAATTTGATTTCTTTTAAACACACACCCAATAAACAAATTTCCCTTGATAGCGTTCTCAAACTAAAAAGCACATTTTTATTATGGGATTTTGGGCTGATTTTCAAATTGAGAACGTCCATTTTCTCAAACCTATTTCAAACATAATTTTTTTCTCAAATGCTTCTTAAATTGTTCTCAAATTGATAAACATGTTTGAGAACCACTTGAAAATATGATGTATTGTGGAACGATCCTCCGTCATCCCTTGTCAAGTTTGGTTTGGAGACAAACCGGTTTCGGCTAATATGCGCCATCTTCAGTGTCTTTTTTGAAGATGGCGCATATTAGCCGAAACCGGTTTGTCTCCAAACCAAACTTGACAAGGGATGACGGAGGATCGTTCCACAATACATCATATTCCTACCCTGTCGGAAAAACAAGCAACCAAAAAAGGGTGTTTATTTGTTCATTTATTATTTTACCTACGAATGTCTTCTGTTTGTATATCTCCAAATTTTCTAATACGTTAAGTCGTTTTCCCTTGTGTTGTATGTGGAGAATTTTAGCTGTTTTTCCTATTTTCATGGGTGTACATTTGTTTTCTGCCATGTGGTTGGCGAAATTTGATTCCACTGTCGTTGATGATTTCCTTATTTTCTTATTGTAATCTCTTACGTGTTCTCGATATCTCGTCTTGATTTGGTGTCCTGTTTGTCCTATATAGCTATTTTGGCATTCGCAAGTCAATTTGTATACGCCTTGTTTGTCAAAGGGGTCTTCCTTGTTAATGTTGTTTCGTAGAAGTTTTTCCATGCTGTTCCCCGTTTTAAATGCTGCATTAATGTTATACTAGTATCGCCGGTGGTCGAAATTCGACCATGCAATTTATTTTTTCAACTTTGTATTGGTACAAAAATTATTCCTTTTCGCGGAGATAAGCAACACCTTCCAAATTCCAGTTGTACCGCAACACTGATTTGCCCTTTTGATCACGGTCCGACGCGAAATCATGGTCAAAATCAAGGCAGTTCTATCAAGGTAGGCCCGGTGGTGAGCGCTTTTAAATTGAAGCGACTCTTCAACTGTGTTTACGATAGTTGTAAACACGTTTACGATATCTATTTATCTTAACTAAAAGTTTTATTTATTAATCATAAAGAAATTAAATAATTTATAGAAAAAATTATATGCCTATGCACTGCTCCTCACTCATACGAACACATCCATATCAATTTTATGTGGATATGAGTATGTTAAATGTGCAAAAGAGCCTGGCAATTGTTTGTATGGGAAAAATGTTAGCCTATTAATATATAGATAGTGGGCACATTTGCCAACGAAGCAAAAACGAAGTAAATCAAAAATGGTACAAAACTAAAAACTTTATTTATTAATTATAAAGAAATTAAATAATTCATAGAAAAAATTATATGCCTATGCACTGCTCCTCACTCATACGAACACATCCATATCAATTTTATGTGGATATGAGTATGTTAAATGTGCTAAACAGCCTGGCAATTGTTTGTATGGAAAAAATGTTAGCCTATTAATATATAGATTTTTGGAAAACTTTAGCCAACTTGTAAGATGTTGCTCCGGTATATGATAAGACTGCCCATTTCTTCTCTACCTTTTCTTTGTTTTCCGATTTCCTTGAAGTTTTCTCTGCATCCATGGTGAATTTTATACAGAGAAACCTCTCCTAACGGACACCTCTCATGGGCGGACACCTCTCTTGAGCGGACATTTTTTCATGCACCAAGGTTTAGGTTCAATTTTTAGAACAAATTGCCCTCTCTTAGGCGGACACTCTCTTGGCCGGACGCGGACAGTTATTTACTATTGAATTGAACTAAAAACTTCCATTAAGCGGACACGAACCTCTCTTCAACGGACACTTTCATTTCTTTTCATAACGAATCACACAAAAACCTCTGTTAGGCGGACACGAACTCCTCTTATGCGGACAAAATATAAGTATGTATAGCAATATAAAAAAAGTTCGCGGAATGTTCGTTAGGTAAAAAGTGCTACGATGAAAGGGAAACCATCAACTAAAATAAAAGTCCGCATGACTTTATTGGAATAGATACATTCACAGATTTCCAGTTAGATAATCTAACTGACGAAAACGTCGAAACCATTGAAGATGATAGTACCGATACTGAAAGTATTACCGCTGAAAGTAGGTAATGCAATCTCCTCGAACGAAATGGCTTTGACTGCAGTTTCAAATTGGAAAAGATCTTGCACGGAAGACCTTATGCATTTGAATTGTTGCAGAAATTTGAAAGCCACCTGTAAAACAATGTTATTTCAAATAAGCAAAACACCCCTCGTCAATCGACAATTTCGAAATTTTTTAAATAATTTCAAAGATATCCCAACATTTCTAGTTATCAGCAACTTACTAATTGAAATGTAATATGTATGTTAATACTTTATGTATATATGTACATTAGAGTGCGTTTAAAATTCAAATTAACGATATTTTACTGTATCGCCCCCTCAATCTGTAGTAACATGGTCAAAGATATCACACATAAATTTTGGTCCCGATTGGTGGCGGTTAAGGCGTGGCGCATTGAGGTCAAAGTTCAGAAAACTCTATGAAGGTTCAAAAAATCAAAATATTTTTTTTAATTATATTATACCCAAAATTAATACTTCTATACCCAAGGATAACAAATAAAAATTTTGGTTCCGATTGATGACGGTTTAGTGGTGTTCTAAGGTGGTCAATGCTCACATTGCCATAGAAGACTTACATTTTTAGTGTCGCATATGGTAATCTGAATTTTGACCCCCTTGAAACACCAGTAAACCGTCATCAATCGGGACCAAAATTTATATTTGTTACCCTTGGGTATAGAAGTATTAATTTTGGGTAGTAGATAATTAAAAAAAATATTTTGATTTTTTGACCCTTCATAGAGTTTTCTGAACTTTGACCTCAATGCGCCACGCCTTAACCGCCACCAATCGGGACCAAAATTTATGTGTGATATCTTTGACCATGTTACTACAGATTGAGGGGGCGATACAGTCTTTTTATGAACTTTTAAATTTTTCATACATATAAAACGCACCCTAATGTACATACATACATATGTATATGTATTTATGTATTTAAGTGAAATTTTGAAGACATAAGAATCCTTGTTTTTTGTTTAGTGAAATATGAATAAATAAATCCTTTAAAATAAAAAAAATTTCTAAAATAGCAACCCACTCCCTTAAGCGGACACCTCTCTTGGGCGGACAAAATTTGCCCGACGGTGAGTGTCCGCCCAAGGGAGGTTTCACTGTATTTTTGTGTTGGCCGTTGAGGTATTCCAAAATTTGTTCTTCTTTATTTTCCGTTATGAGGCAGATGATGTCGTCTACATACCTGGCATAAAAAGATTTACATACCTAAACGCACAGACTCGCACGCACACACGCATGCACGTCGCCCGAACGCACGAATGCACGAACACACGAACACATCACACGAACACATCACACGAACACGAAGTACGTGAACAAACGATGGAAGTTAGTTACTATAAGTACTATCGAACTTACACAAAATAACTCAGAACGAAAAAAGACACTGAAGATGGCGCATATTAGCCGAAACCGGTTTGTCTCCAAACCAAACTTGACAAGGGATGACGAAGGATCGTTCCACAATACATCATATTCCTACCCTGTCGGAAAAACAAGCTAGCAAAAAGTACTTGAAAATATGTTCATTTTCAAATGATATATCGTCGGTCTCCTGCCAGAAACACGAATGTGAAAATTTTTTTAAGCACGATGTCTGCTCTTTATCGGGTATATATTGATGTAATTACAATTTATATTTGTATAAATTCTTATGTAAACATACATACATAATATGTGCTTCTATGTACATAAGCATATGTACAAATATTAATTGCTATTATATCAATATATACCCGATAAAGAGCAGACATCGCACTTAAAAAAATTTTCACATTCGTGTTTCTGGCAGGAGACCGACGATATGTGCTGATTCTCAAATTGAGAAACAATATTTTCTCAAATATTTGAGAATTTCTTTTTCAGTGTTTAATGGGCATATACAAATATGCCAATACAAACACTAGGGTGGTCCTTAAAATGAAATAAAAAAATTTTCCAGTCTCACCCTTCCATAAATCGGTTAAAGTACAATCAAAGATAACGCATATAAATTTTGGTTCCGATCGGAGACGGTCGCAGGGGTCTCACAGACGGGTCAAAGTTGATATTACCATATGGGACCCCTATGCGACACGCCTAGCCTTCTCCGATCGAGAAAAAAAATTATATTTGCTATCTTCGACTATTGGTATTAGCATATGCTATAAAATTTGCTTCCATACATTTGGGGACCACCCTAACATACACCCTGCAAAAAATAGCGAGTACTCCACAGAATAATGTGAAGAATAGGTACTTTATTAGGACCAATGAGTAGATAATCTCCAATTTACATTGTGATGTGCTAGAACAGGAGCATATACAATTACATATTTGCTCTCTTGTCTCCTCCCGAAATGCTTACCTTCTTCATTGCCCACTCATTAATCGCTAAAAGTTAACATGAAGTGGTCCACTTATACCATTAAATGGGAGCACTTTGTCAGTACACACAAATGGTCGACATATCTTCCAACTTTAGCAAACCTCATTTTATTTAATTATGTCTATCTATGTACATGAAACAGCATTAATCTGTGAGCCCTTGCGCCAGATTCTTATCGAGTCGTTCGGCAATTAATTCACCGCTTTGTCAGGAAATAATGAAGATCAGTCAAACCACTTCTGATCAAATTTCACTTAGAAAGTTCTGCTTAAATTTTTGTGCGGCCTGATTTAGTGTAAGCGTATGCGTTTTTTTGTGAAATTCCACAGTTTTTAACAAATACAAATTAGCCGGTGTAGGTACTAAGTTTTGCTTTAACTTTGAGTTTTATATCTTTTTAGTATTTTTTTTATTCATTGCTGTGGTTTGAACAAGTGGTTTTTTAACCAGGCATGACTAGGTTGATTTTTTTTTTCTTTTTAGCCACCCTCCCTCGTTGTTCAATTTAATAAACACTATTTAAGTTCAATTTGTTCATTTCAGTCAACTGATTTAACTATCAATGTATAAAAAAGGGGAACAAAAAGAAAAACGAAAAAGAAAAGGAGCAGAAACCAAAAAAACAAGTCTTCCATCCATATCTATACGGTTAACTGGGTCAGTAGTGTCGCTGCGCAGTGATGCGTAATTGTTGACCGCAAATGTGAGTCTGGCCGCAACGAAGGTGTTTTGAGAGAAAGAGAGTCAATGGAACATGAAAGTTACAAATATTCACTTAGTCATCTAAGTAAATGAGCCAACAACAGTGCATGTTTGTAACAAGATTTTTAAAATAATTTTGTAGTGTAAGAAACTCTAAATTCAGCATTTCATTTGTCGCAATAGGTTGGAAATTGCGAAGTTAAATTTCCGCTATAATTAAATTTTTGCATGTGCGCACTTGGCTTCACATATAAAAAATCAAGGTTATAGCATCTTATCAGTAATAACTGGCAAGGCATGTATGTACATTTTGTTATTGTTATCACCTGAAAATTCCGTTTTATTTTGCAAATGTTTATTTCTGTGGCAAGTGATAAGATTGCCAGCGCCAAAAGTGCTGGAACAATGGAAATTATTTGGCGAATTACGTAAGAACCGACTGAAAAAAATTGAATTAACATACAGAATTATATAACTTTATACCAGACCTGTTATATTCCGATTAAAATTAATAATGATTAATTTTTTTGGATTTTTTAATTTTAATGATTATTTTAATTGTGTTACATTAAGAGGACAATTAATAATCGATTAAATTAAAAAAATTGTAAAAAAAATCATGATTACTAACCATTAAAAAAATAATCGGAAATAATCATATAATCACATAATTTTTTTTAATCGCATGATTATTTTTAATTGCCCAATTATTTTTAATTGTTTAATTATTTTTAATTGCCAAAATTTTTTTAATTGTATAATTATTTTTAATTGCTCGATTATTTTCAATTGTGCGATTATTTTCTTTAATATGATTATTTTAAATTATTTTTGAAAATAGGTATGTGTAGGTATGTACATATATACATGTATGTGTGTTTGTATGTGTGCATGAATTTGTGTATGTATGTATGCATGTGCACATGTATGTATGTGTATACATATATATATATTTTTTTTTTTAACGAGGAGGAAGCATCGAAAGCCTTTACCCTTTCAGTGCGGGACTCTAACCGCACTAAACGTTCTACTGTCATCGTACCGAACGCCCCGGTACTGCCGTCAGGCTACCATCGGGTGGTGGGCTGAGCACCAGGCTCGAAAGTCCGTAATGGTTGCGTTATTGCCCTCAGTCTGCCTTAAAAGGCTTCACCCATTTATTTTTTACAAAAGTGGTCACTGTTACGTGGTCTGCGGAGGCCAAAGCTCCGTACCACGCGCAATGACGGATACAGGAGGCCGAGCTCCTGTACTTACGTATCCGTTCCACTTGAGGTGCCTATGATTAGAGGGATACAATTAGTGCTAATTTAGTCGCCACTGCCTCGCTGTATTCTCTCTAGGCTTCTTAGTGTTTTCATGGTGTGTGCTATTACATCACTCGCTGCAGTCAAAGAATACGTGGTATGCATCGTCTATTGCTTGCCTGCCGCAGTGATCGTACGTTAGGTTCGACTCGTGCTTAAAGCGAAAGAGATGGGCCTTGAAACAACCGTGTAGAGATAGGAACTGCGTCAGCAGTATAGACTGGCAATTACTAGTGCGGCCTCATCCGATACGGGTTTAAACGCACAGCATACTATGTATGAATATATGTATGTATGTTTTGTTCACAAACAAATTTGAAAAGAAACAAAAAATTAAAAATAATTAATCGATTAATTAATTAATCATGCAATTAAAAAAATCATAGATAATTTGAAATAATCATATAATTGTATTAATCATGCAATTAAAAAAAATCAAAAATAATTGAAAATAATCAAGTAATTGCGTTAATCATGCAATTAAAAATAATTGAAAATAATCTAAATAATTGTGCAATTAAAAATAATTAATCGATTAATTATTTTTTTTATATAATTTAAATAACTTTTAATCATTAAAAAGGTGAAAATAATCGTAATTAATCATTAAATAGTCACAACAACAAAATATGCTTTAATTAATAATCATTAAAATTTTTAATCATTAAATAACCGGTCTGCTTTATACATATCGCACACTAAATCAAAAAGCGTCACAACTCAAAATTTTTCGAAATCGGGTTTCTTCCATAAATTGGTACACAGAATATATCTCTAGCGGCTGTCAAAAAATCTTTTCCATCAGAGTCTTTTTTAACTGAGAAATAACTATTATACGTAGCCTTTTCCCATTGCATATAAAAATTAAAAAGTTTTTTGCCTCTCCTGAAAATTTTTGAATTTTGAGTTGTAACGCTTTTTGATTTAGTGTGCGATATGTATGTATATAATGGGTTAATATATAACACTTACTATTATAACTCTGACGAGTTTTACGGCCGAGCTTCTCTCTAAATTCGAAGTGTGCCCCTTAAGTGTGGTTTTTCCTACTAATTGGGTGGACCTACAGTTTTTTGCCGGCTCCGAACAGCGAATGCATTTTTGTGAGAAGCTTTTTCATGGCAGAAATACATTCGGAGCGTATGCCGCCCACTGCCGAGATCCAATAATTGGATTCTAATTAATTAGAAGAAATTGTTTGGTGTTTTTATGTGAATTTTATATGGTTGTACCATACGAAAACTAGCACATTTAAAATTTCTGGCGAAAGCTATAAAAATTCTGCACGAAAAGTAGCACATTTGACTTTTGGCCGACGAAAAGTAGCAGTAATTATATATTGTTTTTACATTAAAATTGTTGTTCGCCACAAAAAACCGTATGCTAGTTTTCGTATGGTACGACGATATGAGCTATTGGCCAGTTTTTAATTAAGAAAAATTAAAAAACTTTTTTTGGTAGAAGTTATGGATCCATTTCGGAGACCACCACATTCCCTTATCTTGTCCGGACTGGGGGTTGAACCCGAGACCTCTGGCATAGCAGGCGAGCACTCTACCCACTGCACCACAGCGGCTAGGTGAGGTAATAGTGGATGCCCCTGTTCATCTAATACGCAGGCACACATAAGCCTGATGCCACATGGAGCTCTTAATTTTCCCCTCTAGAGAGAGATTAGATGCCTATAAAAGTGATCCACCAAGTTTGTCTTATATAGCATAAAATGTCAGATACCTTTGTCGGCAAGCGTACCTGGAGTTACACAGCGCAGGACAAGAACATAGGTAATCTTCTACGTTCCATTTACCTCCTCCCCATCCCTGCAGCTATGACAAAAGCCGTTTGTAAGGAGGCCCATGCGAGTTTCATGGAGGCTCATGAGGCAGTAACCCGTTAGTTTACCAGTTAGAGCGCCAATGTAGAGCCGACTGAGAAGAGCTACTGATGTTGTTGTAGCCACCAAGACACTCCCCGAAGGTTTTGGGGAGTCTAGGGGATGTAACAGTCCTTTGCCGGATAAATCCGGTACGCTCGCGTACTAGTCCCTTCTGACACTGGCTCGACTGTCATGCAAACGATTTTTTGGTCATAACCAACCTTCTAGGCCGGTGGATTTTAGTCGCCTCTTACGACAGGCATTCCTTACCACGAGTATATTCTAAGCCCCCTAACCCGCTGGGGGGTAAGAGCTACTGATCTAAACTTTTGCTCGTCCAGTATTGGCCAGATTTGCCTAAAAATCAAAAAAGTAGATTCTCCAGCCCATCTGACATTTGTTTGTTTAATAAAGTAAGATCGTAGCTAGTTTTTGCATGTGTTAAGAGGAGAAGCCACGCAGCTGGTGGCAATTGTTGCCTCTTTATGGGTTCATTTCCTCGGCAATTTGTCTGCGGCGCAGTTTCCTGAGATATCGCTATGCCCTGGGACCCATACGACATTTCGGCTGCACCTTTCGGCAATTTGGTTTAGAGCTTATCTGCATTTATTCGTGATCCGCGATGCGTAGTTACTGCATTGCAGGGATTTTATGGCCGCTTGGCTATCGGAAAAAAATCGTGACCGCTTGCCGAATTGCAATTTTTCTAGAAGGCGGCGAGCTGGCTCCCAACTAGAAATTAGCTCCGCTTGAAAAACACTGCAGTGGTCTCGCAACCGTAAGCTAGCGTGCAATTTGAAGTTCATCGAGAAGATTCCACGCTCTACCTTGCCGTTTAGTTTGGAATCGTCTGTGAAAATTGATGGAGTGTGAGGTGGTCTAAAAACCTCTTTCAAATTAATAAATTAATTATATTCACGTAGAAAAGTCCTGTGTTAGACGCCAACTAAGGTAAAAAGTATGTAATAATACTAGTCAGGGCGTATGAGTAACACATAAAAGAAAAAAAAAAACAAAAGAAAAGAAAAATGTATACAAGACCTTAAAAACTAATCTCACGGCCAAAAATGGGAATACATCAGTTTTTTTTTTTTCAAAAGCACAAACATAAAAATACCTATAATTGAAAGTTTTTATTTACATACATACATATGTACGTAGATGCTTAACTATTAACTATTAAATGTTCAATTTTCTTTGGCACCCATTAGACGAACAAATAAACGAACCAACAACAACTTCATTCAATAATTTGAAAGCTGAAAAAGTGGGAAAAGGGAAAAGAGGCAGTAAAAGCAAAAGTTTTAAATTGAAAACCGCTATCCGAAGCGAATATGCCGCAGAGGTCAATGACATGAACTACTTTTGCTACCGACTGTCACAGTAATGGTAACGTAGTTGGTGTTGCTTTCTGTTGTTGTTGTTGTTGTTGATTTCGCTGTTGCCGCTGCTGCGGCGTGAGTTGTCATAAAAACTTGCATGAATTCACTTTCTATTCCGTTGTAAAAACGTCCAAAAAGTAATGGAAACAAATTAAAAAAAAATAAATGTGAGCGTCAGAGGAAACAGCGAAAACAACACACATGGACTTATGTATATACAAATGTATATGTATTTATGTACATAAGTAACTACGTCAATGTGAAATTAAATAAAAGCGACAGTCAGAGCAAATGTGGTTTTGGTGGTGTTGGTTGTGCAGCGCAGCGACAGCGAAAACAATGAAAGTGGTAAACAAGCAAGTCAAACAACAACATCAGCAACAACTACAACAACAAAAACAACAACAACAACAAAAACAACAACAACACCAACAACAAAATACTAAAAATTAAAACAAAAAAAAAACAACACCAACCAGCAACTATTTGCCTTTTGCCATAGCAATTGTTGCTGGCATTTTATTATTGTCCATTCACAACAACTGTAGATAAGCAACGGAAACAGCAAAAGTGGCTGCAGCAGCGCAAGCAGCGGGACTGAAGAGTCAGCAGCAACAACATTTATGCTGATGTGGAATATCTAATAATTACAGCAAAAAGAAAACCGCAGCTTATCTTTTGAGCTACTTGCAGCGTCAGCTTGTAAAACTTTAACTAATACAACAACAACAACAACAAATGTTATTTTGCATATTTTTTTTGTTTGTTTTTAGATTCGAGCCAAAAAGTTTCACCCCAGCGCCATAAAAATTCAAGCGAAAAAAGCAACAAACAAATAAAACCAAAACAACAACAACAACAAAAACAAAAAACAGTTTTCTTATTTATTCACAACAGCAATTAGTTTCATTCATTATAGTCTACGGCACATGTGCAGCGTTGCTGTGGTGAACTTGTCAAACATGCTGCTCATGTTGGAAGCAAATATCATACATATCTATGCACAATACTATACGAAATTAAAAAAAAAAAACACTTTTTTATATAGACAACTTTTTTAAAGCGCAGTAGGGTATATATTTCATTAAATTTGATTATGTTATACATACATGTCTATATTTTTCTCACACATACACCTTTGCTAAAAAGCATTTCTTTCTCCTTAGCAAATGTTAATATTTATGTTTCTTTTGTCAAGTTGTTTTTGCGCTATTTAAACTACAAGGAGACATTGATGACTAATGCTAGAGACACACATCGTATTATAGTAGAAATATTGAGTTCTATACCACATATGTGTCAATCTCATATTGTAGTTTAATTGAAAATTTTCATAGTAAAGCCAAATCATAGTATTGATATTATAATATTTCTAGCACATGTGTGTCTGAGCCATAACCTTCATGAAGTTTTCGCCAAAATGAGCTCTTATAAGACTTTATGCTGCTGTACGTATTATTGATACATATGTTTATTATGTACATATCTACCTTTTAAAAGGTCTTTTAAACGACAAGTAACACTGGTATGCAACGAAATCCTCCTTTTAGGTTTGATGAAAATAATATTCAAGAGATCCTATCACATCCTATCAAAATATATTTTTTGGCTAAAGTAGCACATGCTTTCCTAGTTTTTAATTCATATTACTATCTTTTATTAATTGAAGTTCAGAAAATTACAATGGAAGTTCAGAAGCGAGATACTGGGGCGTATGAGTAACTCTTCATCTAAGTACAGTAGAATCGCACAAAAGTTAACCAAATGGTCCCAAGCAAGGCTGCTCAACAAAATAAACAAAAAAAATTTGTTTCAATAAACATATAAAAAAAATATCAAAAATTTATATTGCTTTGCTGCTTATCAAAACCAAAATATTTCCGATTCCAAAATTACACTGCTCTACAGCCAAAAAATACTCTGAACGCGACCATCCTATTTATATGTAAAATCGGTCGCTGATTCCGAAAATCGGGCTCATTTTTAATTCTATGGGAAGGTTTTTGAAGGTTGCAGTAGCAGCACATTGGCAGCGCAGTAGATAAAAGCCCATTTACGGGTATAACATGCATAGAATATACCCGTGCAGAGGCATTGCGCGAGTTGGATGTATTTACTTGATCGCCTATAACTTTTCCATTTTACCATGGATTTTCTTCGTTGATAGCTTATATTTTTCCCAATAGAATGGAGCTTCATGTAAAGGAGTAAAACCGAAGGTGAAGACATTGGTTTAAAAGATATTGCCTGACAAATTCAATTTTTTCTTCAAAAAATCGTAAAAAATCGAAAAAATTCAAATTGAATCGTCAATATTTCAGAAACTATAAGAGTTACAGAAAAATGTTATAGCAGCGATGAAAAGGAAATTTAATTTTCTTTCGTTGAGTGTCACTCCAAGGAAGATAGCTCACTGCGTTAAAAAGGTATACAGGATTAAGTGGAGCCAGTGGCCAAATAACGGTAAATTGCCGATATCTCAAAAACCTTCCCATAGAATTAAAAATGAGCCCGATTTTCGGAATCAGCGACCGATTTTACATATAGATAGGATGGTCACGTCCAAAGTACAGACAAAAAATTTCATTTTGTGATCCAGTGTTATTATAAGAGAAAAAATAAAAATAAAAAAATAATTATTATTGAAAGAAACATATTTTAAAAGTCTTTCCATAATAGTTATTTCTGAGATATTTTTTTTAAGTCGTTTTGTAATTATTATAAATGAGAAATTTTGTTTTATATCTTCAAAGACTTTTATATTGAGACAAATTTGAAAAAAGTCTTTGAGTAATTATTATCCGTAACAAATTGTTTTTTAAGTCTTCAAAAACTTTTTCATTGAGACGAATTTCAAAAATATCTTTAAGTAATTATTTTGAGTAACAAATTAATTTTTTATATCTTCGATAAAAATCTGTCATACAATTTCAAATTGGAAATGTGCTTGTATTTTGAAGTACTTATATGAAAGTTATTTTTATTTAATACTTATATGAAAGTTATTGAACATTTTCTGAGACTTTTTTGAACTTTGTCTCAATGAAAAAGTCTTTGAAGATATAAAAAACAATTTGTTACTGATAATAATTACGCAAAGACTTTTTTCAAATTTGTCTCAATATAAAAGTCTTTGAAGACTTAAAAAATATATATTTGAAATAACTATTGTGGAAAATTTTTAAAATATAAGTTTCTGAATAATAATTATAGAAGATTTTTATCATTTTCATCAGGAAAAAAATATTATCAAAAGACTTTTATGATCCTGAAGAAAATTTGTAAGACTTTTTTATAATTTCAAAATGAAATAATAATTATTCTACATCTCTGCATAATAACAAAAAGGATTTCGTTTTGTTTATGTTTGTTTCTTTGTTGCTAAGATATACATACGTATGTATGAATACATATTTATATGATAGGTTTTCAGTTTTTTTTTATAGGCACAGGAAACAAAATTATTTTGGTAATCAATTTTTTGTTTGCAGCTGAAACAATATTTTAAAAAAAAATTTTGTTTCGGCAATTATCGAAACGAAAAAAAATTTGATAACTTTTTTGATTTTTGTTGAAGCAATTTGATTTTTGTTAAATTTTTTATGCTTTTAAAATGAAAAGTTTCAACATAAACAAAATTATTTTTTGTTTATCGTTAAAAATATCAATAAATTTCAGCCCTGGTCCCAAGGGCATTTAACTTTTCCGAAATATTAACTTTTCCAGGTGGTTTTTAAATTTGATAGAATACGGTAATAAACATAATTTTTGGGATATAACATATCAAATTTATTTGAAAATCTCAGTTTTAATCATTACAAAGCAGAAACTTTGATTTAATTTACATGCCTAAAAATTTTTTCCAGGGTACATTTTGGCAAATTCAAGCTTAGCTCTTGATTTTAAAATTGGACCACTAATTGCACAATTGCGTTGCCTTTGGTTCAAAAACCATTTATACAACCTTGCCTCGAGAACGGGATATTCCGACTTGTGCAAAGTTTTCTTCGTTGCCAATTCCTGTGTGCTTGCCACTGCCTCCAAAATTTCATATCGTTTTTTCTTTATTTTTGAGATGGTCACTTTAGATACACTATAATCTAATGCCAAGCGATTTCCGTGAATACCTTCATCAAATATCAGCTTTTTGATGTAAATTCAATCTAATTTTCGATGGTTTATTCCGCTTCGTTGCCATTTTTAATACACAAACTATGTTTACACCACTCAATAGTTCAAACGACTAACTACATTTGTACCTCGCGACACCGACAATAATTTTTTACACAGAAATTCGGGGAATGCACGCAAATTCCGGGAATACATAGAAACAAGGGGAATGAGCTTATTTTTGCTGAGAAATAAACGGTTGGATTTGAAAAAAAAAAATCGATAAGCTCAGAAAAGTTAACCAAGAGTTAAATTTTTAGAGCCGTACGTGGACGCTCAAATTTGGTTAACTTAACCGAAGGTTTAATTTTCTCGCGAGTTAACTTTTGTGCGATTCTACTGTATGTAAATTTTTATGAACTGAAATTGAATTTTCTGTACGGAGTTTCTGTATCAGAGCTCTATCAATGATTTTTACTGAGTGACGTCATAATGACGTCAATCGATAGATCATGACTTCCTTTTCAGATGGTGACAAAGTGTGGAACGCATTAATGTGACTTTATTTTGATCGACAATTTTCCCGATTTTGTTACAGAAACTCAGTTCTGAACTTCAATTTGAAATTCTGAACTTTAAATGTAACTATCTGAAGTTAAACTGAAAAAGGTTTAGTAAACCTAAGGTTTTTTTTATACATATGTACTGTCGTGGCTACGACTTGGTCGAAAGAAAGGGTTTGCGTTAATAACAAGGCGATCGAAATGTATTTCAATGTGCGTACGTTTATTCTGTAAATTTAGTTAATTTAAATAAATGTACAAATGATATTAATTTCATGACCTTACCGCAGTTTTGCACCCTTTCTTGGCTGTTCGCAAATAGTGAAAAATATATAAGATTTTCGCGCTAAGTACTTTGACAGGTATAAGTAAAACGAAAATGTAGAGAATGAAAGAGAACGAAAGGCAAAGAAGAATAAGGACAAAACGTTGGTTTACAATGCAGAGTTGCATCATTTTAGGTATCGTAACAATTCAAAGAGATTCTAAGTAGCATTTGACAACATGTACATTAAGGTGGTCCAAAAAAAAATTAAAAAAATCATTGCGGAACAAGTCTATTTTTTTCCTATTGTTCCTAAAATATTGTTTTCCTTTTTTAATGGTAAAAAACATCTTTCTTGTTCAATAAAAACTTTCCAAAAAATTATGTATCATCACTAATGTAGAAGGAGAAGGAAATTTGGAAGCATTTGCGTGAACTATAAACTGTAATATAGAAAAAATTTTCGGATTTCCGTAGCACTGTCGCATGTTGTTCCGCGGTTTTCGCGAGAACTTTATTTTCTTCGTACGATTTTGGACCACCCTAATGTAAAAAGAAATCGTTAGAAGAAGCTTAATGAAAGTAGATGATCTATATATATTTTTGCGACGATTTTCCGCCATATCTTAGTTTGCAGAAAACCCTGTAACTTTTCTTCGTTTTGACGCGTACCTTGAACATCAGATAGCCATCCTATTTGGTTCTTTGAGGTAGCTCTTGTTGACCGTTTCTAGATCTAGTATTGTTTGTCAGATAGAAGGTAATTAATTCATGCGCAGGGAGTCCGGTTTCACCAACCATAATTAAGTTTAGACTTAGGGCCGTTTACTCAACCTCTGATTAACGCTAACCGGAGGACAAAGGTCCGATTAAGATATGGACTGCATTAACGACCACATGTTAAATACATGGTTTGATGAAGTCGATAATGATGTTTAACCGAACTTTAACCGTGGTTAGCGTTAATCAGAGGTTAAGTAAACGGCCCTTAATCACGAAATAAGTTAGTCGAAATTCCGTGCTAAGCTAACTTTTAGGTCTCACCAACTAGTCTAAGGAAATAGTTTTACACGCAGCGACCCTGCCATCTTTTTTTGCCAAATACTGTTTTTTTTAGTTGTTGCTATATTTGCTAATTTTTTTTTTGTCATATTTGCTCTTTTGGTTGTTCAATTACTTAGCTTAAGCGAGCCAAATTCTTAGTTTAGTTTTAGTCAAGACAAAAGCTGTAAGTGAAGGGGCAAGGCAAAAGATTTCACCAGGATTTGAAGTTGATGGAACGTTGCTACCAGAGAAGATGAAATAAAAGATCCATAAACATCCATAACATCCACAACCATATTTTTTTTATATTACAAATTTGTTTTAGACATAACACCCATTATATGGATCAGACATTCATAGTTTATGGATCGGAGAGGATAATCAATATATATGAATGTGACATCAATATATATAGTTTTCTCCGTTGTGTAAATTTTTATGATAACAAATATCCGCAAAGGGCCTGGTTATGGTTACAATCTTGCTGGTCGAGCACCGTGAAATTGTTGTTGTGCACTCCGACGGTGAGAGAATTTTCGGACTCTCACATCCAGCAAATCTGCTGTGTGAAACAGGCAGCCAGCAGTCGAGGTTTCGGGGGTAATAATGTGTTATGTTGTGTATGTGTTCAGTAATAATCATGTGTTATGTTGTGTATGTGCGCTCCAATCATCAATGCAAGCATAACCACCTCTCACCAATCACGAAATGTTTCCGATTTTGATTGGCAATGTTGATTGGTACCATAACCACAGCAAAAGGAAAAACCAGCGCTGCAACCAGCGCAATAGTATTTCATCGTTAAAATCGACAGTGCTGACATAACCACAACCGCAATCACAGCCACAACAGATTGCAAGGTGAGGCAAAGTTTCGGATTTTCCAAAAACCAATGCCAGAAACTAAGTAAGAATGGCTAAAAAGCAAAGCTCTTTTTATACTCAGCTGTACTAGTACACAGAGTATTATAGTTTTGATTTCCTAACGGTGGATTGTAACAGAATGAAATAATAGTGATAGATATAGACTTATATATATCAAAATTATCAGGGTGAAAAGAGAAATCGATTGAGCCATGTCCGTCCGTCTGTCCGTCTGTGCGCACGATAACTCGCGCAAAAATTGAGATATTTTGATGAAATTTGAAATGTAAGTTGGTATCAAGACAGGAACGGACGGTATTGAAAATGGGCGAAATCGAACCATGACCACGCCCACCTCCCCTATATAGTAAAAATCGGAAATTTTGTATCTCAGTCACTAATAGAGCTAGAGTGATAAAATTTCACACACGTATTGAGCTCAGGCCCTTATGAAGAAATATGGTGAAATTTTGGAAAATGGGCGGTGCCACGCCCTATTATTAAGGGGCAAACATTGAAAGTTTTATGAGTCATAACTCAGAAACCGTTGAAGATATATCGATGAAATTTGGTAGGCGTGATATACTTACTTAGGCAAATGTTTGGACGGAAAATTGCCAAAATCGGTTGACGACCACGCCCACTTTTATATATGGGAACTATAAAGGGGCCTAATAAAAACATTTTAAGCGATATCTCTGTCAAATATAAAGATATATCATTGAAATTTTATGGCAGGAGTCCAACTATGGACATAAAACGAAAAACACAAAAATTTTGGAAAATGGGCGTGGCACCGCCTCTTTTTAGAAGCAGGAATATACGAGATTTCTGAGCCCATAACTCGACAAATAATTGAGATATTATAACGAAACTTGGTTTATACACTGTTATATCTTGTGTTAATAGACACGCAAAAATTTATTGAAATCGGTTTATGACCACGCCTACTTTTTAACAATGATATTTCTGGAACACCCTGTGGGAATTTTTAACGTGACATCTTTGTAACTCATAAAGGGATGAAATTTTGCACAAAGAATAATTTTCATAAGCTTAGTTGGATGACTGATAAAAATTTAGAAAATGGGCGTGGCTACGCCCACTTTATGCAGCACTCGCTTTATATAAACGTACACCGTGTTTCCATCAAACGCAAACAAACAATGAAAGCATACAGCTGAGTATCTAATGTTCGATTTCACTCGAACTTAGGCTTCCTTACTTGTTCTTTTTAACTTTCTACATCAGAATATGTAATTGTGCAGCAATGGAATGCAAATAGAACTCAACTACGTTCAAAGAATTAAAAAAAGGAAAGCAAAACATTTAAAGCGCATAAAAAAAAAGAAAAACGTTTAAAGCGCATAAAAAATAAAAACAAAACGCTTTGCGACAACTTAATGGGCCAAACGCAAGTAAATGGGCTAACATTTGTAGGCCAACTTGTGCCACTAAAGCACGTACTATGCATTCTGCAGCACAGCAAAATTGCAACAAAGTCCACACTATTGGACATTTTTATTTGTTTTGTTTTTTTTTTGCGTTTTTTTTAGGTTTTTGTTTTTGTTTTCATTGCATTGTTTTGGTTTGATATTTTTAGCGACGCAGCAGGCCAAGTTTACCTACAATTTAGTCAAGTGGCAGCAGCGGTGATTGTGGCCGCGTTAGATGGAATTCGTTGGCGATTTGAGCAGCACAAAGCGACAAACAACAAAGAGTGGCTCATTTGGCATTCTTCTGGCAGTCGACATAGACTAAGTAAGGGTGAAAACAGAATCGGAACGTAACGACACGACATTGCGACAACGACAGCCTGTCAAAATTAAAACCCATGCATTCTTATGAAAGCAATTATAATAAAGACGACGCGGCACGACGGCGTCCACCGACAAAATTACGTTGTCGTCAACTTAGGCCGATTTCTAATTTTGGTGACGACGACGAGCGGACGATGAGTTGCCACTGCATTATAAAATATGAAAATTTTGACAACTCAATAAATCTAACGAAACCTTACAAAAAAAAGCAGAAGTATTTATACACAACCAAATATAATAACAGTTTAAAGCATTAAATTAATAAATTTAACTATTTAATTTATTAATTTACATTAAAAAATTACGATCTAAACCAAAAACTTTTTAGCTATGAATGAAAAACTGTAATGTGGCAGCAACGAGCCTTCTGTATGGGCGGTCGTTGCCGCATTTATTATGTTTCAGTCGCTGGCTTCGCACCGACATTTTTACGTCAAGGTACTGTCGTTGCCGCAATGTCGTGTCGTTACGTACCGATTCTGTTTTCACCCTAACTATGTACTCGTAAAGGGAAACTTAAGTCGTTGAAGTGTTCACTTATGCAGTGCGACCGTGTATGTTTGCGCGTGCGTTGCAATTGCGCAAAAGCGCTGCTGCATAATAATGAAATCATTAAGCATAATGCTTTTTATGTATGCACATACATACAAACGTACCTACATACCCTGCAGCGAAATCAACTAGTTGTAAACTAATTGACAACTAGTTGGCCATACAGCTCAACTAGTCAGCCATCTATCCTTTTTCCATATTAGCAACTGGTATCTTTAACACGGTGATGACCTAGGAAATGGCAATTGTCAGTATCCACACCAAAGTCATACCACTTGACTGACTAGTCAGTATCCACACCAGCATCATACCACTTGACTGACTAGTCAGTATACACACCAGAATCATACCAATTTGCTGAGTAGTCAGTGTAGATATCAGAACTATACCAGTTGACTGACTAGTTTTAGATGCTACTCCAATGAAAATAAAAATTGCAAAATAAAGTTTCTAATACATTTATTTTGTTATTAATATGATATTTAAATTAAAGAATTCAGGCACATTAGATTGTGATCTTGCATATTAAATATTTAGGTAAATTAACGTTAACATTGTGAATAAGTAACACGTTGACCATTCTAAGCTTGACATTTATATTGATGATTTTCTGACTTTATACAAACATATCATGTACTTTTTTCTATGGCTGAAGTAGTATCTAATATACAAGGCTATATTAACATCTCAAACTATGTTATATTTGTGGCATTCCCTCATTTAATGGTCTAACAATTTGCAACCAACTAAATCTACAAGTAGACTACTACGCAGGGTTCGAATACTACAACAACAATAAAGAAGTTGCTTTACTTTTACTGCATACGTGTTCATTGCAACCTCCAGAAACCCCGGATACATTCGTTTTTAATTTAAAACCCTTTTTTTTGGCAAAACTTCTTGTTTCATAACTAACCTCAATTTGTCCCCTATGAATCTAGTTGGACAACTACCATAATTTATCTAGTCAGTTAACTGGTAGGTTGGCTGACTAGTTTGGACTTTCGCTGCAGGGTAAATATATGTATATGCACTTACACGTATTAGCTAAATAAGGTGTGGAAAAGTGCAATGCGCACTGCAAACATTATTGCCAATAATGCACGAGGATGGATGGCAGTTAGAAAAGTGAAAAGGACTGAATGAAGTGCGTGCAAAGTGCAAGTGAACAATGTGTGTGTGTGTGTGTGTATAAAGAAAAGTGAAAAGTGCGAAGAAAACCATGTATGTATGTATGTATGTTTGTTGCATGCGCAGCGCATTGTTTTGCATAACAATGAGAATTAGCCTTAGCAGCAGTGCATATATATTGTTGAAGCTTTCAAGCGCTGAAACATTGAGACGTTTATACATCCATACATATGTTAAAAAAGTAGAAAAAGCAAAAAAGCAAGAAAAAAGCATTATTTGTCAGTTGGTCAAACAGTCCATCAACTAATTCCTTTTTTTCTTCCCCTTTTTTATGCTCCCCATTGTTGGGCCAGTAGAATTTACAACATACAAGCATATGTACACACGTATGACGGACGCGTCGGTCGACTTGCGGTAGACCAACGCTAAGACATTCTCACGTTCACACTTAATGTCACTTGGCCGCAAAAGTTCTGCTGCAACTTATTTTTTAAATAGTCATATTGTTCTATTTGCCTCCTACTATCGCAATGAAGGTGCGTATTTATGAAAAGGAGGAGAGGATACGTAGAGCAAGAAGTTTGATTTATACAAGCATAAATAGAAAGGGGGAAGGTGGAAGGAAACACGAGCCTTAAGCTAACTGGTACACACACTGTGCAACAAAAACAATTCGTTGAAAAAGCTGAAGAGGCTTAAGAACAACAACAGTACTAATAACAAGAAAACAATACAAATACTTAGCAGAAAAAAAATTGTAAAAAACTATTGTCACTGGAAAAACTGTCGAGTTTCGTCCATAACTGGAACTCTAGTTTAACTAAAAGCGGATAGTCCCAGCAACCATTGTCATAATTTTAGAATCCAATATTAGTCCGAAATATTTATGAAAAATGAGTTTAAGACAATTTTTTCTAATTTTTTTTAATGATAATTGTAATTCATAGATGCTACTTCGATTAAGAGGAAGTATAAAAGTATCACTAGAGTTCAATATAATGTTTAATATCCCACTATATCGCACCCTAAATCATAAAGTGACACAACTCAAAATTCAAAAATTTTCAGGAGCGCCAAAAAACCATTTTCCTTTAGAAGCAATTACATACATATGTGGCAAAAGGTCACTTATATTGGCTATTCTTCAGTCGAAATAGACATCGATAGAAAATTTTCTTTTGGCAATCGACAGAGATCAGTTCTGAGTACCGGTTTATGATAAAAAACCGATTTTAAAAAATTTTGAGTTGTGTCACTTTATGATTTAGGGTGCGATATGATGGCGTTGGGTTGAATTTCATTGATTGATGTCAGGAGCGAATTCGGATGAGAATAAAAAATAGACAACGGTATAAAACAAGCAGTGAAGGAGAAGAAGGTTCCACAATGAGCGAAGAGGAGAACAAACAGAGGTGGATAGACCTACATACTTGCAGTTGGAAACCGGATGGAAAGAGGATGAAGAGAACTGGATCATGGGACGGAAAATGCCAAAAAAACAGAATTTGGTTTTAGTAGACATAAAAAAGGTGAAGAAGTCATAAATATGAGTCCAATAGGTGTCTTTTAGGACTCTGACTCAGGCTCGTATAATGTATGAAATTAGGCTCATATTAGGTGACCATCTCAAGAATATAAATTTGTACATACATACATTTCGCACTTCAAAATGAGCTCATAATAAGTGCGCGCGCTCCGGTTTAGGATTCATTTCCGACTCCATTATAACTCCGAATGTTTGCTGGGGTTATTCTATAAGAAATACATATCTACATATACATAAATGAAAATTTTCCCATTTTTAAATAAATAAAAAATGTTTTTAACTAAGAGAGTTTTATAAATGCGATATCAAATATTATACTAAATTCAACAATAAACATGGCAAAGTTTTTAAATATTTTTTTATGTTGTCACAATAGTGATATCATTACATAATGACTCAAATGAAAGAATGAGGCAATAAATATAGCGCTTATCAAGTTATGCTCTATTGTTTCGCATACACATATGCATAAATAGATACATAGATACATATGTACATATGAACATTAAGGTGGTTCAAACATAATTTAAAATGAACAATTCATTGTGCCACAAAGCTTTTTTTTTTTGCTATTATTCGTAAAACAATTAGAGGATTTACAAAGTGTCATAAGGTCATATTTAATATTAAAATATTGTACGCAAATAGTTATAAAAAACTTTACCGAAGCCCTGTGAAGAAGTAAACAAAAACAGCTGATCAAATACCACGACCCAAAAACATATCGTGCGGAGTTGTATTTGTTTAGTACACATACAGCCAAGAATGCAACAACAAAGTATGATGACTTATGATGTAATATGTCAGATTGTGAATCCCCTAAATATTTGTATCCTTTTTATACTCAGCTGTACTAGTACACAGAGTATTATAGTTTTAATCACATAACGGTGGATTGTAACAGAATGAAATAATCGAGATAGATATAGACTTATATATATCAAAATGATCAGAGTGAAAAGAGAAATCGATTGAGCCATGTCCGTCCGTCCGCCCGTCCGTCCGTGTGTAAACACTCTAACTGGCGCAAAAATTTAGATATTTTGATGAAATTTGGAATGCAAGTTGGTATCGAGACTGGGACGGTTGGTATTGAAAATGGGCGAAATCGGACCATGACCACGCCCACTTTTCCTATATAGAAAAAATCGGAAATTTGGTATCTCAGTCACTAATAAAGCTGGAGCGATGAAATTTTACCCACGTGTTGAGCTCAGGCCCCTGTGAAGAAATTTGATGAAACTTTGGAAAATGGGCTTTGCCACGCCCACTTATTTAGGGGCAAACATTTGAGTTTTATGAGTCATAACTCAGAAACCGTTAAAGATATATCGATAAAATTTGGTATGCGTGATATACTTAGGCAAATGTTTGGACTAAAAATTGCCAAAATCGGTTGACGACCACGCCCACTTTTATATATGGGTCTTATAAAGTATCCCAATAAAAACATTTTAAGCTATATCTCTGTCAAATATAAAGATATATCATTGAAATTTTATGGCAGGAGTCCAACTGCAGACATAAAACGAAAAACACAAAAATTTTGGAAAATGGGCGTGGCAACGCTTCTTTTTAGAAGCAGGAATATACGAGATTTCTGAGCCCATAACTCGACAAATAATTGATAGATAATGACGAAACTTGGTGTGTACACTTTTATTACTTGTGGCAATACATGTTGAAAATTTTAGCGAAATCGGTTGACGACCACGCCCACTTTTATATATGGGTATTATAAAGTGGCCTAATAAAAACATTTTAAACGATAAGTCATTGAAATTTTGTGGCATGAGTTCCACAATAGACCGGAAACAAAAAATAGAAAAATTTTGGAAAATGGGCGTGGCACCGCCTCTTTTTAGACGAAGGAATATACGAGATTTCGGAGCCCAAAACTCGGCAAATAATTGAGATATTATAACGAAACTTGGTTTATACACTTCTATAACTTGTGTTAATAGACACGCAAAAATTTATTGAAATCGGTTTATGACCACGCCTACTTTTTAACAATGATATTTCTGGAACACCCTGTGGGAATTTTTAACGTGACATCTTTGTAACTCATAAAGGGATGAAATTTTGCACAAAGAATAATTTTCATAAGCTTAGTTGGATGACTGATAAAAATTTAGAAAATGGGCGTGGCTACGCCCACTTTATGCAGCACTCGCTTTATATAAACGTACACCGTGTTTCCATCAAACGCAAACAAACAATGAAAGCATACAGCTGAGTATCTAATGTTCGATTTCACTCGAACTTAGGCTTCCTTACTTGTTCTTTTTAACTTTCTACATCAGAATATGTAATTGTGCAGCAATGGAATGCAAATAGAACTCAACTACGTTCAAAGAATTAAAAAAAGGAAAGCAAAACATTTAAAGCGCATAAAAAAAAAGAAAAACGTTTAAAGCGCATAAAAAATAAAAACAAAACGCTTTGCGACAACTTAATGGGCCAAACGCAAGTAAATGGGCTAACATTTGTAGGCCAACTTGTGCCACTAAAGCACGTACTATGCATTCTGCAGCACAGCAAAATTGCAACAAAGTCCACACTATTGGACATTTTTATTTGTTTTGTTTTTTTTTTGCGTTTTTTTTAGGTTTTTGTTTTTGTTTTCATTGCATTGTTTTGGTTTGATATTTTTAGCGACGCAGCAGGCCAAGTTTACCTACAATTTAGTCAAGTGGCAGCAGCGGTGATTGTGGCCGCGTTAGATGGAATTCGTTGGCGATTTGAGCAGCACAAAGCGACAAACAACAAAGAGTGGCTCATTTGGCATTCTTCTGGCAGTCGACATAGACTAAGTAAGGGTGAAAACAGAATCGGAACGTAACGACACGACATTGCGACAACGACAGCCTGTCAAAATTAAAACCCATGCATTCTTATGAAAGCAATTATAATAAAGACGACGCGGCACGACGGCGTCCACCGACAAAATTACGTTGTCGTCAACTTAGGCCGATTTCTAATTTTGGTGACGACGACGAGCGGACGATGAGTTGCCACTGCATTATAAAATATGAAAATTTTGACAACTCAATAAATCTAACGAAACCTTACAAAAAAAAGCAGAAGTATTTATACACAACCAAATATAATAACAGTTTAAAGCATTAAATTAATAAATTTAACTATTTAATTTATTAATTTACATTAAAAAATTACGATCTAAACCAAAAACTTTTTAGCTATGAATGAAAAACTGTAATGTGGCAGCAACGAGCCTTCTGTATGGGCGGTCGTTGCCGCATTTATTATGTTTCAGTCGCTGGCTTCGCACCGACATTTTTACGTCAAGGTACTGTCGTTGCCGCAATGTCGTGTCGTTACGTACCGATTCTGTTTTCACCCTAACTATGTACTCGTAAAGGGAAACTTAAGTCGTTGAAGTGTTCACTTATGCAGTGCGACCGTGTATGTTTGCGCGTGCGTTGCAATTGCGCAAAAGCGCTGCTGCATAATAATGAAATCATTAAGCATAATGCTTTTTATGTATGCACATACATACAAACGTACCTACATACCCTGCAGCGAAATCAACTAGTTGTAAACTAATTGACAACTAGTTGGCCATACAGCTCAACTAGTCAGCCATCTATCCTTTTTCCATATTAGCAACTGGTATCTTTAACACGGTGATGACCTAGGAAATGGCAATTGTCAGTATCCACACCAAAGTCATACCACTTGACTGACTAGTCAGTATCCACACCAGCATCATACCACTTGACTGACTAGTCAGTATACACACCAGAATCATACCAATTTGCTGAGTAGTCAGTGTAGATATCAGAACTATACCAGTTGACTGACTAGTTTTAGATGCTACTCCAATGAAAATAAAAATTGCAAAATAAAGTTTCTAATACATTTATTTTGTTATTAATATGATATTTAAATTAAAGAATTCAGGCACATTAGATTGTGATCTTGCATATTAAATATTTAGGTAAATTAACGTTAACATTGTGAATAAGTAACACGTTGACCATTCTAAGCTTGACATTTATATTGATGATTTTCTGACTTTATACAAACATATCATGTACTTTTTTCTATGGCTGAAGTAGTATCTAATATACAAGGCTATATTAACATCTCAAACTATGTTATATTTGTGGCATTCCCTCATTTAATGGTCTAACAATTTGCAACCAACTAAATCTACAAGTAGACTACTACGCAGGGTTCGAATACTACAACAACAATAAAGAAGTTGCTTTACTTTTACTGCATACGTGTTCATTGCAACCTCCAGAAACCCCGGATACATTCGTTTTTAATTTAAAACCCTTTTTTTTGGCAAAACTTCTTGTTTCATAACTAACCTCAATTTGTCCCCTATGAATCTAGTTGGACAACTACCATAATTTATCTAGTCAGTTAACTGGTAGGTTGGCTGACTAGTTTGGACTTTCGCTGCAGGGTAAATATATGTATATGCACTTACACGTATTAGCTAAATAAGGTGTGGAAAAAGTGCAATGCGCACTGCAAACATTATTGCCAATAATGCACGAGGATGGATGGCAGTTAGAAAAGTGAAAAGGACTGAATGAAGTGCGTGCAAAGTGCAAGTGAACAATGTGTGTGTGTGTGTGTGTATAAAGAAAAGTGAAAAGTGCGAAGAAAACCATGTATGTATGTATGTATGTATGTTTGTTGCATGCGCAGCGCATTGTTTTGCATAACAATGAGAATTAGCCTTAGCAGCAGTGCATATATATTGTTGAAGCTTTCAAGCGCTGAAACATTGAGACGTTTATACATCCATACATATGTTAAAAAAGTAGAAAAAGCAAAAAAGCAAGAAAAAAGCATTATTTGTCAGTTGGTCAAACAGTCCATCAACTAATTCCTTTTTTTCTTCCCCTTTTTTATGCTCCCCATTGTTGGGCCAGTAGAATTTACAACATACAAGCATATGTACACACGTATGACGGACGCGTCGGTCGACTTGCGGTAGACCAACGCTAAGACATTCTCACGTTCACACTTAATGTCACTTGGCCGCAAAAGTTCTGCTGCAACTTATTTTTTAAATAGTCATATTGTTCTATTTGCCTCCTACTATCGCAATGAAGGTGCGTATTTATGAAAAGGAGGAGAGGATACGTAGAGCAAGAAGTTTGATTTATACAAGCATAAATAGAAAGGGGGAAGGTGGAAGGAAACACGAGCCTTAAGCTAACTGGTACACACACTGTGCAACAAAAACAATTCGAGTTGAAAAAGCTGAAGAGGCTTAAGAACAACAACAGTACTAATAACACTGTAGGGAGGTCAAAATATCACAGCGAAACGCCGAGACACCCCAACTAAATTTTTGGCTGTAGAATACGATGGCATTTACAGAAAGTCAAAGTTAGCTCTTGTTTTCGAGATATTTAGGAAAGAAGTTTCAGAGCTCTGAAGGTAATTTTTTTTCCGTCTATAAACTTTACTCAGGCTTGGAACCCTTTACGCGCATAAAATTTTGACAGTTGCTCTTACTTAATTGGGGCATTCTAAATTCAATGCCGCCTTTGGTTTTCCCAAATAGCCTCCGGTTTTCGAGATAACGGTATTTAAAAATTACCATCAATTTGGACTTTTTTGTTAATAACTCAGTCAGTTTATGAGATAGATTGCCAAAACTTTGCACGTGACAATATTTTAGTATTACCTTAACTATTTCTGAATATAATTGCAATCGGGTGACTATAACATATAGCTGCCATACAACCGATTTTTCAGATGTGGACATTTATGGGTATAACTTTGGTATTTAAACAGCTAAGGACATGCAAGTTTGAAAAATTTGTACTCGTATTGGCCTTAATCTATTCCCTGAAAATTGTCAAGATCGGGTCACTATAACATATAGCTCCCATACAACTGATTGTTCAGATATATGGTTTTGCACATTTATTTCCTTGTAACTCCGAAAATAGTCATTCTGCGTGAAAAAGCAACATAAACACTTTCATTCAAAATTAATAGGTGAAAAATTTCCTCATATACGATTTCCACGAATCTGCATCAGTTATTGCACTTTTGTGCAACCAAAGTTGAAATTTCACCATAGGCATTTTTTTCAAGCACAATAACTCGTATATCGTATTAAATGAATTAGATGATCTTTACATCGTCTTACAGATAATTAATAGAACTATTACGCAGTTTTTAAATGAAGAAAATATATGCATGTTTAAGGATTTTATATGCATTTATAGTAAAATTTTCCTACAAAACTATTGTTTGAAAACTATTGAAGCATACTTTTAGGCATTATTTGGAATAAAATTTTATGAAAAATTAACAAAAAAAATTATTCAAATGCATATAAAATCCTCAAATATGCATATATTTTCTTCATTTAAAAACTGTATAATAGTTCTTTTAACTCTCTGTAAGACGATATAAAGATCATCTAATTCATTTAATACGATATATGAGTTATTGGGCTTGAAAAAAATGCCTATGGTGAAATTTCAACTTTGGTTGCACAAAAGTGCAATAACTGATGCAGATACGTGGAAATCGTATATGAGAAAATTTTTCACTTATTAATTTTGAATGAAAGTGTTTATGTTGCTTTTTCACGCAGAATGACTATTTTCGGAGTTATAAGGAAATAAATGTGCAAAACCATATCTCTGAACAATCAGTTGTATGGGAGCTATATGTTATAGTGACCCGATCTTGACAATTTTCAGGGAATAGATTAAGGCCATCACAAGTAGAAATTCTCCTAAGTTTCATGTCCTTAGCTGTTTGAGTAGCGAAGCTATACCCCAAAATGTCCACATCTGAAAAATCGGTTGTATGGCAGCTATATGTTATAGTCAACCGATTTCAATTATTTTCAGAAATAGTTAAGGTAATACTAAAATATTAACACGTGCAAAGTTTTGGCAATCTATCTCATAAACTGACTGAGTTATTAACAAAAAAGCCCAAATTGATGGTAATTTTTAAATACCGTTATCTCGAAAACCGGACCCAATTTGGGGAAACTAAAGGCGGCATTGAATTTAGAATGTCCCAAATAAGTAAGAACAACTGTCAAAATTTTTATGCGAGGAAAGGGTTCCAAGCCTGAGTAAAGTTTATAGATGGAAAAAAAATTACCTTCAGAGCTCTGAAAATTCTTTCCTAAATATCTCTAAAACAAGAGCTAACTTTGACTTTCTGTAAATGCCGTCGTATTCTACAGCCAAAAATTAAGTTGACGTGTTTCGGCGTTTCTCTGTGATATTTCAAAAGTTAAAAATTTACCTACAGTGTAACAAGAAAACAATACAAATACTTAGCAGAAAAAAAATTGTAAAAAACTATTGTCACTGGAAAAACTGTCGAGTTTCGTCCATAACTGGAACTCTAGTTTAACTAAAAGCGGATAGTCCCAGCAACCATTGTCATAATTTTAGAATCCAATATTAGTCCGAAATATTTATGAAAAATGAGTTTAAGACAATTTTTTCTAATTTTTTTTAATGATAATTGTAATTCATAGATGCTACTTCGATTAAGAGGAAGTATAAAAGTATCACTAGAGTTCAATATAATGTTTAATATCCCACTATATCGCACCCTAAATCATAAAGTGACACAACTCAAAATTCAAAAATTTTCAGGAGCGCCAAAAAACCATTTTCCTTTAGAAGCAATTACATACATATGTGGCAAAAGGTCACTTATATTGGCTATTCTTCAGTCGAAATAGACATCGATAGAAAATTTTCTTTTGGCAATCGACAGAGATCAGTTCTGAGTACCGGTTTATGATAAAAAACCGATTTTAAAAAATTTTGAGTTGTGTCACTTTATGATTTAGGGTGCGATATGATGGCGTTGGGTTGAATTTCATTGATTGATGTCAGGAGCGAATTCGGATGAGAATAAAAAATAGACAACGGTATAAAACAAGCAGTGAAGGAGAAGAAGGTTCCACAATGAGCGAAGAGGAGAACAAACAGAGGTGGATAGACCTACATACTTGCAGTTGGAAACCGGATGGAAAGAGGATGAAGAGAACTGGATCATGGGACGGAAAATGCCAAAAAAACAGAATTTGGTTTTAGTAGACATAAAAAAGGTGAAGAAGTCATAAATATGAGTCCAATAGGTGTCTTTTAGGACTCTGACTCAGGCTCGTATAATGTATGAAATTAGGCTCATATTAGGTGACCATCTCAAGAATATAAATTTGTACATACATACATTTCGCACTTCAAAATGAGCTCATAATAAGTGCGCGCGCTCCGGTTTAGGATTCATTTCCGACTCCATTATAACTCCGAATGTTTGCTGGGGTTATTCTATAAGAAATACATATCTACATATACATAAATGAAAATTTTCCCATTTTTAAATAAATAAAAAATGTTTTTAACTAAGAGAGTTTTATAAATGCGATATCAAATATTATACTAAATTCAACAATAAACATGGCAAAGTTTTTAAATATTTTTTTATGTTGTCACAATAGTGATATCATTACATAATGACTCAAATGAAAGAATGAGGCAATAAATATAGCGCTTATCAAGTTATGCTCTATTGTTTCGCATACACATATGCATAAATAGATACATAGATACATATGTACATATGAACATTAAGGTGGTTCAAACATAATTTAAAATGAACAATTCATTGTGCCACAAAGCTTTTTTTTTTTGCTATTATTCGTAAAACAATTAGAGGATTTACAAAGTGTCATAAGGTCATATTTAATATTAAAATATTGTACGCAAATAGTTATAAAAAACTTTACCGAAGCCCTGTGAAGAAGTAAACAAAAACAGCTGATCAAATACCACGACCCAAAAACATATCGTGCGGAGTTGTATTTGTTTAGTACACATACAGCCAAGAATGCAACAACAAAGTATGATGACTTATGATGTAATATGTCAGATTGTGAATCCCCTAAATATTTGTATCCTTTTTATACTCAGCTGTACTAGTACACAGAGTATTATAGTTTTAATCACATAACGGTGGATTGTAACAGAATGAAATAATCGAGATAGATATAGACTTATATATATCAAAATGATCAGAGTGAAAAGAGAAATCGATTGAGCCATGTCCGTCCGTCCGCCCGTCCGTCCGTGTGTAAACACTCTAACTGGCGCAAAAATTTAGATATTTTGATGAAATTTGGAATGCAAGTTGGTATCGAGACTGGGACGGTTGGTATTGAAAATGGGCGAAATCGGACCATGACCACGCCCACTTTTCCTATATAGAAAAAATCGGAAATTTGGTATCTCAGTCACTAATAAAGCTGGAGCGATGAAATTTTACCCACGTGTTGAGCTCAGGCCCCTGTGAAGAAATTTGATGAAACTTTGGAAAATGGGCTTTGCCACGCCCACTTATTTAGGGGCAAACATTTGAGTTTTATGAGTCATAACTCAGAAACCGTTAAAGATATATCGATAAAATTTGGTATGCGTGATATACTTACTTAGGCAAATGTTTGGACTAAAAATTGCCAAAATCGGTTGACGACCACGCCCACTTTTATATATGGGTCTTATAAAGTGTCCCAATAAAAACATTTTAAGCTATATCTCTGTCAAATATAAAGATATATCATTGAAATTTTATGGCAGGAGTCCAACTGCAGACATAAAACGAAAAACACAAAAATTTTGGAAAATGGGCGTGGCAACGCTTCTTTTTAGAAGCAGGAATATACGAGATTTCTGAGCCCATAACTCGACAAATAATTGATAGATAATGACGAAACTTGGTGTGTACACTTTTATTACTTGTGGCAATACATGTTGAAAATTTTAGCGAAATCGGTTGACGACCACGCCCACTTTTATATATGGGTATTATAAAGTGGCCTAATAAAAACATTTTAAACGATAATTCATTGAAATTTTGTGGCATGAGTTCCACAATAGACCGGAAACAAAAAATAGAAAAATTTTGGAAAATGGGCGTGGCACCGCCTCTTTTTAGACGAAGGAATATACGAGATTTCGGAGCCCAAAACTCGGCAAATAATTGAGATATTATAACGAAACTTGGTTTATACACTTCTATAACTTGTGTTAATAGACACGCAAAAATTTATTGAAATTGGTTTATGACCACGCCTACTTTTTAACAAAGATATTTCTGGAACATCCTTTGGGAATTTGAAACGTGACATCTTTGTAACTAGAAGTCATGAAGGAATGAAATTTCGAGCAAAGAATAATAGTCATATGCTTAGTTGGATGACTGATAAAAATGTTGAAAATGGGCGTGGCTACGCCCACTTTATGCAGCACTCGGTTTATATAAAATACCTACACCGTGTTTCCATCAAACGCAAACAAACAATGAAAGCATACAGCTGAGTATCTAATGTTCGATTCCACTCGAACTTAGGCTTCCTTACTTGTTTGATTACAAAAAATGTCTTTTTCGTTAAAGACTTTCCAAAAAATTATGTATCAAGACTGATGTAAAAGGAGAGTGAAATTTTGAAGGCAAACCGTAATATGTATATTAAGACCAAATTTTCGTTATAGATTTCCGCAGTACAGTCGTGTAAAATGTGAGTTGTTGTGTGGCTTTCGGAAGAACTTTACTTTCTTCAAATAATTTTCGACCACCCTAATGTACATAAATACGTGTGTTAATTAACAACAAAAAAAAGCAATACCCAAAGCAGTTTAAACAAAAAAATATTTGATAGATACACACACACGCATGTATGTATGTAAATACATATTTAAATATTAAATATCTGTACCACTGCTTAAAAGCTCTGCACTGGAACATGATCCATAGGCGACAAGCCGACAACAGCTCATCCAATTTACTAGGCAATCAGCCAAACAAAAAGCTACCAACCACCAGCCAAGCCGCTCATTAAACTGCCAAGCGATAGTCAACTTGTGACATCACAAATCCACGGAAAAGAGTTCAATGTACTCCTCGCTTACGTTTTAAATATTTCCACCTTACAAAAATGCTCGTATGTATTATGCGACAAAAAGACAAAATAAAATTTTGATGTGCCATGTATGTATGTTGGTATGTACATATGTATGTATGCAAAGTACATAAATATGTGTGTAATTTTACGAGTTTTGCCACAATAGCTACAGAAATAAAGAAACGACTACTTCATTTTATTTTTATTAAACTTTAATTTTATACAAGCATATTGTCCATAAAAAAAAATACATAAATAGTTTGTAGAGCTAAAGAGCCTTAATTGCCTCTTATATATGTATATAAAATATTATTACAAAAGATAATGTCTGATGAGAGGGATTTGTTTGAAGGCTTGTATAGTTTGAATGCAAAGTTTAGATGAGGCGTTTTTTATCAAAACCAGCTCATTCCATACTTTTCTGAAATCCACTTTTTTGCATATTTTGAAAGTTTAGAGGGTTCTTCATAACCTGACAAAGGGATATAGCTCAAATCAACTTAATTATTGTAATTACTCTCAACAGTACCTGGAGTAAAAATGAAAAAATAATCAAATTCTAGGTGGTTGTATCCAAAATTAAAAATTCAAAAAGAAAACAAAAGCTTCAGAACTAGGGACCTGAAAAGTCTTTTGTCTCTCCTGCAAAATCTCCAAAAAATGGCATGAGCCGATTCTGATAGCAAACGATAAATTATTAAAAATTACTTTTCCAAAATCTTATTGATGTGGACAACATGGGAGAAAATATTAAAAAAAATCGCCACAAATCACAGATTAATACAGGAATGGATCGCAAATTTTCAATTCGAAATGACTCCTCGATCAAATCTTCTATAGATCTGTTGAATTCGCATCTACTAGAGTTGTTGTAGTATGTGCACGGTTGTGCACGGTATGGATGGGGGCTTCAATGGTGCGTGATGATGAAGGTGGTGCTTGAAAATTTCGGCAGAGTTTTTTAATATCCAATTGAATGTATCCACTGGATTTTTTGGTATCAATAGATGTAATTGTATCTTCGCCTCATACTCCGTCTGAGTTAATGGTGACATCTTTATATGTATTACGCTAAGCGTTTTTTTGTATGAACCATAACTTTTACACCGTTATACCGATTTTCGAAAATCTTGCCCTGTAGATGTGCGGGAAGGTTTAATTTTTTTGGAAAAGGGTTGCCATCTGTTTAAAAATTTAATTGTCCTGTATAGTTTGCTTGATTGTCAAATTTCTGGTACCATATGAAAGGCCTTGAGCTGAAAATGAGTAATTTATTAAAATTTTTACAAAAAGGGTTGCCACCTGTTCAAAAATTAAGTTTTACGCTATAGTTTGTATGATTTTTAAATTTGAGATGTCATATGAAAGGGCCCTGTTTGAAAATAAGTAATTTATTATAATTTTTATAAAAAAGGTTGCCACCTGTTAACAATTTAATATTTACGCTATAGTCTGTTTGATTTTTAGATTTGGGTGTCAAGTGCTTTGCCTCAACATGAGTAATTTATCATAATTTTTACAAAGAGGGTTGCCACCTGTTCCAAAATTTATTTTTACCCTACAGTTTGATTTTTAAATTTAAAGTGTCATATGAAAAGGCTTTGCCGGGCATATGAAAATGCTTGGCCTGAAAATTTGTAATTTATTACGATTTTTATAAAACGATTTGCCAACTGCTCAAAAATTTATTTTTATTTATTTATTAATAAATTAATTCTTCCGTTCATTGAACTTAAGGTCTTTTGTCAATTCTAACATATTCGGCATTGCAAATCTTCAGAATATGCCTATAATATAAATGTTTGACTAATAAATACATATACAACAAAATATGCTAGATGTTATACATACAGAGTACATAAATAACATTTATATTTACATATTTGTGTACATATCTAAGCCCTTCAACCAGACAAAACAGTTTGCTGCTTGTTTCGTTTGGATACGAAGCTTTGAACTGCGACCAGAACTGTAGCACGAGGATATGAAAGAAAAAACACACCAACAACAAGACGTGGAATGAAAAGAACAAATAAAAATAATAATATAAATAGATAAAAATAGAACTCAAAAATTTACAACAAAAGCTCATAAATTTACAGTTCAGTGAACTCTTTACACAAACTTCGTTTTTGTTTTTTTTTTTATACCGCCGTTGATAGCGAAGAAGCGATGAGGTGCCATGCTATTAAATATTTTGGCAGTTTGCGGCACGTCTACGACTCGGCTGGATGGTCTTTTTTGGATTTAGCTGGGCAGCATGTCTACTTATGCATTGGTTCTTCTTCGCGGCTGAATGGAGGAGGTGTGGCACAGTGTGCCTTTTATAATTTTCGAAAGGTCTAAATTCAAAGCGACCATTTTGGACGTAGCAACCAAATTGAAGTTTTATTTTCTGCCGCAAAATGTACCTAGATAAGCGGCGCGTTTCTTAGGCAAAAAATTTTAATGACAGAAATATGCTATGACTATAGAATTTTTGTATTTGGTCGTGAAGGGAAGCGAAAAAGTTCTACTGTGAAGCGGTGCCGTACAGACTTACTGCTGAGCATACAAATGACTGAGAGCTTAGATTGTGAGCTTTAAAAATAGTTAAAAGAAATAAAAAAAAGGGAATTCTAATAGGTACAAAAAAAAACCAACAAAACAGGGCAGTGATTTTAGTTAGATCGGCAGATAAACGAGAAGAACGAAGAGCTGCAATAAGAGCGCTTACAAAAATCACGTGCACACTTTGACGTTGGAATGATTTTTTTTATATATAATTTTTATTAACCAAATTTTATCCAGCTGGCTGATTTAAGACAAATACTGTAATCGTAGATACATAAATATATGAAATTTTCTTTTCTTAGTTAAATATTAAAAAGAGTGCTAGAGGGATCTAAGGTGAAACAGCTGTCGCTACATCGACCGCTTCAATAAATAGTTCAGCATTTTTTTCTAATTTAAAAAAAAAAAATTAAAAAAATGTTTCCTACATACATATTTCGTTGTTTACCCAGGTACTATGTGGTGAAATGCCTTCCAAATAGTATGCAACCGTTGGATTGAGGCTAATTCGCAGGTTCACTTACTTGCATTAGCATTAATTTAATTTGGTGTTATTCCAATCGATAGATACAAAGTATATTCATATGTACATACATACAAGCTGATTTTAATTCTTCGATTTTGTCGGTGAACGTGTGCATTTTGGTATTCAAATTCGTCCTGAATAGAAAATTTAGCTGCGTCAAAATGTTAATCAACGTTGGGCGATATCTTTTTTTCCACATTGTATCTACATATGTATGTATATTTGTACATATTTACACCCAGAAAAAGAATAGTGTGATATCAATCAAAAATCAAAAAATTTTGTGGTTAATTTTTTTCAACACGATGCTTAATGTATGCCATCATGTAATCGTGTAAATTTAACACTACTGTCAAGTGTTAGTTTAACAGGATGACAACTGTAGAATTAACACTAAAAAGTATTGAGTCTTCCTGTTGATTTTACAATTGTAACTAGTTAATGTTACAATTTAAGCTGGTTAAATTAACACGAAATGGTCCTGTTGAATTAACAATAACATTTTGATTTTACCTTAAATTTATTGTTAAATTGACTAAAAAGTCTTGTTGATTTTACAATTTATTTTTTTAAATAAAAAAAAACATAAAACATAAAATATATAATCATCAGATCAATAAAGCATATTCGAGTACATCACCCGCACAACCGACCAAATTGAAAGCGTCCTTCTCATACGAATACTTTATACATGGGCGATAGTATAAGTACTATCACTGGCACCGAGTAATGTTTGGCTCCTAATGCAACGGTATATGCACCGCATGCTGCGTGAAACACTCCATTTGCTAAACATCTCTTTGTGGTAAAAGTTGCAAACTATGAAGAGGAAAAAGAAAATATTGAACATTAAAAACTTTTAGAAACAAAAATGGAATGCACTTTTAACTTACCTGCGAACTAAAAATATAAATGGAAAACCCATTATCACGCACTGCCAATGATGCTAAACTCTTATCATTGCCACGGCACAAAATTTTCTTTTTGTTAAAAAAATAATAATAATTTGCGTTTTGCACGAACAACAGAACTTCAAACGTTGGAAAAATTGTGTATGTTTCAAAATAGTTTTGACGTTCTTTTTAACACTTTTTTAGATTATATTGACACTATCATCGTGTTGAATAAACCAAAATTCCAAATGACGTTTATGTTTGAACATTGTTTCGTGTTATATCAACCAACTTTTATTGTTAATTGTGGATTTTGTTGTTTTAACATTTCTTTTCATGTTGTATTAACACTAAAATTGGGACGTCATTTTTCTAACATTTTTTATACCTTTCATGAGAATGAAATGGTATTATAACTTAGTGCCAAACAATTTTTGTCGAAAGTACCAGAAGGAAGCGCGGGGGACCCACCAAAATATATACCGATATGATCAGAATCACGAGCTGAGTCGATTAAGCCATGTCCGTCTGTCCGTCCGTCCGTCTGTGTGAACGCAAACTAGTCCCTCAGTTTTTGAGATATCTGAATGAAATTCGGAATACACGTATGTTGTTATATGCAGCTGATCATTTGTCGGAACCGGCCGAATCGGACCACTATAACATATAGAAAACAACCGATTATTCAGATATACATGAAATTTTTGGATGTAATTTGTGCATAACTTCCCCATTTAAACAGCTAAGGACATGAAACATTGAAGTAGACGTGCCCATTTTGGCCCAAACAAGGTTATCGAAAATTGTCAAGATCGGACCACTATAACATATAGTTCCACATCATCCGATTATTCAGATATACACATTTTGGTGTATAACTCCTCCATTTTAACAGCTAACGGCGTGAAATTTTGAACTATTTGTACCCATATAGGCCCAAACAGGGTCACCGAAAATTGTCAAGATCGGACCGCTATAACATATAGCTCCCCTACAACCGATTGTTCAGATATGGACATTTTGGTGTATAACTCCTCCATTTTAACAGCTAACGGCGTGAAATTTTGAAGTATTTGTACCCATAAAGACCCAAACAGGGTCATCGAAAATTGTCAAGATCGGACCACTATAACATATAGCTCCCCTACAACCGATTGCTCAGATATGGACATTTTGGTGTATAACTCCTCCATTTTAACAGCTAACGGCGCGAAATTTTGAAGTATTTGTACCCATATGGACCCAAACGGGGTTACCGAAAATTGTCAAGATCGGACCATTATAACATATAGCTCCCATACAACCGATTGTTCAGATATGGACATTTTGGTGTATAACTCCTCCATTTAAATAGCCAAGACACCATTTTTTTCTAATAAATCTTTCCATAAATAACCCACAAAATTAAAATTATAAATTAAACTTAATCCGGCTATGTACATACATAGGTAACTTTTCATTTCCCCACTCATGAAAGGTATGAAGTCTTCGGTACGGCCGAAGACAGTCGCGCTTTTACTTGTTTTATTTTATATTGACACTATCATCATGTTAAATAAACCAAATTCCAAATGACATTTAGGAATAAAATTTTATATTTGAATCATCTTGTATATTTTAAAATTTCTTCATGTTGTATCAACAATAAAATTTGGTTGAATTTACTAAATTTTCAGATGACAGTTACAAAGCCAAAATCATGTTTCAAACATCGTGTAATTTGAAAAAATTGTTGCTGTTCTATGTGTAAAGATCGATCGTGTTAATTTTACATGAATCGTGTTGATGATTTTTTTTCTGAGTGTACATATGTAAGTATAAATAGATTCAGCAGCGCCTACACTGAACTTTGTTTTTTTGTGCTTGTTGCTAAAGCTTTCATGAATTGATGATTGCACTTACATGCTTACATGCTTACATACTTACATATATGTATGCATATCTATGCATGCACATTAGGGTGATCCAAAATATAGTTCTCTCGGAATCCGCGGAACAAGCCGCAATTCATGCGACTATACTACGGAAATCTGTACCGAACATTTTGCCTTAATATATTAACGTTTAGAGATCGCGCAAAAGGCTTAAAATTTCCATTTCCTTTTAATCAGATTCTAGTATGTACTTAGATTCTTTCTCTAATCAATTTCCAATTGAATTATAGCGTAGTTTTCTTTCGCATTCGGGAGAATTAGAGAATTACACTAAATATAATAAAATCCCCACAAATTCTTCGATTTACGAAATCAGTAAGCCAAAGCGGCAGACTTGCGATTTTGTTCTGAAAAGTCTAACTTCCGACAATTACGAATGCTTTTGTTTTGTGGGTATTCAGTTAATTTGCCTGAACATACCTACAACTCAATTAACTAGAATGTCTGCTAATAAGTTTGAGATTTTAATTCAGGGTACTTCTAGATTTGTACCTCCCTAATATATACGTAAAAATGTATTTATGCCTGTACAAATTTAAAATGGGCTTTTTGTAAAATTCTTAGCTGCCGCTTGTTATTGCATTTAGAGACGATTTTGTGTCACGTTGCTCTGCGTTGCAGTTAGCCGACACTTAACTAGTTGCATACATATGACATATGTACATACATATCTATTTTTCTATGGCTATGTGCCCTGCAAAAAAGTTTTACTTATTGTTGACAAATCAGGTCTAAAACAGGAGCACGCTGGCAGCGCTGCTTCTGTTATGCATTCACTCCGTCTACTCCTCACTCTCTAATACTTATCCAGGCCTTATTTCGCATGGCGGATAAGCCTTTGGAATAAGTTGTGCTCTCAGAGAGAGAGAGAGTACTCCTTATGGCGTAATGACATCAACACAGGAAAATCGGCGTTATTTTAAGCCTTACGCTATACAAATTTGCTATCTTTATAATTTTCAGGCCTTATTTCGTAAGCCTTTAAATCTGCTGTTTTAATTCTTAAATAAGGCTTCGATTTTTTGGTGGGAATGTGCATAGATACATATCTATAGAATTCATATTTACTTACATACGCTAAGAAAATACTCGAATTGTAGAATTGAGATCACTTTATTTGCATGAAATTTCGGTGTCACCAAATAGAGCGGAAAAATACGTATGATTTAAGTACCTACATATGTATGTACATATATATGTATGTCTTTATATATATATGTATATATTGACATATTTGTGATACATGCGTACACACTAGATATACATATGTATGTAGACATTTTTAAGCCTTTCGTTTGGACTCCAAACTTTGGAGCATACCTGGGTAATACTGAGTAGTAATTGGACTATTACGTACTTAAATACTTTATATTTTGATCTTGAAGTAATGAGTCCGTACCAAGTACTTTCAGAATATTCAAGTACTAGTACAAGTACAAGTACAAAGAATTGAAAAAGAATTGAATTTTTAGCAAATACTTCAAAGTAATTGAAAAGAATTGAATGTACTTGAAAACAATTGAATGTACTTGAAAATAATTGAAAAATGTACTTGAACCGATTTTTCAATTCTTTTCAAGTACTTGAAAGAATTGAAAAGAATTGAAAAATCGGTTCAAGTACATTTTTCAATTCTTTTCAAGTACATTCAATTCTTTTCAATTACTTTTCAATTCTTTTTCAATTCTTTGTACTTTTACTTGTACTAGTACTTGAAAATTTGGGAATGCAAGTACTAGTACTAGTAAAATTCTTTTAAAATGTACTTGTCACAAGTCGTACTGGTACTTGATATTACCCAGGTCTGGTTTGGAGGACTTTGGGACTGCGTGTGAACAGTGTTGCCGCAGCCTCAAAAAATTTGGTATCAAAAATTGATTCTTTCATGGTTTTTTTCGTATCACCGAAAATTTTTTGGAAAAAAAATTAAATTAGCCAAAAAAAGCTGTTTTCGGGCTTTTAACCCGTATAACAAATTGATACGGAATTTTTTTTTTTTCGTATCAGTGAAAAATTTTTGAAAAAAATTAAAATTATTAAAATAAGATGCTTCCGTGTTTTCAACGTGACATCGTTTTTATTACATTTACCAATATAAAAATATAAAGATAATGAATAGTTAGTTATCATTTTAGATTTTTCGAATTCAATTTAATTCAAGAAAATCATAAAAGCTATTAAAATAATGGTTAACATAAAAAATTCAAAACTCCATATACAAAACACGTAAGAACTGATCAAGCTAATTTAATGTAAATTGTTTGTGTATTCTGTGGATACTGTGGAAATTAAAAATCAGCTGTTTAGTTAACCTGTGTTAGTGAGTCGTGCTCATGCCTGCCATGGGCAGTGATGCCTACTATACAGTTTGATAAAATGTTGCCCATTTTTGGTATTTTCAAGACTTTCACAATACATATTTTTCGCGGCAAACACAGGTTGTTACAATTTTTAGAAAATCTTAAAAATTAAAAAGAATAGGTTAATATTCTTTGATTTTGATTAAATCGTATCAAAATTATTTGATGCTGATTAAAAAGGTATCAAATTTGTTCTACGTCAAAATAAAAAGTATTTTCGTATCTTGGGCTTAAAAAAGTATCACATTTGATACGATTGTATCAAAACGGCATCACTGCGTGTGATGTCCAAGAAAACTCATAATTTTGAAAGCCATAATTCAAAAATATCCGTCTGAATTTGCGACAATGAAATTGACGAAAATAAAATAATATACATACTATGTACATATTTAAATTTCATCGTACACGCTTAGAACATTATATTTACATATGTATAAATATGTAGATATGCACATGTGCGTAATTTTTATAAATTTTTAAGACCCTAATAAATGCAAATGTCGGCCTAATGGAGTGAATTGTGACGTAAAATATGCATTCAAACATTTTGAACTGGTAAAGCATGTTTGCGGCATTTCAATGTCTATCACACAAATTAATTGAAATCACATGCAGTGTTCTCAGCAAAAAAACAAGCAATTGATGGCCTAGCAACAGATTTCCAAATTGTATTGGTTTCGATTCGGCAATGAAAAATAATTTAAATTTAGCTTTTAAAAATTTTAAGTCTAACTAAATAAAGAAAAAAGACTTGAATGATGCGTAATGTGTCACAAACCTAATGGTATTGTGGGCTATTTTTTGGATTAACCGCACGTGTGCAAAGATTGGAGCAAAATTGAAAATGGGTATAATAGAAATTAAATAGATACTTGTTGTTTGTATAATTTAAAGGTTTCGCATCAAATACGTTTTAATAGGTAACAGGTAGAGTTTTTGTCAGATAAATTTGATTTGCATATAAAATATGATAAGTAAAAATAATGAATAGTTATGGGAAGCCGACATGATATCGTTCACTCAATGGAAAACGGCTTTTCAATACGACTATTTGCAATAAAGTATGATTGCCCGTTTTTTTGCGTGTCTTAATAGACAATAGAGATTTTAAATTTAGTAACACACTCGAAGTTTGCACTTTTAAGCTAAATTCATACTATTCGCAAGGAATTTCTTTCAGGCGAAATTTCTTTACTTAATAAAACATTGATTTCTTGTGCTCTCACTAAACATAAATTGCAAAACAATTTTGAACTTTGCGTTGGCTTTTTTTTGTTGAGCCGTTAAAGGTTATAATGCATATGCCCTGTTGCTCCATTGCAGCTTTTCAACTAAAAAAAATTTTCCAGACCAATCAAATTTTCTAGAAAACATTCACTATTCGTATGGCGTTGGCAGTAGCCGTAGTCTGGTTGCACCTTAACCGTTGCATTTTTGATTATTACTTCCTTGTAATGAGACGTACGTATGTGTGTATGTAAAGTCTGTTTCTGTTTCTGTCGCTGTCGCGTCGTTGGCTGCGTCAGGCATTTGGCGTTTTCGTGCTTTTTTTACATTCAATTATAATTACGTTTCTACAATCGTAATTATCTGTTTGCTTAGCTGCTTTTTTGTTTTTTTTTTTATACTCAGCTGTACTAGTACACAGAGTATTATAGTTTTGATTTCATAACGGTGGATTGTAACAGAATGAAATAATCGAGATAGATATGGACTTATATATATCAAAATGATCAGGGTGAAAAGAGAAATCGATTGAGCCATGTCCGTCCGTCCGTCCGTCCGTCCGTCTGTAAACACTCTAACTCGCGCAAAAATTGAGATATTTTGATGAAATTTTGAATGCAAGTTGGTATCGAGACTGGGACGGTTGGTATTGAAAATGGGCGAAATCGGACCATGACCACGCCCACTTTTCCTATATAGAAAAAATCGGAAATTTGGTATCTCAGCCACTCATATAGCTGGAGCGATGAAATTTCACCCACATATTGACCTCAGGCCCTTATGAAGAAATTTTATGAAATTTTGGAAAATGGGCGGTGCCACGCCCACTTATTAAGGGTCAAACATTGAAAGTTTTATATATCATAACTCAGAAACCGTTCAAGATATATCGATGAAATTTGGTATGCGTGATTTACTTACATAGGCAAACGTTTGGACGGAAAATAGTTAAAATCGGTTGACGGCCACGCCCACTTTTATATATGGGAACTATAAAGGGGCCTAATAAAAACATTTTAAGCGATATCTTTGTCAAATATAAATATCTATCACTGAAGTTTTGTGGCAGGAGTCCAACTACGGATATAAAACAAAAACCATAAAAATTTTGGAAAATGGGCGGTGCCACGCCCACTTATTAAGGGTCAAACATTGAAAGTTTTATAAGCCATAACTCAGAAACCGTTAAAGATATATCAATGAAATTTGGTACGCGTGATATATTTACTTAGGCAAATGTGTCGACAAAAAATTACCAAAATCGGTTGACGACCACGCCTACTTTTATATATGGGTATTATAAAGTGACCTAATAAAAACATTTTAAGCGATATCTTTGTCAAATATAAAGATAATTCATTGAAATTTTGTGGCATAAGTTCCACAATAGACCGGAAACAAAAAATAGAAAAAGTTTGGAAAATGGGCGTGGCACCGCCTCTTTTTAGACAAAGGAATCTACGAGATTTCGGAGCCCATAACTCGACAAATAACTGAGATATTATGACGAAACTTGGTTTATACACTTCTATAACTTGTGTTAATAGACACGCAAAAATTTATTGAAATCGGTTTATGACCACGCCTACTTTTTAACAAAGATATTTCTGGAACACCCTTTGGGAATTTGTAAAGTGACATCTTTGTAACTAGAAGTCAAAAAGGAATGAAATTTTGCACAAAGAATAATATTCATATGCTTAGTTGGATCAATGATAAAAATTTTTAAAATGGGCGTGGCTACGCCCACTTTATGCGGCACTCGCTTTATATAAAATACATCGTGTTTCCATCAAACGCAAACAAACAATGAAAGCATACAGCTGAGTATCTAATGTTCGATTCCACTCGAACTTAGGTTTCCTTACTTGTTTGCTTTTGTTATTGTACTATTAATTTGTTGTTGCATTACATTGCATAACAGAATGGATACGCTGCGAAAAAATGCATACATATGCAAGCGCTTATATGTACATACGTTTTTTTGCAAAGCAGCAGCAGCAATTGATTGACTACTTATTTATACAAAAACAAATTACAGTCAAAGATCGAGAAAATATTACATTGACACATGTTTACATATGTACATATATACAATATGGTATGCATATGCATTCGTATATGCCAAATCGGCCGCGGAAGGGGAGAACCACTTAAATGGTCGACTTGCATGAGTCCAAGTGCAAATACTGGAGAGTATTGTTAGATATTGAAGTAATTCGAATAGTTTTTTTCTAAGATATTGCCTCTCTGAACATTTGGAAATCGAATTGAAGCGTTCCATAGAACTTTATATTTCCAGAATCGCCATTTATGTAGCTATATACATATTTCCTGCTGCCATTTTCTTTTCTCGCAACAATGTCACCCTTTTTGCTGTTCTTCGCCATTTTGTAGGTTTCCGCCATAAGTAACCAAACTAAGGGCACCATTATCTACAAATTCATATTATGTATTATTTTTATAGAAAGTGAGGTTAAGTAATTCGATATTTGGCATATAGAAGGGGACCCATAATAATCATTATTCGTTATATTTTCAGTAAAAAAAAATCAAATACTTGCAAACATCGTAGAAGAGTATTGAGTTTGTATGTGTGCATGTTTGAAAGAGCACTATCCGAATCCACTATGATCGAAAAATTTTAAGCGATATCCATAAAAATCAGAAATAATCATTATTTTTTTAGTTTTATTTTTTTGATCGAAAATAATACTTATTCCTTGAGTGATATATTTATCGCTCAGAAATAATCATTATTATTTGAGTTTTAATATTTTTGCTTATTTCGAAAAACTCAAATCGTCTCTGAAGTGCTCTAGAACATAATTACTAAAAAATTCCCATCGAAATAACTTCGTGAATGAGTGATATTTTTGATCGAAAAAAATAAAACTCACACAATAATGATTATTTCTGAACGATAAATATATCACTCAAGGAATATGTGTTATTTCTGATCAAAAAAATAAAACTAAAATGATTATTCTGAATGATTAACTATGGCTCAAGGAATAAGTGTTATTTCTGAACAAAAAAAATAAAACTCAAGAAATAATGATTATTTTTGATGAAATATAAAAAAAACTCAACATATAATGATTAAATGGCGATTTTTATTATAAAACTCATAATGATTACGATCCCTGATTTCGGAGAAAAGAAAACGCCATCAGTCTTGGATACTTATTTATGAACTTAACTTGGTTTAAGCCCTGGATAGTCCTTGCAGAGTGTACATTAAAATAGTTAGGCATCTCTGACAAATATGCACGTCGTATTTACTTCCATATTTTAATTACATTTGGAATAAAATAAAAGTAATAATAATAATAATAGAAATAATAATGTCACATATTAATAAAATAATTAAAATAATAAGTAAGATTTTTATTAAACATAAAACTTTGTAGATATGTAAGTATAGTGACCAAAACGTCTGGAATTGTGGGCCGTACAATTTTGACCGGAAATTCCTATAAAATAAGCGCTCAATTCAACTGCAGCCATTGCAGTCGTAAAAATACACATGCACATACATTCATACATATTTATAAATAAATTTGTGTATTTGAATTTTGCATAGATTTTTTATGCACAATAACCAAATGCGTCTGCGTGATTTTATTATCGTTATTCCACCTTACATGGCTAATATGTGTTAAGTTGTAAAAATCGTATCAAAATCACTCAAGTATTAACTGTTAACCTACGCACTTGTTAAATTATATACATACATACATAAGCACATATTTATTATGCATTGCAAATGCAATACTTTTCATGTATGTAATTGGAAAATTTGCTTTTTGTGTTTGTTCAAAAAGTTCACTCACTGACATTGACTCCTCGTATTTAATGTTATCTTTATCTTTATCTTTATCTTTATCTTTATCTTTATCTTTATCTTTATCTTTATCTTTATCTTTATCTTTATCTTTATCTTTATCTTTATCTTTATCTTTATCTTTATCTTTATCTTTATCTTTATCTTTATCTTTATCTTTATCTTTATCTTTATCTTTATCTTTATCTTTATCTTTATCTTTATCTTTATCTTTATCTTTATCTTTATCTTTATCTTTATCTTTATCTTTATCTTTATCTTTATCTTTATCTTTATCTTTATCTTTATCTTTATCTTTATCTTTATCTTTATCTTTATCTTTATCTTTATCTTTATCTTTATCTTTATCTTTATCTTTATCTTTATCTTTATCTTTATCTTTATCTTTATCTTTATCTTTATCTTTATCTTTATCTTTATCTTTATCTTTATCTTTATCTTTATCTTTATCTTTATCTTTATCTTTATCTTTATCTTTATCTTTATCTTTATCTTTATCTTTATCTTTATCTTTATCTTTATCTTTATCTTTATCTTTATCTTTATCTTTATCTTTATCTTTATCTTTATCTTTATCTTTATCTTTATCTTTATCTTTATCTTTATCTTTATCTTTATCTTTATGTTTATGTTTATCTTTATCTTTATCTTTATCTTTATCTTTATCTTTACCTTTACCTTTACCTTTACCTTTACCTTTACCTTTACCTTCACCTTTACCTTTACCTTTACCTTTACCTTTACCTTTACCTTTACCTTTACCTTTACCTTTACCTTTACCTTTACCTTTACCTTTACCTTTACCTTTACCTTTACCTTTACCTTTACCTTTACCTTTACCTTTATCCTTACCTTTACCTTTACCTTTACCTTTACCTTTACCTTTACCTTTACCTTTACCTTTACCTTTACCTTTACCTTTACCTTTACCTTTACCTTTACCTTTACCTTTACCTTTACCTTTACCTTTACCTTTACCTTTACCTTTACCTTTACCTTTACCTTTACCTTTACCTTTACCTTTACCTTTACCTTTACCTTTACCTTTACCTTTACCTTTACCTTTACCTTTACCTTTACCTTTACCTTTACCTTTACCTTTACCTTTACCTTTACCTTTACCTTTACCTTTACCTTTACCTTTACCTTTACCTTTACCTTTACCTTTACCTTTACCTTTACCTTTACCTTTACCTTTACCTTTACCTTTACCTTTACCTTTACCTTTACCTTTACCTTTACCTTTACCTTTACCTTTACCTTTACCTTTACCTTTACCTTTACCTTTACCTTTACCTTTACCTTTACCTTTACCTTTACCTTTACCTTTACCTTTACCTTTACCTTTACCTTTACCTTTACCTTTACCTTTACCTTTACCTTTACCTTTACCTTTACCTTTACCTTTACCTTTACCTTTACCTTTACCTTTACCTTTACCTTTACCTTTACCTTTACCTTTACCTTTACCTTTACCTTTACCTTTACCTTTACCTTTACCTTTACCTTTACCTTTACCTTTACCTTTATCTTTACCTTTACCTTTACCTTTACCTTTACCTTTACCTTTACCTTTACCTTTACCTTTACCTTTACCTTTACCTTTACCTTTACCTTTACCTTTACCTTTACCTTTACCTTTACCTTTACCTTTACCTTTACCTTTACCTTTAACTTTACCTCTACCTTTACCTTTACCTTTACCTTTACCTCTACCTTTACCTTTACCTTTAAATTTACCTTTACCTTTACCTTTACCTTTACCGGGACCATCCGTCACCATCCGGGCCCATCCGTCACCATCCGGGCCCACTACTTGAACCATCTCTGGGAAACCGACTCAAAAAATAACAATGGAAATATCTGTATGTTGAAGCCCTGCTCGACACCTTTCATTTGATACCAATATCGCTTAGAAACATTCGAGGGTCAGCCGGGTCCACGTTTTGACCCATACTTGGGGACCCGGCCTAGGCATCGCAATGAAAATAACTCTATGTTGAAGGCCTGCACAGCACCTTTCATTTGATACCCATATTGCTCAAACACTTGCTGGGTCACTCTGGGTCCACATTTGGGCCTATATTCCGGGAAGTTCCCACTTTTTCGAAATTCTGTAACCCCTTTATGTGCGCTAGTACCACATGATTCTACTGTGAAAATTTCATAAAGATCGGTTGATTACTTTGGGAGTCAATAAAGGACACACACACATTCATTTTTATATAATAGATATAAACAAAATTTTAAGGGCATATTTTCAGTGCTTAAACCAAGTTTTAAGAGCATATTTTTAGCGCTTAAACCATATTTTTAAGGACATATTTTTAGCGCTAAAAACGAGTTTTTTAGGGCATATTTTCTGTTGCCCTAATAATCAGTATAGATGTAGCGCAAGAGCTGAGCTGCATAGATTTTCTGCCATAAACCTTCCATGTCTAGTTTTTACAGAGAAAAGCTGTCGCATACATTCAAACGCGACTGATCTTTTATTAAGCTTAAGCTTACAAGGCCTTTCAACAAAGCTCACATATTACAACATCATTTCGCTCGCCATTGAAATGAGTCTCAGAAAATCTGCTATTTTTCCTTAATCGTTATAAGCGTGTGATTTTGTGAATTTCACTCAAGGCCAGCGAGATTAATACTAGAAAATCCTAACTAACGTTTCAATAGTATGTATTATACTCGGAGAAATATTACGAATAAACACCATAGAGATAAGGCCTAATAGGCTTAAATTTAAAAATAGATAATACTTAATTACCTCATGCTTAGGTAGATTAATACTTATATACTTATTTGTACATAAGTATTTCTATGTATTAGAAAGCATTCGATTTACATATATTACACGCATATGTATCGTATATTAAATTAATACATTTCTTCCTATTACTAACTCTTTAATTAATACACATTTCTTTATAAATACTTACATATTTTCATAATTTTTACATTATTTTCTTATTGTAACAGCTTAATACAGAGCTAATTATGATAATAATAAATGCGCATAATCGAAAGTAAAATAGTGCATCAGCATTTGAATAAAATATAAATTTATTGAACGATTGGGACACCCACCCATATGCGAAATTTATACCCTCTGGATGCAGTAGTCTCAACAGTTGTGTGCTCATGTGTATCAGACAGTTAAAGCAGACAAATACGATCTTTCATTGTTCACAGAAGCAAATGTAAATTCGTACGCATCCATATATATCATAATTTTATAAAAGATTAGGTGTATATACCTAGTAATACGTAACATGTTTCTAATTTGAAACAATTCCTAATAATATGTATGACCAAAGAATTAAATACAATAGACGCTTAACATGTTAAAAAAGAAAAAAGTATATGAGAATTTGTATTAAAATCCTTTCATTTGTATAAATCCTTATAATTCGTATGTATATATCAATTTCATTATAGTAGCAGAATTATACTTCGGAATAATCCTGTCATTAACTGTGTAGATACAGGAATTAATGAAAGCAAAACAGACACGCTGCTAAATGTACAAAACTCATTAGGAACGTGTTTAAAAACTGCAGCATCAGTATTGCTAACAAATGGGATTATTAAAAAAAATTACTTGATTTATATCTAATACAAGCATACACACACATGAGCATACATATGCACAAGTGTTTGAAAACCATAAAAAATTAATCAGAATAAAATTTTGACCAAACGATGGAAGTTAGTTACTATAAGTACTATCGAACTTACACAAAATAACTCAGAACGAAAAAAGACACTGAAGATGGCGCATATTAGCCGAAACCGGTTTGTCTCCAAACCAAACTTGACAAGGGATGACGGAGGATCGTTCCACAATACGGCAAATTGTCTTTTTCAGAAACATGTCTGCAACTAATAAATCTAACAAGCCACATTTTTAACTACGCAAGGCTTAAAAAGGAAATAAAACAAAGCAAAAATAGAGATGAATTGAATTAAAAAGCAACTAAACTAGTTTGTTTGAATCATAAAATAATAAAACAAACTTTGATGACTGCAATAACTATAAAATTCTATGTGCATATACATACTTAAGTAGGTGTGGTGTGCACAGAGTCTATTGAACACAAAGATAGGCTGTTAAAATAATGAATTATTTAATTAAGTGTATGACTATTAAAACTTTGCTGATCACAAAAAAAAAGAATTTGTGTTGCGGAGTTCTTATTAAAACTTATTTATTATGTCGAAAGTACGTCACAGGACTGAATCGCTTGCTTGAGTTTGTGATGTTACACAGTTTTAAATATCTAGTAAGTTACACGAACGTGCCTAACCTCACTCTGCTGAAATTAAAAACTAGACGTAATTAATGCCGTCACTTTCAAGTTAATCGAGCGGCAACTCCGCCAGCTCAGACTAGAGAAGATAATCAACCCGCCAGCCAGCCAGCCAGTTGACCATGTGAACAACATTTCCGCATAGATTTTCACAATCATATACATACATAAATATGAAGTTGCATAGCGCATACGCATAAAGTGTTTTCCATTAAACGATAGGTATTAATTTCAATTTATACAGATTTTTCCTTGCAAGTGATATTAATTGTATGTAGTTATCGGAAAAAGTGGGGCTGCCGGTTATGTACGTAAAAAAACATCTAATACTATGTTCATGCTGGATTTGAAACGCAACATTTTGCATTTTCGAAGATGGCTTTTCGAAAAGTTTTCATGCTGCCGCGTTTTGTAAATGCGCATTTGAGAAGTTCGAAACAAACGGAGCTAATATCCCAGATTACGCAATCAGGTGTTGAGGTTTATTTTTTTGTTTTGTCTAATTAAAAATATAGAACAAGAATTTGCAAAATATGTAATAATATAATACACTAATTTTGCAAACCAAACGTACCAACCGATTTGGTATTAATTTTGATCTCTGTTTTGTTTACTTTCGTTCATTACATGTAGAGTGACGTCATCATGTGCCCATGCTCATGCTGCTCTATATGCGTAATCTTGTAGGTATTTCGTTCTTGTATTGCCAGAGTGTTGCCACTATTTTCCATTCGAATGGCAAATTTTTTCGAAGATTTCAGGGTTGCTTTCTGCGTTAGCATTCAAAACGCAAAAAAATAGTTGCGTTAAGTTGCATTTTGGTAGTGGCATTTGTATGGAGAAATGTAACATTTAATGTTGCGTTTTGGACTAAACGCAAAAATGCTTCCGAAACGCAAAACGCAGGCTCACCATGAACATGCTATTAATTATCTTACATTTTGCAATTGTCCGCCATTGTTATTTGCGTGCTTTGATTGCATTCGATTTTCGCATTAAAATTTCTTCGCTGTCATCAGCTAAATTATTTGTGTATGTATGTACTTTACATACAATCGGGTGAAATTTGCATACCCCAAAAAATTAATAGGTAAATTTTGCAAAAACTTCTAATGATCGGTATTTTTACATTCTATTACAGGGTGGTGCATCCTTAGTAGAATTTTTCTCAAGTTTTTGAAAAATTTAAGGAGGAATAAGTTTGGTAGAAGTGGCTGTCTTAGGCCAGTGGCTCATTTAGGCTAATACGGATGCTCATTGTTATACACCAAAAACACGTTCACCTCATCAAGCATTTAATAAATTAAACCCCAATTATTGGGCCTCAACAATCGTTACAATTACAAAAAAAAATAAAAAAAAAATTTGCACTGAAACATCCTGTACAAGTATTTGAAATACAATTGATTTCATTATGTAATTCGTTACAGGGTCACCGAACGAGGCGCAATGTGAACTTTTTGAATAACACTCTTTACAGAAAAGTTCTTACAAATTCGAATAGGAGGGATTTGTATGGATAGATTTTAGCGATATCATGTCATCCCCGATTTCCTCTAATTTTTCTAGGTAGAAAACTCCTCCAAGAAGTTTACCTAAAATTAATCTTGATGTTTCGGAATTTGGGTTTTATGGACCAAGGCGGATTTTTTAAAATAAAAAAAATAGAGAAAAATCGAGAAAAATGAAACGGGCCAAAATGCACATGAAAATTCAATCAAATTCCTGTGCTGAGTCCAAATATGAAATCAGAATTAAAATCGTATGAGTCGTTTTCGGCTTATAGCCTGATTTCCAGTTTTGGAGGCTGAGTGCCAAAAATCTTTTAAAGTTGAGTAAATTCAGTATAGTAATAATATTTTAAAATTATAATTTAACTTCCCTTTTTTCTTTAGCTAAAAATCGTGGTATGGGATCTCTATGTGATAGTCATTCGATGTGGATGATTTTGCTGACAGCGCTTTGTGTACCTACAATAAATGCTCGAAATACAAAATTTCAGAATTTTAGCTGCATAAATGGAAGAATTATTACCCCAAACGTAGACTTATGCTGTTTGAAAATTATTTTTTGCTTTCAGTTAGTACACTATGGCGTATGAGTAACCTTGAGTTTCCTTAGGGCCGTTTACTCAACTTCTGATTAACGCTAACCGGAGGATAAAGGTCCGATTAACATATGAATTGCATTATCGACGAAATGTTAAATGTATGGTTTGATGAAGTCGATAATGATGTTTAACCTGGCTTTAACCATAGTTAGCGTTAATCAGAGGTTGAAAAAACGGATCTTATTTGAGTTGAATAAAGGATACAACTTAGTAAATCGCGCCAGCCTAATGCACACATATGATTGCTCATATATGTATGTACATATGTATTTCGCAGAAAATTTCTAGTAATTTTAGTTACATTAATTCATTCATTCAGCTTTTACTGTCTTTTTATTGCTTTTATTTCCCAATGCCTCATTTCAAACGAAAACCTCCCACACCAAAGCGAGACAAAAAAAAAAAAAAACAACGAGACGCCTGCCACAATTTGTCTGTCACATGGTCACTGAATTGATTTTCTTGTTTCTTGTGTTTTTTTTTTGCCACAAACAAGAACAAGACTGTGGCATTGTGCGATGCTCACTTGAACTTTGAGAACGCGCTGTAAAAATCGCTGACATCCAACTCAAGCGGAAATTAAGTAATGAATTAATATTTAATGTCGCACGATATTTGTATACGAGTATATGAACATAAATGTTTCGAGTGGCGGCGGAAAGCAAAGCATTTAAGGAATAAACTGAATGAATTGAGAAAAAAATAAATGCTCGAATGAAATAGTCTGTCTGTATGGTTTGTATGGGAGGAGAGGCACGCAAGCAAACTTATCACACCGGATGCATTTTTAGTGGATGGATACTTACTACAAGTGTATGCCCTGACCGGAAAGAACTGGAAAATTATGTTTGTGTTTTTTTTCTGCTTTTTTTTCTTATAATTTATTCTATTAAATTTAAATTATTATTTCTTTCAATCTAAATCTGCCTTATTATAAAACAATTTAAAAAGTTTCTGTTTCTCCGCACTTAGGTTAGGTTAGGTTAGAGTGGCTGCCATGGGGGCACACTTAGGCCAGTGCAGAGGCCCATTGTGATACCACAAGAAGAAAACAGATTACTCCTCCTTTTTAAACCAGTTTGATACCCTAATGAAATTCACCAGGTCCTTTATGTCGACAACCGCGACTTTAGATAGGCTATCCAGGAAAGGTGTCCCAAGAAAGCGTCGTCTGGCGCTGTTAAGAGCCGGGCAATGGCAAATGAGGTGTTCGATTGTCTCCTCTTCCTCATCATCTTTGCAGCTTCTGCAGCATCTACGGTAGGGTGCATCCAGTCTCTCTGCGTATTTCCCGATAAGGCAGTGTCCTGTGAGCACCCCCACAAGGTTCGAGATTTCTTCTCTCCTTAGAGTACATATTTGACGAGATCGCTTGTGGTCCCAATTCGGCCAGGTTTGTCTTGATGTTCGACATACTGGGTTCTGTTGCCATCTATCGCTTGCTAGTTTATAGATATGCTGTTTAAGCATTAGCTTGCATGTGGCAAACGGCATACCTATGCGTTTTTTGTCAGGAAGAACCTGCTCGGTAGTGCCTTGCCTTGCAAGCTCATCTGCCCTACAATTTCCCTCGATATCCCTATGTCCCGGGACCCACACGAGGTGCAGACGGGTCTGTTTGGCCATCTCCTGCAGAGATCGGCGACAGTCCAGTGTTAGTTCAGAATTGAACGAGTTGGAGCCGAGAGACTTAATTGCTGCTTGGCTGTCGCTGAAGATGAATAGATCCCTGTGGATAGGTTCATGTCCTATACGGTTGACAGCCTCCATTATGGCTGACACTTCAGCCTGGTAAACGCTGCAGTGGTCGGGTAACCTAAAAGCTAGCTGTAGATTCAAGTCCTGTGAAAAGACTCCACCTCCAACTTTGTTGTCTAGTTTCGAGCCATCGGTATAGATGGAAACGCTACCTGGGGTTGGGTAGCACCGATTTGGCTCTTCCCACTCGTCCCTTTCTGGAATCCTTGTTTCGTAGTTGCTGTCTGCAACTATTGTAGTAGTACAGCGGTCCGTACTACCGGGTAGAAAACCTAATTTGCTTAGAATGCTAGAGTGTCCTGTGGCTTTTGTATGCCATCCGGATGACTCTCTTAAACGTAGAGCTGACGTAGCCGCTACTTGAAAACCTGCTAAATCTAATGGAAAGATATCTAGGATGGCCTGCAGAGCTTCACTAGGCGTCGTCCTGAGTGCGCCACTTATGCTGATCATGCTAGATCTGTGGACTCTGCTCAGAACATTAAAGTTTGACGCCTTGCTCAAAGCAGGCCACCATACTACGACCCCATATAGCAGGATTGGTCGAATGATCGCAGTGTAAATCCACCTGCAAATGCTGGGACTAAGTCCCCACTTTTTGCCTATGGCTCTTTTGCATGTGTATAAAGCAATATATGCTTTGTTTTGGCGCTGAATGATGTTATCCTTCCAGTTCAGCTTTTTGTCCAGAACTACCCCTAGGAACTTAGCCTTGTCGGCCAGGGTCAGGCGAACGCCATTTAGTTCTGGTAGATTTAACGGTGGTATTTTATACCGCCTAGTATAGAGGACAAGTTCCACCTTATTTGAATTGACACTGAGCCCACAACGAGAGGACCACGCTGAGATCTCTCGCAGTGCTACCTGCATCAGATCACATAAGGTCTGTGGGAACTTCCCTCTGTATGCTAAAGCAAGGTCGTCCGCATATGCCACGACTCTCCCGCCGCCCCAAACTGCGTCTCTTTTTAGAAGTGAGTTGACAGTGAGGTTCCATAGCAGCGGGGAGAGGACACCACCCTGGGGTGTGCCTCTGAAGACGTAGCGTGTAGATTTGACCTCGCCCATTGATGAGAGTACAATCCTTCCCCTCAAAAGTTGATCAATCAACCCAATCAGAGATACGTCAACGCCTAAGTGACTTAAAGCGTTGCTTATCGCCTCTGGGGTGACATTGTTAAAAGCGCCTTCGATATCTAGAAAGGCCACACGGCAGAACTCCTTATCGGTCAAGGATGATTCAATGGTAGAAACCAGACTATGTATTCTCCGCACTTAATATATAATAAAACTAAATGAGTAGCATGAGAGAGACTTAAACTTCTTATATTGATGATCCATTTTATATGTAAGTACATTTGTATTTCAAATATCTTATAAAAAATCAAATTAATTAATAAAGAATACCAAACTAAATATATATTGAAACCATGGATGGGCACTTTTCCGCTACCGCTCAAAGTGCATTACCATTCAAAAGTGAGTGGTAGTGAAAAAAATTAAAAATTTATTTATATACTTTACGTATTTGTATGGCGAAATCTACAATTGCAGCCAAAATTAAACTGTAAACTTTTATTCTCTGATCGAAAAATAAAACTCAAAAAATAACTTTTATTTTCTGACCGAAATATAAGACTCATAAATTAACTTTTATTTTCTGATTGAAAAATAAAACTCAAAAAATAACTTTTATTTCCTAAGCGAAAAATAAAACTAAAAAAATTACTTTTATTTCCTAAGCGAAAAATAAAACTAAAAAAATTACTTTTATTTTCTGATCGAAATATAAAACTCATAAATTAACTTTTATTTTCTGATCGGAAAATAAAACTCAAAAAATAACTTTTATTTTCTGACCGAAATATAAAACTCATAAATTAACTTTTATTTTCTGATTGAAAGATAAAACTCAAAAAATAACTTTTATTTCCTAAGCGAAAAATAAATCTAAAAAAAATAACCTTTATTTTCTGATCGAAATATAAAACTCATAAATTAACTTTTGTTTTCTGATCGAAAAACAAAACTCAAAAAATAACTTTTATTTTCTAATCGAAATATAAAACTTATAAATTAACTTTTATTTTCTGATCGAAAAATAAAACTCAAAAAATAGTGATTAAAAATCAACTTTTTGGATAAAACTCATAACCGTTACAGTCCCTGGTAGATACAGATATGCCAAAATATTTTCCTACAAGAAAATTTCTATTTTTCATCAGTTAAAAATTAAAAAAATTTCGGTCGCATGTTCAAATCACATTTGCATTCCCACTCAGTATTGAATGGTAAATACAAATCAATTCTTCACTATCACTCATCATTGATTGGGGAATGCGAAGCTGAATGCAATCGAAATTGAGTGCACTTTGCCCAAACCTGATTGAAACAACTGGTAGCTGAAATGCATACCAGATCAACAATACACCTAATCCACAAATCCAAAATATTGCCATTTTCAAATAAAAACAAAAAACGTTAAGAAATTATTTGGTTTAGCTACTTCATTAGAAGAAAAGATGTTTTAAAATTTAAATGGAAGAAAAAAATTGCCAAATTATAAAATCTTTAATTCTGAAAAAGTTGCTCGGGGGAATAAACTTTACGAGTGCAAGGTCAACTGCACGTAAGAATTTGATTTAAACAAATTCAAGTTCATAGACAAAAAAACACAAAAAAATAGAAAAAAGCGTCATCAAAATTTTAGAATAATCCTGTTTTCTTGTTATTTTAATTTTTGCACATGCGCTTTTTTTTTTAAATCGTGCTTAATATGTGTTTTATAGTATATATGTGTTTGTTAGATACACTTATATGGGACTTGTGATAATTATTTAATTCGAGTAGATTTTTATTGTTATTGTTTTTTCATTGTTGTATTTATATAGGAATTTTTATTACACAAAATACTGGAATAATTATCCCTAGAAACACAGAAAACAATTTTTGTTTAGGTCGGTCTCGAAATTACATAATTTTAACTGAGTGTTGTATGAGCAATTAAAAGAAAAAATTAAAATAAATAATAATAAATACGTACAATAAAAATAATAAAAAACAAGTAAGGAAGCCTAAGTTCGAGTGCAATCGAACATTAGATACTCAGCTGTATGCTTTCATTGTTTGTTTGCGTTTGTTCGATATAGGGTGTATTTTATATGAAACGAGTGCTGCATAAACAGGGCGCAGCCACGCCCATTTTCAAAATTTATATCAATCATCCAAATAAGCATACAAATATTATTGTTAGTGCAAAATTTCATCCCTCTATGACTTTTAGTTACAAAGACTTCACGTTACAAATTCCAAAAGGGTGTTCCAGAAATATCTTTGTTAAAAAGTAGGCGTGGTCATAAACCGATTTCAATACATTTTTGCGTGTCTATTAACACATGTTATAAAAGTGTATAAACCAAGTTTCGTCATAATATCTCAATTATTTGTCGAGTTAAAGGCTAAGAAATCTCATATATCCCTTTGTCTAAAAAGAGGCGGTGCCACGCCCATTTTCCAAACTTTTTTATTTTTTGTTTCCGGTCTATTGTAAAACTCATGTCACAAAATTTCAATGAATTATCTTTATATTTCACATAGATATCGCTTAAAATGGTTTTATTAGGTCACTTTATAATACACATATATAAAAGTGGGCGCGGTCGTCAACCGATTTTGGTAATTTTTCGTCCACACATTTGGCTAAGTAAATATATCACGCGTACCAGATTTCATCGATATATCTTTAACGGTTTCTGAGTTATGGCTTATTAAACTTTCAATATTCGCTCCTTAATAAGTGGGCGTGGCACCGCCCATTTTCCAAAATTTTTGTAGTTTTTGTTTTATGTCCATAGTTGGACTCCTGCCACAAAATCTCAGTGATTGATCTTTATATTTGACAGAGATATCGCTTAAAATGTTTTTATTAGGCCCCCTTATATTTCCTATATATAAAAGTGGGCGTGGCCGTCAACCGATTTTGATAATTTTTCGCCAAAACATTTGACTAAGTAATTATATTACGCGTACCGAATTTCATCGATATATCTTCAACGGTTTCTGAGTTATGACTCATAAAACTTTCAATGTCTGCCCCTTAATAAGTGGGCGTGGCACCGCCCATATTCCAAAATTTTTGTGTTTTTTGTTTTATGTCCATAGTTGGACTCATGCGACAAAATTTCAATGATAGATCTTTATATTTGACAGAGATATCGCTTAAAATGGTTTTATTAGGTCACTTTATAATACACATATATAAAAGTGGGCGTGGCCGTAAACCGATTTTGATAATTTTTCGTCAAAACATTTGTCTATGTAAGCAAATTACGCGTACCAAATTTCATCGATATATCTTCAACGGTTTCTGAGTTATGACATATAAAACTTTCAATGTTTGACCCTTAATAAGTGGGCGTGGCACCGCCCATTTTCCAAAACTTCATCAAATTTCTTCATAAGGGCCCGAGCTCAATACGTGGGTAAAATTTTAAAACTCTAGCTATATTAGTGGCTGAGATACCAAATTTCCGATTTTTTCTATATAGGAAAAGTGGGCGTGGTCATGGTCCGATTTCGCCCATTTTCAATACCAACCGTCCCAGTCTCGATACCAACTTGCGTTCCAAATTTCATCAAAATATCTCAATTTTTGCGCGAGTTAGAGTGTTTACAGACGGACGGACGGACGGACGGACGGACAGACGGACGGACGGACGGACGGACGGACGGACGGACGGACGGACGGACATGGCTCAATCGATTTCTCTTTTCACCCTGATCATTTTGATATATATAAGTCTATATCTATCTCGATTATTTCATTCTGTTACAATCCACCGTTATGTGATTAAAACTATAATACTCTGTGTACTAGTACAGCTGAGTATAATAAACCCTTACATGATTGCCGATATTTTGTAAAAACACCTGCCGAACAGAAAAGTTACGATTAGAACAATTCGTTTGTAGAGCAGAGCCAAATATCGTATGCCCAGCCGAAATGGTGATTTATGCGGTTTTGCTAAAATATCGTTAAATTGTACACATTTACATATACGTATTAGACCTCTGCACAATACCATTTGCCTCTGCTATATTTGCGAATACTCTATGCATTGTACAATTAGTCACAGCACAATTTCAATGCAGATACGAATATAACCCATACTTTTCATTTGGAATACAAATACTATTTCTATTTGCTCTGTTGGAGCCAAAGAACGTAAATCTATCTAGATTTACGTTCTTTGGTTGGAGCGATTAGTGTACACTATTCGCCACGATAGAGTAGAACAGTGTAGGCAAAATTGAAATGCAACTGTGTTAGTGAGAGCGCCGTAATAGCGCAAATCAATTGGTTCGTTTTCGTTTAGTCGCTTGCTGGCCCTCAATGAATGCGGTCGTTTATAAAAACGACAAGCATGCGTACATATGTATAAGTAATTATGCTTTTACATATATAAATATGCGCAAACAAGCGACATTCACCCACGATGTTGCTACGCCACTTGCTGAGCGACGACTAACTGCTTGCCCAGAATGTTGTACTACACTCCCTTGGCAACTGACAATCTGGCATGTCAAGCAGTGTGTATGTGTGAGTTTTTTGTGTGTGTTAGTGCAATCGGCAGTCGTCGTGCTACACGTTCTTGTTCGGGCTCGCGTTGATGAGAATCAAATCTTTTAGATATTTGCGTCAATCACCCGACACTCACACATATGTATACACTTCTTAACATTCCAGATTTTAAGTGGCCAAGGGCCTTAAGAGTTTGATATATGTATTATAAGCGATATTTGTGTACTAAAATGTTAAATTATAGTCTGAAAAAATTACATTTCGCTAGCTTAGAGTGCAAACTGTGTAAGTCCACTTTTATGAAAAAGTGTATTTTTATGTAGAACGCTAGAAAAATCAAATACGCACCGCGCTAAACAAGTCTGAGATACTTGTCATATTTCTACTCGTTCTTATTCAGTGATACGCAAATTGTGTAAGTCCAAAAAGCGAAAAAAATTGTGTAAGTCCAAAATATTTATATGAACAGAAATTTTTTTTCATTTCGAATTTTTTTTTGTTTTTTGTCTCTCCTACAAAGTTTTAAAAAAGGACTTTCACAATTTGCATTCTAAGCTAGCGATTTTTATCATTTGTAAAAAAAATTGTAGTTTTTTTTTTGGTAATTTTAATTTTGGTAAATTTTTTACATTGGCTGTGACCAACGCCCCCCCCCCCCCCGAAAAATTCTCTAGCTACGCCACTGAATGTTTCTGAGTAACATTGGTATCTAATGAAAGGTGTTGAGCAGGCCTTCTACAGAGAGCTCTACTCCTTATGATTCCTAGGTCGGGTCCCGAGATATGGGTCAAAACGTGGACCCGGATGATCCTTGAATGTTTTTAAGCAATATTGGTATCAAATGAAAGGTTTTGAGCAGGATTTCTACACGGAGCCCGGAGATATTGGTCGAGCGTGGACCCAAATGATCTTGCATGTTTCTGAGCTAAACAAAACAAAACAAATCAAAATGAGAAATCAAAAATTAAAAATCAAAAACCAAACACCAAAACAAACAAAAACAACAAAATGTAGCAGTGACAATGACAAAAAAAATTATAAAAATGACAGTCCCGTTGTAATCCATAGAAAACCAGGGAAAAAAGAATAAGGCAAAGGGAATAAAAATCCGATTTCGAAACTGTTTACACATCAATGTTCATGAGTACTCGTTACTCACGCATTAATTTTTTTTTTGTTATTGTTATTGTCATCGTCAGGAAAAAAATCAATGTACATACCTAATAATATTCGAGTAATTTCGTTATACTTAAAATACAAATTTGTAACTTCACCACTAAAAATACTCATACATATTTACATACAAACGTACCGGAAAGGAGGTAAAATCGATTTGCTTACGTACATTTGTACATACATATGCAGATTGAAGTCAATTCCATTTAATGTAAATGACGTATAAATAAATAAATTAATGAATGAATGTGTGAATGCATGAGACAGGCCTCCGCCGAATGACTTTTTGAGGACGCGTGAAAATCGTGTGATTCCAGAGTGAGTTTTTGAGATAAAATAAGAGAAATGCAAAGTAAGAGCAAAGTTGCACATGAAAGTACATAATTGACTGAAGAAGCATTGAAATATAGATATCTAGGGTTTTTAAATATTCAATAAGTACATTGCACATATATTAGGCGGGGGGGATTAGCATGGAGGGAAATTAATCGATATCGTCCATCGAAACTGGAATTACTCTTATGCTTCTGAGTAAAAAAAAAACACTTCCACGACATTTGTCTAAAATTAATTTTGATGTTCTGGAATTTGATTTTAACCAAGATCAGGACGGATTTCTGAAGAACAAAAATGTACAAAAATCGACAAAAATAACCAGGCCAATATGTACATCAAATTCAATCAGAATGTTATGCTAAATCCAAATATGAAATCAGAATAATTCTCCGATGAGTCGTTTTCGATATACATATAGCCTGATTTCCGGTTTTGGAGACTGAATGCCTGGAATCGCAAATTTTCCCAATTATCTCTTGCTGTGTATTATAATTCATCTTAAATTTTCTTGCAAATTACTTATAGTTAAGTAAATTGAATATATTACCAATTTTAAAAATTATAATTTATCTTCCGGCATGGGAGAACTACACCATTTCCAGATGGATTTTAGAAAACGTTAACTGGATTTTAGAAAAGACAATTGGATTTTAGGAAGAGAGAATTGGATTTTAGAAAGGGGAAATAGGATTTAGAAGTGTCAGTTGGATCTTATAAAGAGGTAATTGGATTTTAGATTTGTGGCCGCTGTGGTGCAGTGGGTAGAGTGCTCGCCTGCTATGCCAGAGGTCTCGGGTTCAAACCACGGTCCGAGCCAAACACCAAAACAATTTTTCTAATTAGTAAAAATCCAATTATTAGGTTTTTTTAAGACCAGCGGTCACCTCTCGGCAGTGGGCGGCATACCCTCCGAGAGTATTTCTGCCATGAAAAAGCTTCTCATAAAAAATGCATTCGCCGTTCGGAGCCGGCATAAAACTGTAGGTCCACCCAATTAGTAGGAAACACAAAAAAGGAGCACACCTCGAATTGGAAGAGAGGCTCGGCCATAAAACTCGTCAGAGTTATAATAGCGCCATTGTATTATTATTATTATATTAATTGGATTTTAGAAATGTCAGTTGGATTTTCGAAAGCGTGAATTGGATTTCAGAATGTGCGTGTAAAATAAATTTTACACAGAATTTTTCGAATATAAATTCTTTATTGCGTATGAAAGTATAATGTACATATACGTAATTATATAAATTTTCGAAAATCCAATTCACAGTTTCTAAAGTCCAATTTACGTTTTCTAAAATCCAATTGACTTTTCTAAAATCCAATTTCGCCTTTCTAAAATCCAATTGACATTTCTAAAATCCAATTTCCTCTTTCTAAAATCCAATTAACATTTCTAAAATCCAATTTCCCCTTTCTAAAATCCAGTTGACACTTTCTAAAATCCATCTGGAAATGGTGTAGAATGCTCTCTTTTTTCTTTAGCCCAAAATTATAGTATGTAATCTCTCTGTTGTAGTCAACCGATATTGCTGATTTTCGCTGCCAACATTTTGTGTGCAATAAGTACACCAAATACAAAATTTCAGCATTTTAGCTGCATAAATGGAAGTGTTATTCCACAAAATGTAGACTTATGGTGTTTGAATTATTTTTTTTTGCTTCCAGTCGTAGCCTAGGGCGTATGAGTAATGTTGCAAACTGGTTAGGCAGTAAATCGCTCTAGCCTAATACATACACGTATATGGCGTACATACCAAGCAATTTAATAGAGAACTATAATTCGCAGAAACATAATCCTTCAGCAAACGGCGTTCAAGTTAGTTTTAAGCCAAACAAAGTTGGCGCAACCCCCTCATTGTCTGCTGCTATTAACATTGCTATGTACATATGTACGTGTATACTTATGTACATATACATAGCTAGAAAAAAAACTTATTTCTAATTTTTATAACACGTTCTCATGGTCAACATGATATTTTTTATTATTGTCAACTGACCACCGGGTCCCCTTAAGTTTTCCCAATGAGCAAAATATTATTGCATATTCATGTAGGTACTTACATATACATACATATGTATATGTAGTACATATATACCTATATACATATACATATATGTAAATTACACTGCTCTACAGCCAAAAAATACTCTGAACGCGACCATCCTTTCTATATGTAAAATCGGTCGCTGATTCCGAAAATCGGGTTCATTTTTAATTCTATGGGAAGGTTTTTGAAATATCGGCAATTTACCGTTATTTGGCCAATGAGTCCACTTAATCCTGTATATCTCTTTAACGCAGTGAGCTATCTTCCTTAGGGTCACACCAAACGAAAGAAAATTAAATTTCCTTTTCACGGCTCCTATAACATTTTTCTCTAGTTCTTATAGTTTCTGAAATATTGACGATTAAATTTGAATTTTTTCGATTTTTTACGATTTTTTGAAGAAAAAATTTACTTTGTCAGGCAATATCTTTAAAACCAATGATTTCACCTTCGGTTTTACTTCTTTGCGTGAAGCTCCATTCCATTTCCAAAAAAATAAGCTATCAACGAAGAAAATCCATGGTAAACTGGAAAAGTTATAGGCGATCAAGTAAATACAACCAAGTCGCGCAATGCCTCTGCACGGGTACATTCTATGCATATTGTACCAATACCTACACATCTGCAGTAGCAGCACATTGGCAGCGCAGTAGATAAAAGCCCATTTACGGGTATAACATGCATAGAATATACCCGTGCAGAGGCACTGCGCGACTTGGCTGTATTTACTTGATCGCCTATAACTTTTCCATTTTACCATGGATTTTCTTCGTTGATAGCTTATCTTTTTCCCAATAGAATGGAGCTTCACGTAAAAGAGTAAAACCGAAGGTGAAGACATTGGTTTTAAAGATATTGTCTGACAAAGTCAATTTTTTCTTTTTTATCGTCAATTTAATCGTCAATATTTCAGAAACTATACGAGTTAGAGAAAAATGTTATAGGAACCGTAAAAAGGAAATTTAATTTTCTTTCGTTTGGTGTCACCATAAGGAAGATAGCTCACTGTGTTAAAGAGATATACTGGATTAAGTGGACCCATTGGCCAAATAACGGTAAATTGCCGATATCTCAAAAACCTTCCCATAGAATTAAAAATGAACCCGATTTTCGGAATCAGAGACCGATTTTACATATAGATAGGATAGTCACGTCCAAAGTACAGACAAAAAATTTCATTTTGTGATCCAGTGTTATTTGCGTTACGCCTGCACTTAATGATGCGTGGTGTGTCTCGCGAAATGCGTTTCAAATGTTTTCAAATGATTTTTACTCGTTGCTCATGTTTCTCAATTAAATTCTCAAACGCATAAATCATTTTATCAACATTTACATACATACTTATTTCCTACCAACCACCTTGCCATGAGGTCATCTCACAATTTAAATTGTCACTTCGTACTTCACAGAGACATCACTGGCGCAGAATGTTTGAAGACCAATCTCTTTGTGATATATTTTCAACCTTTATGAAATAAATTTAGAGTACGTAGTAGTATTAATTTAAATTTTTTTTTTGTATTGGAATATGTTTTTGAATTTATGTACATATGTAGTTATAGGAAACAAGACACCTAGAACATTCAAAGCTTTACAAATTGAAATCACCATTATAAATAAGAAGTACGTTTTTTCACATACCTCTAAGCTAAATTTATTACTTATTCTACATGTTAAATCTAGTTTGATAATTAAAAGCTTATTTTACACATTTCTTTTTGTTTTTTTTTTTCGAAAAATATCTAAATATCTAATAATAAAATCTCGTCACCTCTATTGTTTTGAATACCAAAAACAAACAAACAAAAAATGGCTGCGTTGCAATTCTTCAACTAAACTAATTAACACAGCTCCATTTAACCTTTTTTTTAAGAATTCCTGTTTATGCCATTAGTCATTAAAAAAACACTTGAACATTTGCAAAAACAAAGTTTGTTTGGTATAAAACAATAAGGGTATTCATTTAACCTTATAAATGCCTCGTAAAGTGTGTAAACTTGTAAATTTATAAAGTTTGTAAACGAACTGTCAAATTTTGTATGGAAAATCATTTACGCATGGTTGAGAAATTTACGCGCTCATTTCAGTGTGTAAACGCTGTAAACTCGAAAAAAGCAACCTTGCGCAACAGAAACCTCTAGCATCAGTAAGTCATTTACAAAAATTTCCTTGTAAAGTCGTTTTAATTTGGATTTCTCACTTATTTTTGGCATATTTTAATATATGTCTTTAATATATGTAGATATAGTTTTAAATAAATTTTGACAATAGCACAGCTGATGACAAGTTTACGAAAAAAAATTATTAGGTGCGTTCATATAACAGTGTGTGTAAACTGATAGAAATTTACACTTTATAAACTTATACTCTTAAATGAATACCCTTAATGTCAACTTCTAATGCTCTTCGAGAATATATTTGCATTTCTTGGCAACCTGTTTGCGCTACTAATTCAATTGGGATTATAATGAAAATACATAAATAGAAAAGAAAGAACGAAGTCAATAGGTGTTTTGTTTTTGTACATAATCGATTGTGTTTTGACGCAAAAAAATGCAACGCATTCAAAGTCATTTAAATAGACACCGCCATAAAGTGAGAACGCACAATGGGAACGTTTCATACAAAAAACGGCCATAAATAGTAAAAATGGACCTAGAGTGCTCAAATTTTGAAAATAAGCTTTTTTTATGAATATTAGTACATGGTGTAAAAATGAACTTAATCTGATGACAAATTCTCCCACCCTCCATATAACGGGTGTCGCGAAAAACCATTAAATTGCAACTATTTTGGAAATTTATTAAGTTACAATGCTGAAATTCAGTATGCAAGCTTCTTTGATGAATATTAGTACATGGTGTAAAAATGAACTTAATCTGATGACAAATTCTCCCACCCTCCATATAACGGGTGTCGCGAAAAACCATTAAATTGCAACTATTTTGGAAATTTATTAAGTTACAATGCTGAAATTCAGTATGCAAGCTTCCTTGATGAATATGAGTACATGGTGTAAAAACGAACTTAATCTGATGACAAATTGTCCCACCCTCCATATAACGGGTGTCGCGAAAAACCATTAAATTGCAACTATTTTGGAAATTTATTAAGTTACAATGCTGAAATTCAGTATGCAAGCTTCTTTGATGCATATGAGTACATGGTGTAAAAATGAACTTAATCTGATGACAAATTCTCCCACCCTCCATATAACGGGTGTCGCGAAAAACCATTAAATTGCAACTATTTTGGAAATTTATTAAGTTACAATGCTGAAATTCAGTATGCAAGCTTCTTTGATGAATATGAGTACATGGTGTAAAAATGAACTTAATCTGATGACAAATTCTCCCACCCTCCATATAACGGGTGTCGCGAAAAACCATTAAATTGCAACTATTTTGGAAATTTATTAAGTTACAATGCTGAAATTCAGTATGCAAGCTTCTTTGATGAATATTAGTATATGGTGTAAAAATGAACTTAATCTGATGACAAATTCTCCCACCCTCCATATAACGGGTGTCGCGAAAAACCATTAAATTGCAACTATTTTGGAAATTTATTAAGTTACAATGCTGAAATTCAGTATGCAAGCTTCTTTGATGAATATTAGTATATGGTGTAAAAATGAACTTAATCTGATGACAAATTCTCCCACCCTCCATATAACGGGTGTCGCGAAAAACCATTAAATTGCAACTATTTTGGAAATTTATTAAGTTACAATGCTGAAATTCAGTATGCAAGCTTCTTTGATGAATATGAGTACATGGTGTAAAAATGAACTTAATCTGATGACAAATTCTCTCACCCCCCATATAAAGGGTGCCGCGAAAAACCATTAAAATGCATTTATTTTCGAAACTAATTGAGTTGAAATGCTGAGGGCAATTATATATATATAGGTATAAGCATATATTTGTAACTATTTCAAAAATATTTATTTAATTATCTATGTGACCTTTATGTATACTTATTTAAAATCTATACTCTTAGGGCTTGGATCCCCACGTAAACTCCCATTTATAAGGTAACGGCAAAGGTGGAAGACGAAATAGATAAATGCAAATATCAACAAGTTTATGCGTGCCAATACCATTTATGAATGATAGAAATTAAATTTTATCTGTTTAATTGAATAAGTTACAAATACTCAAATTTATCTTGTACATATGAACAATCCGTTGTATGGGAGCTATATTTTATACTGGATTTGGGCGATTCCGACAAATGATAAACTTTACATAAAAAGACATAGTATTTCGGCACAAAGTTATAACACTATTTCATGTTCATGGCTGGTATAAAAAGCGGCAAATGATAGTAGATCGCTCATTTACTTCTATACTATCATACCTTAGTAAGCTGATTTTACGAAAAAGCCCTTTAAGTTTTCGATCGCTATATATGTATGTACATCAATAGTACATATAGCACAGATAATTTTTTGATCTCAAACTCTAAATTTTCAATATATCAGACCGAAATTTCGTCATATAATGCACATACATATATGTACATACACACACATGCATGCATACCCATCCTTACCTGAAAACTCGCGTTTTAGAGTTATGATACTTTTGAAGTAAATAGGCTAAAAGTAAGTATATATGTAAATATTCTATATAAAATTGCAGTAGTTAATATATTCGCGATTTTAAAGCATAAACATATGTCAAAACTGCTCATCAATGCTTTTCTCTCTAGCTACACATGTGTACATATGTATGTACATCCATTGTGATAGCGCGCATATACACCTCGTCGAAAAATATGAATTAGTGAGAAGAGCGCGCGTGAATGATGAAACTGACTATGGGGGGTTTATAAAGCACACTTGGGGTGAACATATATTAAAAGATTGAGGAGACCTTTTTTGTTATTTTTTTTTTATTTGATTTCAAACTTTTGGAATTTTTTTGAATTTTTTTTTTACCCTGCAAAAAAAAAAACAATATATAATATAATCTATATAGCTAATTCAAAAATGAGCTGCTGTATTTCATATTGTGAACCATTTTCTTTATTACAGATGTAAATTGATTAATTTTGAATATGTCATTATAAATGTAATTTAAAAAATGCACTTTTAGCCAGTTAGGAGAATAATTAAAACACGCGAAGGCGCGCGTTATATTAATATCTGTTAATGTGATCTGATAAAGAATAAATTAGTTCATCACTCAAAAAAAAACCAAGATACCTTTTTTTTTTGTTTTTTTTTATTTTATTCCTTAAATTGGACGAAGAAAAATTTTTTTCTATATTTTTTTATCAGTATTTCAATCATATAAAATCAGATTTCAAAGCTAGAAGAAACGAGATTACTTCCTAGAAAAGTAGAGGTCATTTTCTATATTTAGATGTCAAAACCAAATATATACGTCGATAAATGGCTTAGATAGAGCTTTTCGTATCAGGTCATAAAATTCATAATTCATATGACATATTTTTTGTTAAATTTTGAGCACCCTGTATGGCTAAACGAAACGGAACTCAAAAAATTTTACATGGGCTTTTTTTTTGTCCCATAAGATATCTGTCGATTGCAGTTAAAAAGTATTTATTTATCACTACTTTAATTTCGAATTTATTTTTGGCCAAAAAATCCCATTGTGCGACGATCATGTATGGATATTCATACATACATATGTACTTACATATACATATACATATATACATATGTACATACATATATGTATATGTTTTTATAAAAAAATAATAATAATAACAATAGGCATACATACATATGTATGTACATATGAAGTAGTAAACTGAGCATATGAAACAGACGCACAATAAACACCTTTTGAATGATCAAGTTCAATGTTGCTCATACGATATGCACGCTGAGGCTATACAAATTTCCAAGCATAAATAAAGGCGAGTAAATATGCATCTATATATGTACATATGTACATATGTATGTATGTACATGCTTACATTTTATTTGCCTAATGCACAGGTGCATTTAGGCAAAAGCGATCACTTTTTTTGGAATTATTGAATAGATGCCTACTAGTGCATGCGACTAGTCTCACAAAAAAGTTGTTTCACTTTTGTTTCGTAAGGCGGAAATTGACGGGTGGGCTTTCCATTAAGGAAGCACGCGCCGAGAAAAATCACTTTTTCTAATGGGTAGAGGGGCTCTAATAGCTCTGAAAACTGTAATCAAAACTTGCCGGAGGTTTAAAGTTTACGAGATATTTGTTCTTAAAGTTCGACGGGTCCATAGATACGAGCACATACTTAATAACAAAGAAAGAGAATTCTGTCAGCTAAAGGTTATTTTTTTTTTAATTGGTAAATTTTACAATATTAACAACAAATAACTCGTAAGCCTCCGGCAAGTTTTAAATTCAGTTTTGAATTCAGTTCTGAGATCTGTGAGAGCCCCATCTACCTCCTGAAAAAGTAATTTTTTTCGCGGCGTGCTACCTTAACGGAAAATTTTCCCAAATTGGCCTCTAACACAAATAATATCTGCTATGGTCCGAAGCACAGACTGAGAAAAATTAACTAAATATGATTTCAAATGCAACTAAATCGCAGCATAGCAACTTGATCTGCACTGGAACACATTTTTTTGCTGGGTTCAATTGACTTTATACATTTAACAAGTAAGGAAGCCTAAGTTCGAGTGGAATCGAACATTAGATACTCAGCTGTATGCTTTCATTGTTTGTTTGCGTTTGATGGAAACACGGTGCACTTAATATAAAGCGAGTGCTGCATAAAGTGGGCGTAGTCACGCCCATTTTCTAAATTTTTATCAGTCATCCAACTAAGCATATCAATATTATACTTTGTGCAAAATTTCATTCCTTTATGACTTCTAGTTACAAAGATGTCATGTTACAAATTCCCAAAGGGTGTTCCAGAAATATCTTTCTTAAAAAGTAGGCGTGGTCATAAACCGATTTCAATAAATTTTTGCGTGTCTATTAACACAAGTTATAAAAGTGTATAAACCAAGTTTCGTCATAATATCTCAATTATTTGTCGAGTTATAGGCTAAGAAATCTCGTATATCCCTTTGTGTAAAAAGAGGCGGTGCCACGCCCATTTTCCAAAATTTTTCTATTTGTTGTTTCCGGTCTATTGTGGAAGTCATGCCACAAAATTTCAATGACAGATCTTTATATTTGACAGAGATATCGCTTAAAATGTTTTATTAGGCCCCTTTATAGTTCTCATATATAAAAGTGGGCGTGGTCGTCAACCGATTTCGCTAAAATTTTGAGCGTGTATTACCACAAGTAATGAAAGTGTACACACCAAGTTTCGTCATTATATATAAATTATTTGTCGAGTTATGGGCTCAGAAATCTCGTATATTCCTGTTTATAAAAAGAGGCGGTGCCACGCCCATTTTCCAAAATTTTTCTATTTGTTGTTTCCGGTCTATTGTGGAAGTCATGCCACAAAATTTCAATGACAGATCTTTATATTTGACAGAGATATCGCTTAAAATGTTTTTATTAGGCCCCTTTATAGTTCTCATATATAAAAGTGGGCGTGGTCGTCAGCCGATTTCGCTAAAATTTTGAGCGTGTATTACCACAAGTAATGAAAGTGTACACACCAAGTTTCGTCATTATATATAAATTATTTGTCGAGTTATGGGCTCAGAAATCTCGTATATTCCTGTTTATAAAAAGAGGCGGTGCCACGCCCATTTTCCAAACTTTTTGTGTGTTTCGTTTTATGTCCGCAGTTGGACTTACGCGACAAAATTTCAATGATAGATCTTTATATTTGACAGAGATATCGCTTAAAATGTTTTTATTAGGTCACTTTGTAATATACATATATAAAAGTGGGCGTGGCCGTCAACCGATTTTAACTATTTTCCGTCCAAACGTATGCCTAAGTAAGTAAATCACGCGTACCAAATTTTGTCGATATATCTTCAATGGTTTCTGAGTTATGACATATAAAACTTTCAAGGTTTGACCCTTAATAAGTGGGCGTGGCACCGCCCATTTTCCAAAATTTCATCAAATTTCTTCCTAGGGGCCTGAGCTCAACACGTGGGTAAAATTTCATCGCTCCAGCTATATTAGTGACTGAGATACCAAATTTCCGATTATTTCTATATAGGAAAAGTGGGCGTGGTCATGGTCCGATTTCGCCCATTTTCAATACCAACCGTCCCAGTCTCGATACCAACTTGCATTTCAAATTTCATCAAAATATCTCAATTTTTGCGCGAGTTAGAGTGTTTACAGACGGACGGACAGACGGACGGACGGACAGACGGACGGACGGACGGACGGACGGACGGACGGACATGGCTAAATCGATTTCTCTTTTCACCCTGATCATTTTGATATATATAAGTCTATATCTATCTCGATTATTTCACTCTGTTACAATCCACCGTTATGTGATTAAAACTATAATACTCTGTGTACTAGTACAGCTGAGTATAAAAAAAAAAAAAAAATTGCATTTGTCAAACATTTGAGCCCCTGCTCTAGGATGGCTTTGACGCGCTGTTTTGATGTTGTTTTTAGTGCGGATAGCGGTTTAACCTTGTGCACTAACCAATGGAGCCTCGAGCGCTGGCACCCGCAAACAAGTGCGCGCCTTGCGTGTGCATATCTACAACACACCCTCCACTATAACATCTAATTCCTTAAATGGACTAATTTGATTCAATTTCATTTATGTAAATAGTAGAATTTGTGATTTTTTTCTTTTGCTGCTATTAATTGTTATACCCAGTAGCGTTAGTAGCTTAAAACTTTGCACGTGTAACGTTGGTTTGTTAAAACGGCAGAGATGCGTGAGATGATCATGCGATATGTCCTCAGTCTGTGTAGGTACACAACAATTTCCATGAAACCTCCATGAAATTTGGTAAAGCAAAATACTTCACGTACAATTGGCAACACCAACACAGCTCAAGGCACCCAAAAAATATAAACAGATCATCTTTCTAACAAAAGAGGAATCGCTTAATAAACACACTGGGTATATTAAAGCAGCGTGCAACCGAAAAAAAAACACCCAACGGCTTGTTTTTTGTTTTTTTTGTTGATTTGTTCATTGACGCATTTAATTTTGCCACAAATGAATTAGGTCTAGTTTATGAACGGCTTGTATGCCTTGTGGTTTATGAATATGACCTTTGTGATGTGTGCGAGGGCGATTGCAAGCATTTTCATGATCAGAACAAAAATGCGCTCATATGTACATATGTATGTAGATATGTACATACATATGTTTTGTTTACAAGCAAACAATTATTATATTTATGAACGCATGTACATGTCGCCCGTTTTATGCAATAGGGATTTAACTCGAAATTTTCGATTTCTGGGATTTTGCCATATATTTCAATAACTGGTTAGTGCCTTTGAGTCTAGTCTTATAAAATACTCAAAAAGATAAAAATGGCGGAAATAGAAATGATTTTCTAGTTAGCCGTAGAAGGGAACTATTTGAAATTATAAAACTTTATTTGCGTTTTCCCGAAAAAAAAATTTTTTTGAGTTAAATCCCTATTGCATAAAACGTGCGATATCATCGTTAAAACTTCATAATCGCCCTACTCAAACTTTCATAACCGCCTAACCGACTTTTTTGCCAAACATTAAAATTGAATTTCTGGCGACCAACTCTATTTACGACTTCAGAGCTGAAAAGGATAGATATGCACATATGTATATAGAAAATAAATATAGAGCTTCCCCAGCTTCCCAAAGATCAAATTTTTGGTATGGATCGATAGAGCTGAGCGCCAGAAGTTATAGTTTGGCAGATCTCAATTTCGGCATGGGCGGTTAAGAAAGTTCCACTTAGGCGGTTAGGAAGTTTTTCTAAACGGCGTTATGTAATTATGTATGTATATGTATATCCCTGCAGCAAATCACTCTAGTTTCAGACTAGTGCAGAACTACATCAAAAAGAGACACAATTGCTTCTCGCTCTATCCCAAAGCAATGCTTTCAACTGTATTTTTTAACACGGCGATGTCCTTCGAAGTGGCAATTATTCCCCTCCAAAGAACTTTGGAACGTATTCCAAACTACTTCCTATATGGACAGGCCTGCAACAGTTCAAAAATTAATAGTTCGGAGATAGTTGATAAGGAAGCACATGAGGACTAGTTCAAACATGGTCGGTCTTTGGCCGCGCTTCACAAAAATAATCCTCAGCCGGCAGAACTCTTAACATACTTAAAATAAATAAAAAGAAGTTTATGAAACTTAATCATAAAAAGGTGGAATTATCTCCATTCACCTACAAATGCTAAGTAATATTTGGTTATATGTAAGATGTCCTTTTAATCAAGTTCCATTTATTACTACCCATTAAACAATGAAAAAGAAATTATCAAACGTTTGAGAAAATATTGTTTCTAAAGTTGAGAATCAGCATATATATCATTTGAAAATAAACATATTTTCAACTGTTCATCAAACATTGTTTATCAATTTTAGATTAACTTAAAACACATTTGAAAAAAAAACTTGTTTCGTATTTTGAACTATTTCACGAATTTTGAAGGAACGAAGAAATTTTGTGTGTTTTTGGAAATTTTCAGTCAGCGTTCGTTGTTCTACTCGAGGTTGAAATGATGATGGTTGAAAATGATTGTCTGTAATAATGATTCTGTATTTCTTACTCTTATTTTATTTGTTTGTGGCTTTTTGTGAAGTTACACAAAATTTAATAAATACATATGTAGTTGGTTTCCGATATGTGTGTATGTACATACATATTTATATTAAAAAAGATATTAATATACTCATGTAATTGTACAAAAGGCACCGGCGAAATTCACCCGCACGGGTAAATGAAAAATATCACATAAGCGTACAAATGTGTAATACATACATACATATGTACATCTATTTATTCCATTCCATTTCTGCGCTTACACCACAAACTCTCTCACTCTCACTATCCCTCAATTTTTCTGCACTCCAGAGTACATATATGTAATACATACATACATACATCTATTGATTGCATTCCATTTCGTACCACCTTTGAAATGGGTTTGAGAAAATGGAATTTATCAAATTGAGAACCAGCCCAAAATCCCATACTAAAAATGGGCCTTTTTGTTTGAGAACGCTATCAGGGGAAATTTGAGGTGCATTTGATAACAAACGTTTGATATTTGATAATAGGGTTACTTCTCAAATGAACCTCAAATTGAAAATGAAGAAAAATGTTTATTGGGTAGCCAGAAAAATACAGTAAAAAAAGACAATATTGTAAAGTGCAATATTTGTTGTTGCTCAACATAAATTTTTAATGAAATCACAATAATAAACTGCCCCGCTCTGCATCCATTTAGAACCAGTTCCGAGCAAGTTGGGAACTCTGTAGTGCTAGGCTGTCGGTTTTCGGGACTTTCCCCTATATTATCTGCAAGGTATGTACATATGTATGTAGATTAGTTTGTATGTGAAGGCAATGATAGGACACTTATGCATGTATATATTTATGTAGCTCCAGATAATTATATTTAGCGCAAATAAAATCTAGGTCAACCAAACTGATGGCCGAAACATGATAACATGTGCTGTTTTCTTTTTTTTTTCAAAAAAGTGTATAAAAACAACAACCAAAGAAATGAGAAATTTGGTGGGTGGGCTGCGATAACCAAGTCACCGCAACACCTGATCATAATGCTGAACTTGTGTTTAAGATCCAATAAACATTTTTCTTCATTTTCAATTTGAGGTTCATTTGAGAAGTAACCCTATTGTCAAATATCAAACGTTTGTTATCAAATGCACCTCAAATTTCCCTTGATAGCGTTCTCAAACAAAACGGCTCATTTTTAGTATGGGATTTTGGGCTGATTCTCAATTTGATTCATTTCATTTTCTCAAACCTATTTCAAAGGTGGTACGAAATGGAATGCAATCAATAGATGTATGTATGTATTACATATTTGCACTCTAGAGTACAGAAAAATTGAGGGATAGTGAGAGAGTTTGTGTTTTGAGCGCAGAAGTGGAATGGAATAAATAAATGTATGTACATATATATTACTCGTACATATTTGTACTCTGATGTGATGTTTTTCATTTACCCGTGCGGGTGAATTTTGCCGGTACCTTTCCCTGTAGGGAAAATCTCTAGTTCCGAACTAGGTCGCTGCTAGTGCATTTTTCGACACTACTAGTGCGAGCTAAATCACTTTTGCATGTTATCAACTGGCGAATTTAACACGGCGATGTCCTAGGCGGTGTCAATTGTCCCTCTCTGCACTACATTTTCGATAGTTCCGAACTAGTACTAAATTCTACAGTTTACACTAGTTCGTTTATTGGCACAATTTCGATAGTTCTGAACTAGCTACAAGTACCTACAAATTCTACAGTTTTACATCTGCCGCTTAAGTGCAGCCTTTGAACCCACTTCATGCAAGTGGCGCGATGGCCGACTGGCTAACGCATGTGCCTTTCAATCTGAGGGACGCGGGTTCGAATCCTGTCGGTGTCAAGGTGGATGATAACTTTTTTTTTTAATTTTTTTTTTTACTATTTTTTTATTTAATAAAAATTTACAATAATATTTAAAAAGTAATAAAATAAAAAAAAAATTAAAAATAAGCCTGAGGGATCGGAAAAGTATAATTAGGGAAACATTTCATTTCATACAAGATGCAAATAGAAAACTGTCACTTCGAAATTGCATACAAATCAAAGTGTGTCTTATAATGGTCACTCAATTCACTCCTTCTGAACTGGTGAGGGTTTAACTACAATTGATCTAGTTTCCCTTTGACACCTTTTCGCTAGTTCGGAACCAGAAATTTCGCTCACTAGTTATTGAGTTCCCTGCAGGGGTTTGTACAGTTACATGAGTATGTTTAACACTATGTTAATATCTTTTTTAATATGCATACACACATGTGAGAAACAAACTGTTTTTATTAAATTTTGTGTAACTTCACAAAAAGCCACAAACAAATAAAATAAGAGTAAGATATACAGAATCATTATTACACACAGTCATTTTCAACCATCATCATTTCAACCGTTAAAAGACTGCTCGAGTAGAACAACGAACGCTGACTGAAATTAGCAAACACACAAAATTTGTTCGTTCCTTCAAGCCTTGATATGTTGAAATTCGTGAAATGGTACAAAATGCGAAACAAGTTTTTTTTTTTCAAATGTGTTGTAAGTTATTTTAAAATTGATAAACAATGTTTGATGAACACTTGAAAATATGTTTATTTTCAAATGATATATATGCTGATTCTCAACTTTAGAAACAATATTTTCTCAAACGTTTGATAATTTCTTTTTCAGTGTTTAATGGGGATATGAACGCATTTTATATACTACTACATGTAATACATACATATATTCAGGCATTGTAGCTAAATCAGCACCCAGTTCATTGCACTCCATTCGACTGCGTACATTTTTTTTTTTTTCAATTGCTGTTTTTGTTGTAATGGTTATCACGGAACTGCAAAAGCTCAATTGTGATTGTGACTGCAGTTTTACATTATTTGCTTTTCCTATAGGTAGACTGTATTTGTTTTTGTTATTTCTGTTGCTTCTTTTATTTACATTGTTTTTGTTTTTTTTTGTGTATTTTGATTTTTATTAAGCCCTGTAAACGCATTGTAAAATCTGTCTGATTTTCTGTTCAGCTGTAAATTATAATAAACATTAAATAAAGTTTCCATTATCTCGAGTGGTTGTCGCTCGGTATTTAACTAGAATAGTATGTATGGATGTGTGTGCATTAGGGTGTTGCATTTTTTCAAAGCAATGGTCTTGTAGCAAATTTGGTTAATTTTTTTTCAAGCTGAACGACGAAAAAATCGCATTAATTCTATAAAGACTTTAAGTGATTAGGTGGAGAGCCACTCGGCCTCCCTTCGTATTTGCAATTGGCGCCAGGCAGCACGAAAAAGAAACAAATAGCGCGCCTTTTTGGACTCGGCCAAAATCGTCTATACCAAAGATGCATCGTAGCGTTAATATTATCGTTTACCGAAAAAAGCAATCGTTTCCGTTGAAACTACCCATTAAACACTGAAAAAGAAATTATCAAACGTTTGAGAAAATATTGTTTCTAAAGTTGAGAATCAGTATATGTATCATTTGAAAATAAACATACTTTCAAATGTTCATCAAACATTGTTTATCAATTTTAGAATAACTTACAATACATTTGAAAAAAAAATGTTTCGCATTTGTACCATTTCACGAATTTCAACATGTCAAGGCTTGAAGGAACGAAGAAATTGTGTGTGTTTACCAATTTCAGTGAGCGTTCGTTGTTCTACTTGAGCAGTCTTTTAACGGTTGAAAATGATAGTGTGTAATAATGATTCTGTATTTCTTACTCTTATTTTATTTGTTTGTGGCTTTTTGTGAAGTTACACAAAATTTAATAAAAACATATGTAGTTTGTTTCTCATATGTGTGTATGCATATTAAAAAAGATATTAACATACTCATGTGACTGTACAAAAGGCACCGGCGAAATTCACCCGCACGGGTAAATGAAAAACATCACATAAGCGTACAAATATGTAATACATACATATGTACATTTATTAATTCCTTTCCATTTCTGCGCTCACACCACAATCTTTCTCACTCTCACTATCCCTCAATTTTTCTGCACTCTAGAGTACAAATATGTAATACATACATACATCTATTGATTGCATTCCATTTCGTACCACGTTTGAAATGAGTTTGAGAAAATGGAATTTATCAAATTGAGAATCAGCCCAAAATCCCATACTAAAAATGAGCCTTTTTGTTTGAGAACGCTATCAGGGGAAATTTGAGGTGCATTTTATAACAAACGTTTGATATTTGACAATAGGGTTACTTCTCAAATGAACCTCAAATTGAAAATGAAGAAAAATGTTTATTGGGTATTCAGATTTTTACCGTTTACGCAATTATCAAAATAATTTACAGTCGCAAAATAACGATAATGAAATTATCGAAATAATACCATTTCGTTGATTAACGAAAAGAAATTATAAAAATAATTTCATTTCATTGATTAGCGTTATCATAACCAAATTTGTAACGTTGAAATGCTCGCAATGCCGTCGCGAACAATCGGCCGAGTACTCGTATATATACATACATATGTGCATATGCACACTGCTACGATTTGAATGACAGCTGTGTATGTATGCGCCTCGTGCAGGCAATCTTTTTGTTGATTAACTTTGTTTCAACGTTACCAGTTGCATTTTGCTAATTTAGTTTTGTGAATTATCGAAACGAAATGGTTTTGATAATTTAGCGTTGCGAATTAACGAAACAAAACCATTTTGATAATTTAGCATTGTGAATTAACAAAACGAAATAGAATCCGTTCGTTCGTTAAGCATCTCTGGTCTATACAGTTACGCACCAATTAAGAAGAAGAAGCATTCTATAAAGAAGTATCTAAAAGTGAAACCCCCCTTACATTAATGTACAAGTGTATGCGTTTCTTCCAACAACAGCTAAGCAGCAGATGCAGCTCTGGGCACCCAGTGTCAGTGCCAGTGCATTTGCCAGAGCCTTTGCCAGTGCCAGAACAGCGATGGGCTTAATCTTTATAAAAACATTAATTTTATTTTATTTTGTTGTTGCAGTACGTTTTTGTTTTATCAACGTTGCATTGAACGAGGTCAATTACATTGTTGTTATTCTGCAACGCAATCGATTTTATTTTATTTTGTTTTATTTTATTTTATTTTATTTTATATATTTTTTTCCTTTTATGATCTTACACAAAGTGTTTTTATTTTGATTACATTATATGAAACTGTGAAGAATGCATGTATTGCGTATTTATAAAATATAAGTTTATATTGTAATTAAATAAAAGGTTTCTTAGGAGCAAACTAACTTCACTATAAGCTTTAGGTTTGCACAAGAGAACTCTCTCGGCTAGTCTTCTCAAAAAATATTTACAAAATCATAACGCCAAATGCGAATCTTTGCCATACATATGTATGTAGGAGCGCCTTTTCAAGTTCCAAAAGGAAGAACCTTTTTCTATAAAGAACCCTTTCGCATTGAACATACTTACATATAAAGGCAGAAGCATAATTGGAATCTTTGGAATTCATTTAAGCAAAAAACAAAGAATAATCAAAAACTAAGTAGGTATGCGCCATTTTTAATTGTTGGGGTAAGTGGAAAAAAAAAATTTTTGTCCATTTAAATTACTTCACATTGCAAATAATTCTTAATCGCATTCCAACATGCAACCGACCAAACAAATCACTCAAAAAAAAAAAGAACCAAAATTGAAATTCAAACTAAATCGATCAAATCGCCAAACGAATGCTTTAATAAATGCCAAAAATATTAAGGCACAATTAGTATTATTTTTTGTCTGTTTCGGTTTCTGTTATTCGTTTTTATTTGTATTCTTTGCTTAAATCTTCAGAACGACCACAACAAAACTACATAGGTACCTACATAGTAATTTTTGTAATAGGCATTTAATTTTAGCTAAACTGTGCGAATGTTTGTGGGCTGATCAAAGTACATAAAAACTCATATAAAAAAGGATATGGAAAGAGAAGATACAGAAAAAATAATAATATAAAAAAGTATAAATGAAAAAATTTCAGCTTGACCACAATTTAGTATTGTTATAAAATGATACGTTCTTCTTTTTAAATAAAAACCGAAAAATCTGCATTTAAATGCAATTTATAAAATCGAACTGGAAATGCGTTCATCACGGAATTCAAGTAAAAAAAAATTTGCTACGCCACAACAAAGTGGCTTTTAAAATTTATTGGAATTATATAGTTGATAAAAAAAAAAAACAACCAGCCAACACGAGGTACTCTGACAATCAGCAAAAAAGCGCCACATTTAGTTATGTTTAATAGGAATTCTAGCAAAAGAACATTGCGTTTCGTGTTCATACATATGTAAGAACTTATGTATGAATGTGTGAATGTACACACATATGCACGTATAAGAATAATATCTAATACGAAAAACGAAAATATTCACGTATTGGGCACAGTGTACTGCTTTCGAGTGCTTTTCCATCAAACTGTGGATTTTTCAACAACTAAACAACAACCCTTTTTTTATCGTTCCTTATTGAAGCCTTATTATAAGGTACTTAAACTCAGTATAAGCCTTATTATAAGGTATTTAAACACCACATAAGCTGTCATTATAAGGAATTATCTAAGCCTTATTTTCTATGGCGAATAAGCCTTTGGAATAAGGTTTCCTTTCAGAGAGAAACAGAGAGAGAGAGAGAGAGGGAGAGAGAGGTTGAGAGAGTACTCCTAATGGCCTGATGACATCAACATAAGAAAACCCGCCTTATTATAAGCTTTTGTCCATATAAATTATCCTCTTTATAATTTTCAGGTATTATTTCACAAGCATTTTTTTATCCCTTATAAAAACCTTATTATAAGGCATCTAAAATACATATACTGCGTTATTATAAGGAATGATACAGGCCTTCGAGTGCTGTTCCCACAAACTATGAATTTTTCAACAATTAAACAATAACTCTTTTTTTTATTATTCCTCATAGAAGCCTTATTATAAGGTAATTAAATTAAGTATAAGCCTTAATATAATTTTTTATTAAACAACACATAAGCCCTTATTATAAGCAACTATCTAAGCCCTATTTTCCATAATAATAAGCCTTTGGACAAATTTTGTCCCTTATAAATTCCATATGCCTTATCAGCTTATGGAATAAGCCTTAAATTAGGCGTAGATTTTTTGAAGGGTACGTATATGTAAGTAGTGTTTGCCAAAAGATTTTACGTGAGATATTCTAAATTTACATATATTATTTTATTTTAGTTGCTAATTATAATTAATTGTGACCCCTTTAATCTAAAACAGACACACTGTGCGCTGGTTGGCCAAAAAGCGCGGGACTTGACGGACACGTCACGGAAAAGCATTGCGGGTGATTGCTACCTTACGATTGTTTTTTGTTTTTTTTTTTTTTTGTAGCCAAAAATGGGATACACTAAATTGTTGCCTTTTTTCTATTTACATTTATTTATTTATTTTTAATTTTTTATTTGGCAACAAATTAAAGACGCATGCGATCATTTATCGTCTTGCATTGCAAATGCTTTGAAAGCGGCACCCTTGGCCTAAAAGGGAATCGGCTGCTGCTGGCGCAGCTTCTATTGCTACTGTACTCCATAATTTTGTGAGGGTGCCGCCAAGCCAACCAGCCAGCAATCGCCGTCGGTCGCCTCCATACCCAAAAGTGTAGCATGTAGCAATTTTTTTTTCTGTGGTTTCATCTTCTTTAAGGGACACACATTTTATTCACTGGTCGACTCGTCGAATGGCAGATATGAACAATTTAACCTTTTATTGGATCGATGGTGTGACTGAGCGCGTTCGTGTGGCTGAGTGACGCGTCTGCTTTGATATGAGCCCAAACCAAAAAAAAAAAAAAAAAAAACCAACGTTCTTCTGTTTTTTATTCTAAACTTTTTTCTTACTCAGGTTTTTTTTTTCTTTTTTTCTATTGAATATTCGTTTGATTGGAATTTTTTAAATAGATCATTCATTGGCAAAAGGCGACGGAAAGTCGCTCAAAATCGTTCCAAGCAAAACATTAATATGCAACAGACACTATCAGACACCATCAGGACACAAGTCTCTGCACACAGAGTCACAGAAAAGTTCAAGGATTTCTGTTGGTTGGTGAGCAGTAGAATGAACTAATAGTTGAACTAGTTCAGTGAACCCATTGAATGTGAGTTAAATTGCCGGAAATTCATATTTATTAAAAATGCGAATGCTCTAATATCTAATTTATACTTTATATGAAATTGATAATTATTGAGTTTCACAATTTCATCTTATTTCTGTACGTACGTTTTCATAGTAATAATTTGCTTTCATTTTCTTGCCGTTTGGCGTACGCCAAATGTTAGCAGGGACAGCTGCGGCCATTTGTAGAAGTACATACATATATATGTACATAGTTATAACTAATCCCTTACAAATGTATACCCTTTGTCTTAGCATCTCCCTTTTGCCCTTCGATTTTTTCTTTTCCTCTTTTGTTTTTTAGTTATTGCCATTGAACATTCAACTCTTTATTTGACACTTTTACTATCGAAAATTGCGCGAAAGTGATTTCCGATACGATTTCCGAAACAGATGTCAATCGATCAAATCAATATAATACACGGCTTAAGCAGCCGCCGCGGCACTTGTGTGGGCGTGTCAAAAGGTGAGTTTGCGCTTGCGCACGCGTTGCTTTTGTTTGACATGTGATGTAAGGTTGTCAGTGGGGGCAACATGTCAAAAGGGTTGATTTTCAGCTCAATTGTAAGAAAATTATGTTAGTAAGTGAAGAGTGTAATTTGATATTTTTTTTGTGATAGAAGAAAAGTCCGGAAGGTAAAAACAAAAAACAAAAACAAACAGACCAGTAGAGTTAAAAACTCGGCGTTTGTGTAAAGATTGTATTAGAACTTTTCCGTTTGCGATGACGATCAACTACATATTTTATATGTTATTTATTAAAAAGGGCACTTTCAATGCATATATTTCACTGCTGAATGATCCTTGAGGAAAAAAACTGAAAAAAATTGACTCAGGAAAAATACATCACGCATTTACTATATAATATGGTATACATAATATGAAGAGCGTGTAATTACAAGTCCAAAATACACACTAGATAATTGTACATACATACATAGGTACACATAAGGCAAATAAACACAAAATTGCTCTTTACTAGCAATGAAACTTGCATATCGTCGTTTAAACTTCATAACCGCCTAATCGAGATTAGTGCCAAATTTTAAAATTAAATTTCTGACGCCCGGTTCTATGACTTCATAGCTTAAAAGGACAATAGAGTGAAATATAGAGCTTGCTGAGCTTCCCAAAATACAAAATTTATGGTATGGATCGATAGAAGATGGAAGTTAAAGCTTGGCAAATCTAAATTTTAGCATAGGCGATTATGAAGTTAAACGACGATATGCGTCTGCTTAAAAATATCTACATGTTAAGTTCAATTTATATATAACACGTTATTCGAATATGCATACATATGTACCTACATACATATGCACGCATACATTATATATTACTTATAACAAAAAAAAAGCTTGCATATGAAAATTATCGTGCAAGCGCCATGCTTGGCTTTGCCTGCCGTAAATACATAATCAAACCATAAAAATCCATTGCTGGAAAACATTTTTTTGTTTGCAAACAAAAACAATCTTCCGCGTTTTCACAACGCATTCGATTCCGTGTTTTGAAATTTTCGCGCGCTACAGATTTAGCAAATATATACATGCATACATCATTGCTTATATACCCTGCAGGAAAAACAAAATGTTGTATACTAGGATTGTAACAGTTTGCATATCAGCACAACAAGTAGTCCGAATATGCATTTTACATGAAAGTAACTGGTATATTTTACATACCTCATATGCTTTATAAACTCGCAAATTAGGGATCCCATTGCCTAAGCTTCATACCAGTTGGTATGCATAGAATGTAGATAAAGAAATGACTACTTTCATTCACCGATATGACTTTTCTTGTTCACACCTGAATATTGACTTAACATTTAAGGTTTGCCTGCAGGGTATGAATTGATATATACCCAGCAAACATTATCGGAGCTCTCATAATGTTGTAGTTCGATTTGAATCCGAAATATCAGCTTAAGAAATACCATATATGTTACCTGTATGATGCAAATTATGAGCAAAAGCAATTTTTGGTTCTTTGTTTTTTACACTGAAAGAATTATAAAATTACACTAAAAGATTAATAAAATTTTGAATGTCCCACTATTTGAGGCCGTTGAATTGAATTTCAGGTTGATGTCGGGTTCGAAACCGGAGAAGAATAAAGAATACAAAGTAGGCAACAAGCAGTGAAGGCGAAGAAGGTTCACAATGAGAGGATAGGAGAACAAGCGGGTCTGAAGCTATATACATATATGTATTCGTACCTACTTGGAAACCAAATGGAGGGAGAATGAAGATAACTGGGTCAGGGGACGGAAAATTAAAAAAAAAAATTTTTCTTTGTACTACATAAAACTCGTAATAAGAGGAAAATATGAGTTCAAAAGGAGTCACATAAGTCTGTTATTCACGCTCCTACTACGTATATATGAAATTAGGCTCATACGGGACGACGAACGCAAGAACGGAAATACATTCATTTCGGACTGCTATATGAGCGCACAATGAGCATAAATGCTCCGATTTAGGACTCCTTTCGGAATATTTTACGAATGCTTAGTTGTTTCCAGAAATTTAACTGTAACTGAAGCGATAATCTCAGATTATGGAGTACTAAGATAACGGGCCCAGATACCAAAACCAACAAATATTTTCCGAGTTGAAAGTCTCTTCATTTTAACTATTCACAATTTCATAAATGTACGAGTATGTAGATACTTATGATCGACTAAATACCATTGGCATACCGTGTGGTAAAAGAAATTTAGAAATTCCATTTACGCGTACGTATACTACGATCTGAGTGGGTCATTACCGGCTAATGGATTTCATTAATTGGCAGCTATTTAGAACATTCAAACAATCAACACTAAACATCCTTGAACAATTCTTCTTATTATTAAATTAATAAATGGTCTTCCAAGAAAGGTAAGAAAAACGCTTTGCGCCTTTTAACTAAATAAGCAGTAATGCGGATTCAACTGATAAACTGTTTTTCCCACAAGCAAAAGGTGAAAACGAAAACCAGTCAACAACAATTTTATTATTAGCAAATATGCAGCCGAAGATGAAGAATCTGTGCTGGCTGTGGCGTAGCGAACAAAAAAAAAATCAAGAAAAATCGAGAAAAATAAAGAAAAAAACTGAACCTGAACTCTAAATGCAGTTAATCCATGAGAAGAAAACTTTCACTGCCACTTGTGGATATTGCAATTACTATGTACAATTGCAAAAATAAAAGAAAATCAGCGCAGCGCAGCAATTCAAGCGCCCAAAGACGAATTAGCTTGAAAAGCACTCGAAAAAAGCAACAACAACAATAACAACAATAACAGCAGCAACAACAACAACAGCAACAAAAACATCACCAACATCAAGCTTTTGTCATCCAAAAAAAGTAGCAGCACAGCCAGCGTTGGAGCAATGGAAATTGTGGCTAAGCAAGACCCGGAATGATCCGCGTCTCGTTCGCCGCATTTTTTGCGAATGCAAGTTGTTGGAGCTAACTGATGGTGGGGCAAGTTAAATGAAGCAGCAACTGCCAACAGTGGTTTATTGGCAGGTGAGAAGAGAGAGACAGAGCGAGAAAACGAGCGCGCGCTTGTTTGGCATGGCGTTGTGGATCGAGTGGCGAGCGGGTTTTCAGCGTGCGAAAGTGAAATCGCGCTTTTAACAAAACAAAAAAAAAACAAAAACGGCAGCACTCGGTCGCAGCCAACGTCGGTTTTCATTGAAGACTTGCGGCGCTGGTGTCGAAACTTTTCATTTCAATGGCAGTCAGAAAGTGCATAGCGACGCTGCAAAAAAAAAAAAAAATAGGAAAAATAAGGGGAAAATAGTCGCTTGGATAGGCGCAACTAATGAAAGTGACAAGCGGCGGCCGATGACCTTTCAACGAACGGTATGCGAATGCTAAGCGCACACAAACAGCACCACCGGCCGGCGCCACAAAAAGCAAACGCTTCGTGCCAAAGTGGCAACAAGTAACGGTTAATTGGGGCTTGCCATTGTCGTTTAGCACGTGATTATACGCAATTTATGCAGCTGAATGGCAGACAAACGGCAGCGATTAATAACGTACGTTACGTACCGCCCATAATAATTGTGAGAATGAGCTGAATGAGCGTTACGGAAATACCTACCGTACATATGTATACTATGTGTGTATGTAGCAGAAATTAATTATAAAATTACAAATTTAATAGACTTGACACAAACTAAATACTTGAGTACTAAGGGAATACAAATCGCAAGCAAATCATGTCGCGTGGGCGACAGGTGGTGCCAGTCAACGTCAAGTAGTAACGGCAGCCATCGGTAGCTGTTAAGCACCAGCCCCCGAGCCAATAAATTATAATTACAAATTACAAATGAAATGCATAATTTAAATGGGAATAAAGATGAGATTAATTAATTAAGACATTATTGCAATTGGCAATTGAAAATCGCCACTGTTGCCAAATCTAGACAACTGCATATGACCATACATATGTACATATTTACATGCATTGGCCAAAGCAATGCTGTTGTTGGCAGAGACGAAGGTGACGTCCAACTGAAATTGAAAGTGGCATCATAGCCCCGTCACAATCAACTGCCGGATGTAGTTGCATTTTGCTGCATGTAGGTGCATCGCCACAATCATCTTGCGTTTCTTTGCGATCAGGGCATCGGAGCGAAAGTTTTTTTTTTTTGTTAGATCAGCTCACAAAAGTTTTTTTTGCTGGCTCCGCTCTTGGCTCCCAATTTTTCTTTTTTGTGGTGAACAGGGATACTGTTTGTTGGCATTTCTTACCAAACTGGTATAGGAAGTAAATTTATACTAAACTAGCTGACCCGCCAGACGTTGTTCTGCCTAAAATTTATTCCTATAAAGCCTAAAGGAAAAGTCCTAGATTACCGTGTTGCCGTATCCCTATCCCTATCCCTAATCCCTAATTCCTATCCCTATCCCTATCCTTATACCTATCCCTATCCTTATCCCTATCCCAATCCCTATCCCTAATCCCTATCCATATACCTATCCCTATCCTTATACCTATCCCTATTCCTATTCCTTTCACTAACCCTATTCCTATCCCTATCCCTAATCCCTAATCGCTAATCCCTCTAAATATACCTATCCCTATCCCTACCCCTATTCCTATCCCTATGCCTGTCCCTATCCATATACCTATCACTATCCATATCTCTAGCCCTATCTATCCCTATGCCTATTCTATCCCTCCAGACTTTCTAGGGTCACCCCTGGTCCACATTTTGGTCGATATCTCGGAAAACGGGTCGCATAGGGTCTTGAAAATTACCTCTTTTTTAAATACTCACCAACACCTTTTATTTGATGCCCATTTTGTAGAAAACCCGTTTGGGGTCACACCTGGTTCATATTTCAGGAAATACCTCGAATACGGGGTCTTATATGGGACCAATAACTACACCTTGTTCAAGCACTCGTCAACACCTTTCATTTGATACCTATATCGTACGAACCCGTTATAGGGTTACCCTGGTCCACATTTTGTGGGATATCTCCAAAACCTCCCCGGATTCTTATACTTTTTTTGGCCATAAACCATGTCGGGCTCAATCGAAAACTACGTGCAAAATTTCATTTAATTCAGTCCAGCCGTTGTGGAGTTAAATCATCAGGGAGGAAAATGCGACTTATTTTTATATAAATCCCTATTGCATAAAACGTGCGATATGTACATGGTTTCGATTTTATCACAAAAATTTATGTAAATAAAAAGTATTTATTATTCGAATAATTCTTTTTGCGGTAAGCGAAATTATTTATTATTCAAATAAAGATAAAAAAAATTATTCATCTACCTATTATTCGTTATTCGAAAAAATTTTTCCTCAATTCTGATACATATCTACAAATATGTATGTATGTGATTTTAGCTCCAACTCCGCTATTTCCATTGATTTTAGCTCCTTGCTCTTCGCAGCGTTGCGCTCCATTGCCCCGAACAAATGTCAAATGCTTCTTCTTATGCCTTACATCATATATATAGTACTTCTATATTGATAGTATTCTATCTGTGCAATGTGTATGAATTCATCCAAAAATTTTGTGCAACTGGCAGTTCTGCGCATGCGCCTCAATTACATTTAATGTCATCTGCAGCGTTGCCACTTTGGTTACTTTTTACCAAAATTGGTTACAATTTTTTCGTTTGGTTACGTGGTTACTTTCGGCCGATTTTGGTTACCTTCAAGGTCCATGTATTGAGCACACCATGGTTACATTCAATTTTTGGGAATGCGCTTTTAATTTTTCCAAACTATAAAATATTTGTTATCCAAATGGTTTTGTTGTATTTTTTTTTTTATCAAATTCAGGAAAATGAATAAGGCAAAAGTGGAAAAAATTCAACAGCTTTCGCAGAGTCTCAGTGGTCGAGCGTGTAAAAGCGTTCGCACATTGCGGTTGAAGATGGAATGTATCACGGGTGCGATCCTCGTGAGGAGCATTCACTTCCGAAAAGGATGCTAATGATGGAAAATGGTTTTTCGTGAAATAGCTATACTCAAATTTCGCTGGAAATAGTTGTTGAAATTTTTCCATTTACCCCCAACAATAAAAAAAAATAAATAAAATAATTTTCGTGCTAAACACTAAAAAGCTTTTAAGTCCAAATAATTTATTTGACACGAGCCAGCGACCACATTAGAAATAAATCTATTCTGGCGAATTTTCGTCGGGCGATTTTCGTCAGCTTTTTGGCTCTGTTCATTCTCATACCTGGCCGTGTTTTTAAATATTGATAGAACGCTACGACAGGGCGATATTTCGATCAACGTTGGATCTGTTTAAGGTTTAAAGATGTAAAATAATTGATATATTTTAATTTTTGTATATATTATTTTGCTACGAAATAAATAGGCCTAACGTTAATGGGATATATGCCTATGTTATTAATTTATTTTGGTTACTTGTTTCTAGTTTTGGTTACTTTTATTTTGGATTTTGGTAAATTTAAAATTTTTTAAGTGGCAGCACTGGTCATCTGTGAATATGTGTGACAAACACATTCAATTGAGTTCAGAGGCGTTTGAAAAAAAAATTGAAAGGCATCATTGTGTTCTAGGGGACTTATACCCCTTTGATTTTAGTTTTTTATAATATATATATTTGTTTATAATTAATATAAGAAATTTGCCACATTTATTTTGAGATGCAAACTTTTGTGAATTTTTTTATGAAAATTAGTGGAAATGTTCTAGAAAAATCTATTTTCTATGCACTCATATTTTTATGAATCGCGGCGGAAAGCGTTCCATGTTAAAATACTGTGGTCCGATCCATGGGCATTATATCAAAAAGTAGAATTTTGCCGTTTGAGGGTTATGTTTGTAAAGTATGTACGTTCGAAGGCCGCCAGCACGGTGATCTAAGCAAAAGTACTGCGAATTTCTAAACTGAATAACAGGACGAACTTTTGGACACAGCAACATATGAGGACCTAAGTTCAGACTACTTTACTCTCCAAACCGACCTCAACAGGGGACTACAGGTAATAATATAACAAGACGGATGAAAGAAAGGACTACGAACCAATCGCTATATGTTCAACATATTTACAGCGGATAAAAGGTGGACGGGTGGAAGCTGCAGTGTTTTTTTCCTGGAGCAGACTGGCGGTCACATACTAACAGGGCACTGTCATCCCATCTCAAGATGGGACTGGTGCAAAGTCAGGCGTACACGGCATGCATCGAACCCGATGCTGACTATAAAGCCAAAAATACCAGCAAGCTAAAATACTAGAATTAAAATTTTATTTGTATTATTAGGTATATGATTTTTAAAAGTATATATGTATACATACATATTTATGTAAGAAATCTATCTATCTATCTATTACGTATGTAAAGATATTTTATTTATTTTATGTCTTTTATTGTCACAAATATAGCACCGCTTCGCCATTTTTTAATTTTTTAATACGAGAATCAAATAATAAATATGTAAATTCCCTATAATTTATTTTATGTGCCGTCACTGCGGTTTATTTTGAATTCATATGTCATTTTTCAAATTTGATTGCTCGGTTTTCTCTTTCTTTTTTTATATGTCAGTACTGTAATGTTGGCTGATGGAACTCGTAGGTATTGCGAATATAGGAGTACTATATATATGCCTTACATGCAGCAAAAGTTTAAAGTTGGGAACTTTTTTATGGTAGATGGCGCTAGTACTGCTGGATGTGCCGATACCCATGCAAATACATACATTCCACTCAGCTGTCAATGCATGCTGCTCCGTCAAAATTTCATTGTGACGGGGCTATCAAAATAACTGATGATAATTGTCTGGCAGTCTTACTTTATACCCGGATATGCATAGTCTCGCTCAGTTTTTATCAGCAATGATAAATAGATCTTTGTTAATGAAAAAAAAAAAAAAAAAAAAAAATGGGGATAAGCCAATTTTGTGTTGCCATATGGACACATACTCAAAGCAATGAATTGGTTGATCATTTCACTCATTTCCCTTTTCAAAATATATCTAGAAGCATGACAAAAGAAACGCGCATCCGGTTATATGCGTATGCATGTATGTATGCCAGAATCACGAACAACGAACGAACTACCGAAACGACGAAAGCCACGGTGCCGAACTCGTCAAAAATCGTATCAGCTACCCCGTCGGTTCGAAGTTAAATGTTGCCAACTATATGAACTATGTTCAAATTAGCGTTACCAAGTGCTGATGCGAAATTGAGCGGGTTTTTCTCAGGTTTCTTATCTTTTTGATAAAACCAAATACATTTTTACTTTATTTTACTAAAAACAATTTATTTAAATAATAAAATAATGGATTCTATTGCGATAGCAGCTTTATTAGTAGAGGAAGAGGGGCAAAGGATTTCTCTGAACGAAAAAAGTTTTTGAGAGATCATAGCAATCCTTTTACTTTAAGTAAACAAGCGTAAATTTAATTAGAGGCTGAAAATAAAAAAAGTCTTAATTTTGCGTGAAAGAAATCTTTACCTTGTCCTTTTTTCTGTTTTTCATAGAATTATTTTTAACTACATACATAAAAGCAAATTGTATACAAAAACAGGGGAAAATTGCAATAACAATGTACCCGGCACCGGAATTTTTCGTTTCTTTTTTTTGCGATAGATCACTAAAATGCAAACGAAATCTTGCGGAAACTTATAATTCATTAATAACACAGTGTTTTTGCGTAGAGCATCCTTATGCATTGCGAAGGCCGCCGCGCTTTAAAAAGTAACCCTCAGCCGACAGAACTTCCTTTCTGGAGAGATTACAGTCATATCATTCACAGAACTTTTCCTGAAGGATTCCTTGAAACATTCTTAGTGGTTTGAAAATAAATCCGGCGGGCGCATTATACTGAAGCCGACCTTCCACCACCTGCAATATTTATTTGAATGCGTCTTTATTGAGACGAAAGTTTTTACTAAAATGGTAAACTGTTGGTAATACACATTCATAATTCGTTAGGTGCTTTTTTATAGTAGTCAAAAAATAATTATCAACTTCAGAAAATGCATTATTATTCTTGGCTGAAAATGTATTTTAATTTCCAAAACCTACATACACACGTAAATCACTCTTCTTATCATTATTTAAAAATTTTTTCTTTGAAGTTTTTCTTTGCATATAACAGCAATTCAATCGCGGTGGAAAATGTAATGGACCCACGCCATGTTTGTGGCTTCTCGCGACCGGTTGATTAATGTATTTACGTATATTCACACTCATTAACACTTATTACAACTTCATACATGCACTTTCATAATTTAATTAAATTTTTATTGTAATTTTTGATATTATGTTAATATCGCCGCAACCAAATACTTGCGGCAAATTTCTGTACGAAAAACTGTCAAAATGTTCGTTCATTCGGTGTTCATAATGCCGATTTACCGAACTTTGAAAGACGAATCGTCGGATGACATAATGCCGATTTGCCGAAAACATCATTTCGGTACCGCCGACGGTGTTCGTGATAGTGCCATAAATACTTGTTATATTAATATAATTACATATAAGTATTATTTATATGTAATGGGGTGGGGCAAATGGACGTCAAGCGGTGATGTTGTCGCGCGGCATGCATATCATTTGCGCGGCCGCTCGCACATTTTGTGATAACGTAAGCCAAGTGTTATAATTGAACAACGCGCCTTTAATATTTATGTATGTAATTGAATTCATGACCTTTCCCACTGAATGGCAATTTTTAGCTAGACGGATATTAGATACTGCGATGAAAGGGGATCGACAGAATGTACCTAGATACATATGTACATATATATCTAGTATCCGCAGTAGCAAACATTCTTGGTTGCGTATAAATCCGCGTTATTGGATCCACGAAATGTTATGTGCTTCATTGAAACATGACTTAAATTTTGCGCCGGTCGTATCTTCCTATGCACATACATACATACATTGGTAGACTTTTCATTTGATTTGATTTGCCTTTTGAAATTTCCAAGCACTTCCTCTTAACTAAAAATCTTAAGTAAGTACATACATATTCCCAAAGTCTGTCCATGCCCCCACGCACTCAGTGAAATTTTGAGTTTTGTTTTTTTATTGCTTTTTTCCTGTTTATGTAGGCGTTTTGTCGCAATTAATTAAGTGCAAAAACATGTTGTGAAGGGATTTTTGCAAATTAATTGCAATTGTCATTAGTGTAGTTTTAACTGACCGCAAGTGAGGGAATTGAAAGCGGAAATTGTTGTGCTACAATCAAATTATGTATTTTGTAGAAGAAATGCATCCAACATGCATGGAATAAGATGAACATGTTGAAATTAGGCTTAATGAGACGAAGAGAACAAATATGTAACCGTTCTTTGAAAGAACTTCTTTGATTAGTTGCTGAATTTGGTAAATGGTTGCATACTTTTAGGCTTTCTAGGAAGCGCTATCTTAACACATGCTTAACCCACATTTTTTTTAGGTGTCAAGAATGATACAACCAGGGTACCATGGATACAAATAAGTAGACAAAGAGAATATATGCTCTTTGATGTATGTAGATCTGAAATCCATTAACTTTGATCACAAGTTATGGTTGCTCTTGTTTGCAAGGACAGTGAAAATAAAAGATTTTGAGATCATGAAGTTAAAATGCAAATAATTTAGCATATAAATTTAGCTAATTAAAAAAGATGAACAATTATAATAATAAATGTTTTATAAGTTAGGTAAGAATATATAAATTTTTGCTTTTATTTTAACTATCTACATACATATATACAATTAATTTCGATGGACATCCATAACATCAGGTAGATAACTGTTTTACTTCGCCATTGGTACCTTTAGGAGCACTGCAATATTTGAATGATAATTAACGTAAATCTATCAAAGCATAATATGCTGTAAATACTTACTGAATTTTCCTCGCAAGCAAGCACACATTCTCCAGAGTTACATTACGCTCAACGTAGTATTTTAGCCATGCCTCGTAGCCATTCTCCCTCAGATACTGCAGTCGCCCATAGTCCAAAATACGTTTGCACATGTCACCAACACGTTCACGCTCGGCGAGTGTCAATCTTTGAGTAGAATTGGCATCGATCAGCTCTGCGGCACTTTGGGCTTGCTGCTCAAGGACACGTCTTCGCTCCCGACTCATACCGGTACCGCAGATTGCCCAACTGGCCATTTTAGTTATCACAGCAAAATCTTTACTCGTCAATCCGTGTGCTGTGAAGAATTGTTTCCCCACATATGTTCTCCAATTGCAACGATGATGACAGCACAAAGCTATTAACACATATTCTGTTGTGCATGGAGCTTTGGCATTATCTTCGGTACTCGCATATTGCGTTATACAACGCAGAGTTAAATCTGTGGCAGCACCACATAAATGCTTCGAGACCGCAACACAGCGCTGTATGCTTCGCAGCAATTCCAAGTCACTCATACGAAAGTCGGCGATATCAGCGCGTATGCGATGGACCAAAGAACGATCTTCAATTTTATTGTCCTTTTTGTGCCGTAGGGACATACGATCAACGAGCACCACTTGAGAACGAGGAAGAGATTCCAGAAGCTGAGCTAAATAGAAAGCAAGTTGTCCCTTACCCGCGCCAAACTCTACAAAGCTTGTGTCCTTTTGTAACTGGCCGTCGTTTTCGAGTATGCCAAGAAGTGCCGCTGTCTGCACCAAATGTTTTCTCGTCTCCGGACCATACTGAGTATTAGCAAGCTCTGCGTCTAGTAGCTTATGCTGCAAATGCAATGACTCTATTGTACTCTCCACAAATTGTGAGTATAGAGTTTTAACACTTCCAACGATTTTACGGAATTCTTCGTCAGAAAGTTCCTGGATTCTTAACTTGCTGTAGTTTGATGATGCATCTTCCTCGACATCCGAACCCGCATTGATTCCCTTCACTATGTAAGCCGGTGCATCGCCTCTGTCACGAGCATTACAAATTTTCAAATGTTTCTGTAGATTTTTTTTGAAAACGGTGTGTTTTCCATCCAGAGGACAGGGAATGCGTGAGCTGCCATGGGCTTCCGTAGGTTGCTCGCTTGATTCAGATTCTATCGCCGGCTGATGCTCTCCACAGTACTTTTGTCCCACTTTCACAGTCATTTTACAAAAGCGCTTCTTGCGTTGCACCCAATGGGCGCAATTCTGTGCACTTTCTTCAACATTTCCAGTGATTTTTGCCTTTTTTGCTTCCACTTCGGTACCCATTGGATTATTTATTTACGTTTTTTTGTGTGACAACAGTGATGCCAATATTCTTGGACCAAAAATCCCTACGGCATGCAAAAAAATTTCCTACTTTTCCCTACGCTAACAAAATTTTTCCCTACAAATTTCCCTACGCCGCATTTTCTCTATATTAAAATAAACACACACAAAATTGATGCAAATAAAGTTTTTATTCAAAAAGCCACGTATGCATACATAGAAATTTTTATGTTACTAAGTATATTTGCAAGAACTTTCTTTTCGTGTTCAAGGAAATGAAAAATTTCCTTACATCTTATTCGTTCAGAATATTTCGGAAGAGTATTTAGAAGCTCGAGACACTAAGGTCCAATATATATATCATCGACTGGCAATGTTACGTGAGGTGACCTAATCAATCCTTAATAAAATTTTTAGTCAGCTTATAAAACATTTTAGTTGACTCCAAATAAATTTCATGTATTACCTGCTTTTTGGCATGAAAAAGTGTCGGTTACCCCTGACTGCAAACCATTTAATGGGCACGGAAGCGCATAACACCCTGGTTTACAAACAACGACGCATCCCTTGCTCTCTCCCCTACGGAGATTCAGGAAGTCATAAAGAAGGCCAAAGCCTCAAAATCAGTCGGACGAGACGGCATATCCATGTTGATGATGAAACATCTCGGACAGAATGGAGTAAGGTTCCTAACGGAGGCCCTCAATTTGTCTCTGACACCCTTGTCATCCCCAATATTTGGAAGATGGCAAGGATGGTCCCCTTAGGTAAGCCAATGTAGGAGAATCCTATCGACGGATATCTCTCCTCTCCCCGGTAGTAAAGATACTTGAGGCCGCCTTACTACCATATATAAACGGACATCTACAACCTGCCACACATCAACATGGATTCCGGAAAACGCACAGTACAACAACAGCTCTAAATGCCATAATTACGCAGATAGTGCGCGGTCTCAACCAACGACACCCCCGCGAGAGAACGGGCCTCGTGGCACTCGACTTGTCGAAAGCCTTCGACACAGTCAACCATGCCATCCTATTGGAGGATTGGAGACATATCGAGCCTCCCGCCGAGGCTGAAAAGGTGAAAAGGTGGGTGTTACCTTCGACAGCCTAGCTTCCTTCTCCGCGCATACAACAGCGATCGCGAATAAGGTTCAAGGTCGCAACAAAATCCTCAATTCGCTAGCCCGCAGCACCTGGGGAAAAGACAAAGAAACTCTTATCGCAACATACAAAGCAATCGGCCGGCCTGCCTTGAACTATGCATCGCCAATATGATCGACGGGGACTTGCAGGACGCAGTGGAGGAAACCCCAAGCCTGGCAAAATTCGGCGTTACGTAATGCTACGAGAAGTCTACTCATGTCGCCGGAACACCACCAAAATCACGGGGCACAGATTCTTCCAGTTGAGAACCATAACATCGGGCTTAGCAAAAAATTTCTCCTGGGACGCCCCCCCCCCCCCCCCACTAGACTCCACAATATACAGGCAGACATTAAAAGAGATACACAACGAAACAGTCTCCACTTTCGTTTCAACCCGCCCCGCGTACCTAATAATTAGAGACCAACCACCACCAATAGCTGCAGAAGTACTAGAGTTGGCCAGCGAAATCCAAGTCACCTTATCACAATTATGGTCGGGCTTCTGTAGTAGGCTCAATTCCTACAGGGTCAGAATCGATCCAAACATACATAACGTATATCCGGCATGTGGAGACACATAGCACTTCTTTGCATGCCACCTCAAACCAACTAACCTAACACCGTTGTCCCTCTGGACAAGCCCAAAATAAGCTGCAATATTCTTGGGCCTTCCGTTAAGTGAGATTGATTACAATTCGTGAGCACAAATCGTCGGCTAAGCAGGGATTAGCAACGCAACAACAACCCTGGGTTAGGGGTTTTTGTGTGGGCGAAGCAGGTAAAAAATATATTGCCACATCAGAACAAAGGACAATTTTGAAATATTGCATACAAGCATGCAAAAACATTTTATTTGTAGTTATTAAAAAATTTTAGGTTCTTAGAAAAATTAATTCGTTGCAAAGGAAACGAAAGTTTTTAACTTCAAAAATTCCCTACATTTAGCTAATTTTTGAAAATCTGTCCTTTTTTCCCTACACTGCAAATTTGAGGTCGAATTTCCTACATGTAGCCTCTTTTCCCTACACATGGCATCACTGTGTGACAAGTCAGCGAGTCACAAAACAGCTGACTAGCTCTGAACACAGGGTGCATTCAATCATATGAAAGTGAAAATTATATTCGTAGCGACAATTTGTTAATTATTAAAAATAATTTAAAGGTATCGCGTGTTTTTTCGCATGAAAGACATTTCCGCAAAATAATTTGCAGCTGTGAGTAAAAAACCCAAACAAGCACCAAAAGATGTACTGAAAAATGTGAAAAGAAGGAAATTAAAATCATTCAGTATATTTCGATTATTTATATACGTGTTAATTTATCGATTATCATTTTTCTCGCCCTCACTGTGGTGATCGCTCAACCTTTGGACCTGTCAATTGCAGCAGGGTGTCTTTGCTTTTGCTTTGCTTATTTGCTTCGAGTTCCTGCTAGTGATCATTGAATTTATAATTTAATTATTAGCTTAAATTTTTGCAAACAAAAAATAAAATATACGGAAATATGGCTCGTGTCCTGGTTGGTGTTAAGCGTGTGATCGACTATGCTGTGAAGGTAACCCAGTTGCAGGCATATACTTCAATGGGTGCAAGAGATTGCCCTATATCTTTATCAGTTTCCCATCGCTTATGCCCATTTGTTTGCATAATCAGCAAGACAGCTGGGGCTAAGTAACATCCTTGCTTTTGTTGAACTTCACCCCACTGAACTGTGATTTTAATCTAAATTCATTTGTTTTAGATACGTGTCAAGCCCGATAAGACAGGCGTTGTTACGGAAGGCGTAAAGCACTCCATGAACCCATTCGATGAAATTGCTGTGGAGGAGGCAATCAAAATGAAAGAAAAAAAGCTGGCCGCTGAAGTGATTGCGGTATCTGTGGGACCAACACAATCTCAGGAGGTGTTACGCACAGCTTTGGCTATGGGTGCGGACCGTGGTGTGCATGTTGAAGTATCTGGCAAAGAATACGATTTACTGCAACCAATACACGTCTCAAAAATTCTGGCCAAATTGGCTTTGGATGAGAAGGCTGATTTGGTTATATTGGGCAAACAGGCAATCGACGATGACAGCAATCAGACAGCACAAATGACTGCTGCTGTGCTGGATTGGCCGCAAGGCACCTTCTGCAATAAGGTAGAGAAGACGGATGCGGGTTTGACAATTACACGTGAAATTGACGGCGGTCTTGAGACAATAAAAACCAAATTGCCCGCAGTGCTGAGCGCTGATTTGCGCTTGAATACGCCTCGTTATGCAACATTGCCAAATATTATGAAGGCCAAGAAGAAACCGATAAAGAAGGTGACACCAAAAGACTTGGGCGTCGATACAGCGGCGCGCATCGATATTCTCTCAGTTGAGGAACCACCTGTACGTCAAGCAGGTGCTATAGTACCGGATGTAGATGCGCTCGTCGCTAAATTAAAGGAAGGTGGACACATTTGAATAATTAGTACCTACAAAGGAAAGCAACGGGAAAAAGATATAAAAAATTGCATTTATGGAAAAAATGATTGATGGTCTAATTTTACCTTAACCCTATGTAGCTTAGCGTATTTTCTATTTTCAATACCTGTAATTGATGTAAGCTAAAAATGTTAACAATTTTTTGCCTTAAGTTTTGCGATTTTCTTTTGTTTTTTATATAATATCTTATACCTTTATTGGAGAACTAAAATAAATGTAGTAGAGATTCGTATTAGAACTGGGACAGCTAACAGTTTTGATTTATTACTATTGTTGTAAGATCATAAACTACTCGAAAGTTTGCGTGGGGCAAGAATAAGCTACCGGAAAAATATCCTAGGCATGATTTAAATCCAGATCTATTTTTCACCCGATTCTCGTGGGAACGTGTCGAACGCTCAATCCTAGCAATGATATCTACACACAATTCTTAACAAATTCAAAGCATTTTCTAGGTGTGTACGCTTGAATGCATGTTGTATGTACATATCGACGCTTCCAAACAATACTGTACTAAGTCGACTTAGTACATTTTCCCATTTTTGGCGTTTTCAAGTAGAGCGTGTCTTAATTTAGATGCTGTCTAATTTTGGTATCAATCGGACAATCCAATCAAAAGTTATAAACAAAAGTGTACATATAATACAACTCGAGATTTTTACAGAATAAAAACTTTGAGAGGTTGCTATGAAAAACCACGTAGCAAATTTTTATTTTTTCTTACGGTTGTATATAAAGCGTACCCTGACTTTGATATTGTCGAGTTTTGGTGTTGATCGTTCAATCCAAACAGAAGTTATAAGTGAAAATATACTTAGCATACAACCGAAGTTTCATATCGAGTTTAAACTTTGAGAGCTTCTCCTGCAAAACACAGTTTTCAGACTTAGTACAGTTTTGTTTGGAAGCGTCGATATGTATGTATGTATGAATGTATGTACATATTAATTTCATTGTCACTTAATTAGTATCAAAACGAAAGAATGTTGCGTCCTTCCCATAAATGGCAGCTTCTCGAGGTCAGGGTCGATCTAGAATACATTTAAGGAACTTTCGATGAATTTTAAAATAGATATGTACATGCATCTGTATTCCGATATTCACTTTATTTAATATATATATATGTATGTATGTATATTGACTTACATGGCAGTCTGTCTTTACTATATAGTTTGTACACAAAAATGTACATATGCATAAAAGTTTGCTCTATTGATTACTATAAAATTCATGCGAATATAAAAATACATATATAAAAAAAATGTATACTCTTATATTACTATTACTATTTTTTTTTTTAATACATAATCAGCATCATTAGCCAAATTGCTACAGCTAAGTCATGAGACGGAAAAATAACTGAATTCGAGTAGCAGAAAAATTTAAGTTTGAATGGAACCGAACGTTCGATACCCAAATGCATTTTAAGAAAAAGAACGCATTACAACATTCTTCACATGCCATTACATATAAGGATATTATCCTCTTATTTCTTGATACAAATGGGTATAAATGCATAAAGAAATGCCTGCGTCACCATAATATTGCTAAATGTAGAAGTTAAAAATATGTGTTCGAGTGCTTAAATACTTAAAAGATGCATACATAATTAAAGATGCCTGCCTAAGGACAAAATACAAACTTTATCCCAATATTGAGAAAATATTTTTTTGGCTAAAAAATTGTTAAGAGTATTGAATTTGTTGCATTGCTTGCAATTCGTTCGTTAATATAGCGTTGAAGAGAGTGATGCTTTAATGCCGACTGCCCAGATTTATCGTAAAGCCGACTTGTCACTGAAACGCAAAATTCGCGTAAGCATTGTGGTGATGCAGGGAATCTGCTTCTGCTGATGCATCTCCGGATTGTCCGGAGTGCAAGACTCAAAGTCAACTGCCACACGTTGGCAGACAAATGTCAAAAGCGTTAGTATATCCAAACGCTTACCATTGGCTGCCAGCTCTGCGCAAAGCGATTGCATAAACCACGATCCACGTGTTGTGTTGCGCCACGAATAGAAACCCGGTATGGTCGAGTAGGCAATCAAGAAATCAGCATGCAATGGAATTTTGTAGCTCATCGACGACTCGCCATCCGTCTCAGTGTGTCCTTTTCGTTTCATTGTCACACCCGGATCGAGGCGATCACCTTGACAAGCCTGTATGAAAAATAGTTTCGGTTTGCCACCCAAACTGGGGCAATGTTGTGGCGTAAAATAGGCCCATATCTGATCCAATTTATATTGTACATCCTTGGCGTAGATGTAGCCAAGTTCGCCATGTGAGAGGATGGCAATCAATATGCAGTCATTGTCACGATGATCCTGTTGCGAAGCCCATTCCACATGTTGCTTCAGTTGTTTCAGGGTACAATCCTTGAAAACGCGTACATCGAAATCCAACTGCTTGAGTACACGCGCTAAATTATCGCAGTCGACATTGGTGCCTGCACGCGACTTCAATGTAGGCACCTCGAAGTTTTCATGATTGAAAATTAACGCAATTCCTCGGTTCTTGTGACGCATATTATATTCGGCTGCATGACGATCGGTTACCATGCGCGCAGTGTAACTGTGATAGGTGCTGCCATAACCGTTGGCCAGTTGACCGATAGCACCACTGCCTGTAGCTGCAGCACTTCCACCACCGCTATAGTAACCACCAGGAGCACCACCACCTGTAGCCACTTGATTGCCGGACGTTGAACTCAGCGATCCGAAAGCGTCTGTTAAATCATCGTTTGTTGTTGTTGTACCCACTTGATCTTCCGAGATGCTCATTGTGAAATGATTTGCTTAAATACTTTTGTGTATGCGTGTATGTATGTATGTACCTGCGATTGATAGAACAGGATTTTGGTTTACACTTTTAGAAACTCCTCTAATAGATGACTCACTACGGTGTACTTGAACTGAACACTTTTGTTATTAGTGCTGAATTGTAGTAAAACGTCGGTGGTTTGTTGTTTCGCCTCTATTCGTTTGTGTTGCTTGTTGTATTTTGATGGCTTTTGCTTGCGCGTTGTTTTATTCAAACAAATGCAATTTCCTTTAAAATGCCATTTTTAATGCAGCTGTCATGGATAATTAGAGGATAACGCATCCGTTGAGGTAATTTCTTCTTCTTCCTACAAAAGTTTGACACACACACACGAAGCCAAGCATTTTGTTTTTTTTTCTGCCCCGTCAACTGTCAAATTCTTTTGCATTAATGTTTCTATGACATTTAGCAGCCTACCTGCCTGCTCCTTCCTAATTGCTAGTTGATGGCAGCTGTCAAATTTGCCCGACACACAGTTGCATTCGTGCTGCGCTCAAACATAAGGCCTAGTATACAGTGTGGGATACCGAAATTTAACCTTAATTTTCCTTATTTCGTGTTGAGAAGAAAACTCCCCTGACTAACCATATAACTAGACATACCTGACCGAAACACAAATACATGACGTGCAATCTGACGTTTACCAATGCATTGAAAAATCGTAAATTGACGCGTCACATGATATATTTCGATTAATTTCGGCAACGAATGTGAAAAATTTCTTCAAATAAAAGTTAAAAGGCAAGTATCTACCTATAAAATTGAATTCATTTAAACCAAAATGCAAAAGCGACATTTTCAAAATTGCATGAGCAAGGAAAAGAAGTTGTACGAGCAGAATTCCAAAAAGTATAAAATGCTCTTGGAACTTGCTCAAACAAACAAATGTTCTCCTATAAACAAAGTGGAGCTAGGAGATGTGAATAACGAGGAGGGGCCCAGTTGCAGCAGTAAGGTGATTACCAAGCAGGGAAGTGTGGCGGAAAGTGCAGCAGGATTACGTGAAGGCGCTGCATATTTTGCGGAGATAATTGGGCTTTTGAAGACCATCAGTGCCAAGGTTGAGGCAATCGAAAACCGTTTGAACAACGAGGTATGTACTATGTATGTGCAGATGTACTTACGCATGATTTTCAAATATACATACATACTTTTATATGTACGTATTTCGTTATTTATTTTCAGATGGTGACAAGGGCAGAGTTTGCTGCGCAAACGAGCACCGTTCGTGAGATTAAAGTGCTTACCAAACACGTTGCAGGAACCCTAGCCCGCATGACAGGTGATGTCAGCGATCCCATTATGGACGAACTATCGGCTCTTATACCTTTGAGCTCCACTGCAGCCATACTAGAAATGGAAGAATTGCTGGAAAAAGCTGATTATGTGCAAGCGATGGTAACTTTTGTACATTTTCTTCGATTTTGGAATGCATAATAATTTGCAATTATATTCCAGGTTTCAATTGTATTGAAACTAAAGGGAATATCTAACGACATTGATCCAGTGGTCAGAGCGTTGTTTACGGACGAGGTGCTACATGATTATAATTGGGATGGCAGGGCGGAGAAGCGTGCTTTTGGAGACTTGAAAATTGTTGGAAAAGTTTTATGTGGTATACATATATGTTAAATACCTGCTGCCGTGCTCTTGCTTCTAACATTAAAAAATACTTTATTTCTTTTTAGATGTTTTCAAATACCTTGGTAACAGGGAGATTCAACATCAGTGCCGTAGATCAATTGAACTGAGCCGCAACAGGAACAAACAAAGAAAGTATTGCAAAAAAAATAAAACTAAAGAAAATAGTTTAATTTAAGTACGACTGTCCGCCTGGGAGACAATTGCCCAACATTTCATTCATTTGTTTTTTTCATATGACAAAAAACTACTATTAAAAGAAAAATATTGAAATCCTCATTAATTTTGAACAAAATGGACTATTTTTAGTTTTAAAATTAAATAATATACTACAGTATAATTAATCTAGTTATAAGTTATGTAAAAAAAAATTACATAAATATTTGGAGATAGTAGAAAGCTATCTAACTTTAATTCCCTAACTTTTAATTTTAAATCTAATTGGTATTTTTATTTTTTCCTTAAATTATTACCTCGTATAAGGTAACGTAAATGGATTGAATGAATTGTTTTTTTAACTTTTAAATGTCCCCACAATACATACTATGTAATCAGTAAATAAAATGTAAATATACATTCATACATACATACATAAATAAAACTAAAAAAACTTAATGCAATTTTTTTTATTCAGTTAGCCATACCTTATGTAGTTAGACCTGCCACTGGTGCGGATATAACTCTCAACGTGTTTTAAGGCCAAGCATCTCTCCCAATTCGAGGCGTGCTCCTTAATTTTTTTTGTTTTTTCCCACTAATTGGGCGGACCTACCAGTTATACCGGTTCCGAAAGGCGAATGCATTTTTCAAGCAGAAACACTCGAAGGTATGCCGCCCAGTGCCGAGAAATGGCCGCCGTTTTTTAAGAACCGAGAAATTGTGTTTTATTTCTGTAGAACATTAATTAAATTAAATGTTTGTTGTTGGACCGGGCTGGGAGTTGAACCCGCGAACATTTGTATGGCATGCGAGCACTGTACCTACTACACAACAGCGGATACAACTGTTTTGCACGCAAGGATGGGCATTTTTCAACTACCACTCATTTTCAACTACCACTCAAATTGAGTGGTAGTTAAAATCAGATATTTAACTACCACTCAGAGATGTTAAGTAATGTACATGTGTACACGGTAAATTTTTTTATTTCGTTCTGAAACCACTAAATCTTGCGCCCCCAGCGGGTTAGGGGGCTTAGAATATACCCGTGGTAAGGAATAGACATATACGCCGACAGTGATTCCGGCGGCGGCGGCGCTTTTCCAAAAACATTTCGGCGACGGCGGCGACGCCGGCGTGCTTTTTTGCGCCGGCGCGCCTGCCCTAAATCTACAAATCACAATCCTTATTCAAATCTTAATTTTATTTAGTTACCTTAATAGCGCTGGCTGAATGGAATAAATAAACTAATTTCCACCATAAATTGTTGAAACTTTTTTATTAACAGCAAAAAAACAATTGTTACATAAACTAAAATATAAAACAAAGAAAATAAATATTAAAGAATATACACAAATCCATATGTAAGGGTAAATTTAAATTCATTTGCTTATTTTGTATGATAATGAACACGCATACATATATTTACATACATATTTATATATATGTATATAAGGCACTTTAAAATAAATATATGTATATACAGTGTTGGAAAAAATAATAGGGACAAAATTTTGCAATTCTCCATTTATTTCATTTTAAGACCAAATAATAGTTACCATATATTGATGCTTGCACGGAGAGGACATGCTTCAATGACTCTGGGGGGGGGGTTTTGTATAATAATTTAATTTTTATGAATAAAAATAATGAAATGTATAATTTAAGTTGGAAATAATAATAGGGACAAACTTTAAATTCGATTTTTTTTTCCAAATAAACTATAATATTACTGCTGCAGCTAGATTTAAACTAATGTTTAGTTGAAGCTCCTTTATTTTTTATAACTTCCTTACTTCTTCGTGGCATAGGGTTGACCAAATCAGCGCAATTTGCAACTGGTATTAATTTTTTTTCCATAACTCTTGCTTATTTTTCCATTTTAGATCGCCCATCGTCTTCTTTAATATTCCCTATAGGGCTGAGGTTCTACAACTGTGAGGGCTACTCAAAAACAGCAACTTTCTTACGTTCAAACTATGAGATTTCGATTCTGGAGGCATGTTTGGGATCATTTTCAGCATCTAATGATATCAAGGAGGGTTGAAATGGTGCAGTTTTGAGTAGAACAATTAGCAACAGACCTCGATAAGTAGGACTAAATGGAAGAGATCCAAGAAAAGTTCCGTATCTGAGAAAAAATTATGTAAGCCAACGAACTGAAATTTTCCAGTAGCTTAAATTCTTTAGGACTGAGGCTAGTAAAGTAGGGAACAGCCAAAGTTTTTGTTAATAACTTTTAACCGGCAAAAAATAAAACATTTCCGCATTCAGCTTCGTGTTCCTGAGGTCAAAACACGTCGATTGGTTCCTTTTGTTAATTTTGAAGAACTTTAGCAGTTAGCAAAACTAGGAAAATATGTATACATCTCGCTCCATACGGGTATGGAGCGCCAGCGCACGCCGCCGCGCCGATACGCCGATTTCACGGATTATGGCGGCGGCGGCGGCCGATTATGAAGGTAATCGGCGCGGCGGCGGCGGCGTCAATCGGCGGCGTATATGTCTAGTAAGGAATACCTGTCGTAAGAGGCTAGAAGGTTGGTTATGGCCAAAAAAATCATTCGCATGGCAGTCGGGCTGGTGTCAGGAGGGACTAGTACCCAAGCGTACCGGATTTATCCGGCAAAGGACTGTCACAGCCCCTACACTCCCCAAAACCTTCGGGGATTGTATTGGTGGCTACAACAACAACAACAACTAAGTCTTGCGTAAGACCTACTCGAACCCAAAACACTAAAGAAAAACCGTTAACTCAATCATAACCAATAAATTAAACGCTCATAGAGAAAAAACAACAATTCTCATATTTAATGCTATTTCAACCCAAGGCAATTTTGCTTAAACTGAATAGTACATTTCATTCACTGGAAGTACTTAAATACTTACATACACATTTAAACTATTCGTATTGAAAAACGAGTTCACTTTCCTTGCAATTTCGTTCGATCCATTCGTCGAAACGTTTCGATGCATCGATCGTAAAGTAATTACGCCAATCTCCAATTTCGCCTTTCCTTATAAATTTACTTTCCTCATCGTTATTATTATCTTCGATATTCTTGTTTTGCCCATCGGCAAACTTTTTCAATAAAGGTTCCAAATTAACAGCTGGATTTGCCTGCATCTTATCAAATTTCAAATGCTCACAAATGCGTTCCAAATCCTCGTCGGTTAGTTGGTAATCGAGTTCGAGAAAATCAGCACAACATCGTACCACCTTCGGTAGATCGCGTTTCATATCTTCGTATTTTAAAAACAATATATTCGGAGCGTTGCGTTGCTGCCAAAAGGGCAAGACGTGATTCCAATAGGAGCCCATCGGCGAACGTTCATCCAGAAAAAGTTCTAGAAAATCTTCAAAGGGACCACGCATGCCGTGCACCAACTTGCAGTAGTAATAGAAAGATACGCAGAGATCTTTCGGATTACGAGCGGTATAAATGATCTATAATAGAATTTTAATTATCATTTAAAGAAGGAATTCATTGGGTTCGTGGACTAGAAGACAGTTAATTGCGTAAATCTTCCTTTCTACTTACCTTCGGTTTGACAGTTTGCAATGCGCGCGGCAGCAGATCCCATGGCAGATGCGAACGACAAAATCGTGGCCGTGACATGTTTCGCACAACATCAACCGTGTTTCCAATGGAATTTCTATTTGAAATTAATCAAGAAACTAATGCATATTGTTATAAAGTTGATTTCAAAGCCGACTTACGTGACCCACTCATAATGGTCCTCACTGAAGAGCGCCGACAGCTCAATCAATGGCGAACGCAGCTGTTGCATCTGTTTGGCGCCCTCGAAATTTAGATTATTGCCCAGCAACCATATCATCTCTTGGGCCCATGTCGATCCTGTGCGTGGATAGGAGATCATCCAAACATCATCCTCATAGATGGGCAGATCTCGTATGGATTCTGCTATGTTCTTGAATTTCCGTGGCACCACCACATGTCCAGGCAGAACTTCGATGAAACACTCCTTTTTGGGAAAAAGTGCATCGATGCGTTCGGCAATATTTTTGTCCAATTCCTTGAATGTCAACTGCATCGTTTTTGATCTTGAAGAGTGACGAGTGTACCTAGTGCAGTTTGTTGTGCTACATCCGTTTGCGTTGAAGTCTCGTTAGAAACTAATGCACTTTGTGGCTGCAGAGCCATTCCGAAGTGAGAGAAATCGTTGCAAATCGCAGTGGGCAGCAGGAAGTATTTGTTGTTGCAGCTGCACAAGTGCAATTGTTGTTTTCTGCTTTTGCCAATTTATTTTGTTTTTCTCTTAATTGTATGTTTTGGTGGAAGATCTATGAAAATGATGGTGAAAGCAATAGCGTTTTCCACAACACATTTGCACCGCATCCGCAACGAGCATTGGCAGCTTTTCAATGCAACTAAATTTTTCATAGTAACGGTTGGATTTATCGCAAACCGGTTGATTTGATGGTGGCCATTAAATTGGGGTAAATAAATGTAGGATTTATGTTTGTGCATACATAAGTTTGTATATATGTATGTAGATTTGTAGGCGCACTGGAAAATATTTACAAAAGCATAATTGCGCAAAGCATAACAAGTTGCAATCAAACGATCCAATTCACCGATTGCAAATCGGAAAATTATGTCAAGTTTCAGCGGAGAGTTTTCCCTCGTTTTGCCATGCAGAACGACATTGATCCTCTGTAGATATTTTCAATGTCTGATATACATACCTATGCGCATACATATCGCACACTAAATCAAAAAGCGTTACAACTCAAAATTCAAAAATTTTCAGGAGAGGCAAAAAACTTTTTAATTTTTATAGGCAATGATATGGGAAAAGGCTACGTATAATAGCTCTGTTCAATAACAAAAAATTGTTACGAATTTTTCGTAAAAAATGACAGCTCTCCATATAAAAATGACAGTTTTTACGAAAAATAAGTAAAAATTTTTTAGTAATTGAACACAGGTAATAGTTATTTCTCAGTTAATAAATAATAGCTTAAAAAAACTAAAAAACACGCTTTAATCTTAAAAATTGTACTAAAAATTGAGAAATAATTTAATTAGAAACAAAATGATGAACGAAAATATAAGAATTTAAGGAAAAGCGTGGGGTGCTCAGTATGTCAAAAAATATTTAAAATCGGTGTTTTTTTACTAATAATTTAATTTTGACTTTTTTGAGATTTCATATATCGTACTCTTTAATTTCGCAACTGGGTATATTTTTGTACTAGTTGTACGAATCGAATATTTTCATGTTCAAATATTATTGAGCACCCCCACGCTTTTCCTTAAATACTTATATTTTTGTTCATCATTTTGTTTCTAATTAAATTATTTCTCAATTTTTAGTACAATTTTTAAGATTAAAGCGTGTTTTTTAGTTTTTTTAAGCTATTATTTATTTTTAACTTTTTAGTGAAATTTTTCATTAAAGGATGTTTTATGCGGACGCAAGAATAAAGCTGGGGTTATAGATACTTAACGTAGCATGGAAAAAGTTGAGAAACGGGCCGCTTTATGCGCGCTCAGTAAAAATCTAAATTGATCAGACTTCTATGTTACGCTAAGTGTGCGTTATCAAATGTACTCAAACCCCATTGAACAGAAATTTTGAGTGAGTTTGTTCATGCTACGTTAAGTACCTATAACTCCAGCTTAAAAGTAAAAAGAAGTCTGATGGGATGTGGTGTTCTCCGAAATAGATCTACATACATACACATATGGACACTGAAATAGGTGTAAAATTTTTTCTTTCACAGCCTTACAGCATTCGCTATTAAAACGAAGTTTTGCTTAGTTATATGAATAATGTACTTTACTAAGACGAATTATGTTAAAATTATTTAATTTCATTTATTTAAAGGAAAGTTATATCAGATAAACAAAAATCTCCTGGACACTGAAATAGGTGTGCAGCACTTTTTTTTTCAAAATCTCAAAAGTAATTCAGTTAAAACTTCTTTATTCAATTTATTTTTATTAGATAGTATATCTGTCATTGTTTTGTATAACTTTGGCTAATCTATTGGTTATGGATGTAGTTAATTTGTGGCAGTTTTCTAATGGAGTAGTAGTAGGAGTAGTTCCCGCGCTTTCTGCCAAAATGGAGCTTTCTTTGGAAATGAAAAGGCTGTCAATCATCTCTGAATATCACTACGCAAGGTCTAAATTGGTTTTGGATCAGGCAATTCGCTTAGCCATTCCATACAGGTGACATTTGCATCGTGGAAAAATTCAAACCTCAATAACCCAAACGTGCTTTGGGTCGTTTTCTTGTTGAAAAATCCTTTTATGTGACATGTTTCCTTGGCAATATGACAGCTTAAGATTCTGCTAAATATCCCTGTACTTTATAACGGTCAATGTCTCCTTTAGCGAAAATAACAGACCAACACTTTTCCAAGTTGCACATCCTTAAACCATCATGTTTCCACCCCAAACAATATAGTCCATTTAATGCATCACAGATCGAATTCTTTGTTGTAATATTTGTGGACATGATTCCAGAAGTTCATTACGTCGCCCAAACGGCAAAGGATTTGCACCATTCTACATCTAAAAGACGATTAGGCAAGTGGGTGGAAACATAATATGCCACTTGGTAAATTCTTGGTATGTTATTTTCGCTAAAGGACACATTGACCATTATAAAGTAAAAGGATATTTAGCGGAATATTAAGCTGTCATATTGCCAAGGAAACATGTCACATAAACGGATTTTTCAACAAGAAAACGACCCAAAGCACGTTTGGGTGATTGGGCTTTGAATTTTTCCACGATGCAAATGTCACCTGTATGGAATGGCTAAGCGAATTTCCTGATCCAAAACCAATTTAGAACTTGCGTAGTAATTTTCAGAGATGATTGACAGCCTTTTCATTTCCAAAGAAAGCTCCATTTTGGCAGAAAGCGCGGGAACTACTCCTACTACTACTCCATTAGAAAACTGCCACAAATTAACTACATCCATAACCAATAGATTAGCCAAAGTTATACAAAACAATGACAGATATACTATCTAATAAAAATCTATTAAATAAAGAAGTTTTAACTGAATTACTTTTGAGATTTTGAAAAAAAAGTGCTGCACACCTATTTCAGTGTCCAGGAGATTTTTGTTTATCTGATATAACTTTCGTTTAAATAAATGAAATTAAATAATTTTAACATAATTCGTTTTAGTAAAGTACATTATTCATATAATTAAACAAAACTGCATTTTAATTGCGAATGCTGTAAGGCTGTGAAAGAAAAACTTTTACACCTATTTCAGTGTCCATATGTGTATGTATTTATAACTTCTACCAAAAATCCCAATATGCAGTGAAGTAAACTAGCTTATTATGCAATATTTTCCAAACCCTTTTATTCAAGGTTTTCCAAACTAGCTTCCCAAACGTTTTGTTATATTTTACAATCAGAAAGTGAAGAGAAGTTGAGGTGAAGCATTTGAAAAGAACAAAAAAAAAAGAAACCTGATTGAATAAATTCGAATTTAGACAATAAAGCTCCGAATACGTTTGTAGCGTAATGGTGAGGTATGCTGCCTACGGACCAAGGAGCTCAGGTTCGAGTCCCGAGTGGCGCATTTTTTATTTTATTTTTATTTTTATTTTTTATTTTTTTATTTTTAGAGAAATTTTTTTCACCTCACGTTTACAAAACATCAGGGCCGTGCGCAGGAATTAGCCTTGGGGGGGGGTTTTTAATTTTGGTTTGCATTCGCATACATTTTTCGCTAAGATAAACATATTTGCTGAAACAGATATCCAGACCCATACACCATAAATTTAAATGTTCTGTAACTTTTCTGAAACTCATTATGATTCATGAAAACCTAGTTAACCAGGTCCTGAATAGTACACGGAAAGAATTTTTTACTAGAATCAATGCCGAGACGAGAAAAATTAGACTTTTTTGAACTTAGAAAATAATTTCTTAATATCAAGAAAATCCAAGAAAATTGGATTTTAAATAAATAAGTAAAAATTTTCTTGCTTCAAGTGAAATTGGATTTTAAATAAATAAGAAATAATTTACTTAGGGTGTTTTTTTCTTGTTTTTTGAAATAAATTAAGAAATTATTTTTTTGTTGCAAGTAAAACTTTTCTTATACGAGCTTAAGTAAGTAATGCGAGAGACACACATCGTAGTATAGTAATATTTCGATCTATACCACATATGTGTCACCCTCATATTGTAGTTTAATTGAAAATTTTCATAGCATAGCCAAATCATAATATTGATATTCTAATATTCATACCACATGTGTGTCTGAGGCATAAGAAAATATTAAATATTAAATTAAGCAAATATTTTCTAAAAATATTAAAAACGTAAAAAATAAGGAAAATGAAAACTAATCATGAGGGATTAGAAAACCATAATTAGTCAACTAGTATTTTCCTAGGACTTGTTTATTGAAATGACAACATTTTATTTAATATAAATGAAGATGCAAATAGTGAACTCCTTATACCAAATGCTTCACTAACAATCTGAGAATTTCTAAAATATTCAGAAATATGCAAAGCGGATGGCAAATGAAAAAAAATACATGTAACTTTGGAAATGCAAATTCAGCAAGAAAATTCGCTCAAGAAAACGTTTTCTTATTAATTTTACATTTTTTTTCGCTGTATTTTATTGTTCCAATTCGTCGAAACACAATTTTCTTAAATTCTTCTTGATATTAGCAAAAAGATTTTCTTCATTTAAGTAAATTTAAGAAAAGATGTTCTTATTTATTTAAACATTTTTTTTCAACATTTTTTTTCTATAGATTTTGTTAGTGTTCTTGAATAAGAAAATAATTGTCTCATTTTTGGAAAACTCAATTTCTTATTTCCAGTAATAATTAAGTCAATTTTTCTTATTTCCCTAAAAATTTTCTAAATTGAGTTCAAGAAAGCATTTTTCTTGATTCAAGTATACAAATTTCTTTCCGTGCACTGTTTACAGTACTTGTTAATTGAAACTGCTCACTGTTTTCACAAAATGAACATTTTTTGTTATCAGTACAATTTTTTTAAAAATGCCAAACGAACATATGCTACACAACTTTGTAATTTCGGAAAGCTCGAAGTGCAATTCAAAGTGCCGAACTTATGTATTGGCCAACCTTATTTTTTGCAACTTTTACCAATTCTTCTTCCGTAAAATTATTGTAACTAATATTGTCAAAAATTATGAGTCAAAATTCAATGCAAAATTTATAAACTGTATTTTGAAAATTTTTGCAAAATCATTGCAACTTAGATTTGGTCATGGGGGGGGTTTAACCCCCAAAACCCCCCCGTGCGCACGGCCCTGCAAAATATTGTATAAAAATGTAATTAGGGTTCCTTTTCGTTGATTCAGCACTTACTATTAAATGAATTACAAACAAAACCAGTTCTTGCTTTGCATACATATGTATGTACATGCGATTGTTTTTATTGCAAACACAACAACGACAAACAGAAAGCTTGTTACACAAAACACAAAACCAGTTCTTGCTCTGCATACGTATGTATGTATGTACATTGTACATGCGGTTGATTTCATTGCAAATACAACAAACCCAAAACAGAAAGCTTCAAGCTTTATTTTTGAGTGAATTTATGCATTGAGTTTATCGCCATCGCTATGAGCGATCGCTGGCTGTTGTGCGTTAGTTCGCTCGCTATTTGAGTGGTTATAAGTTTTTCTTTGAACATTTGTTTGTGATTTGAGAAGAATTTTGAGAAGAATGCGTTCGTGAGTGAGTTTTTCCGTACCCTGCAAGCTTGTTACTTATTGGCTTGTATACGGGAGTGAAATGAAATTCATAGAGGCTATTTTGAAGAAAGGTAACATAAAAGCCGCAATGTAGCATAAAATATAATGTTGAATGTCCTACTATATGATGCCGTTGGGCTGTTGATGTTATGTTGCGAATCCGGAGGAGAATAGAAATAATAGAGGGAACACAAAAAAGTGAATGTTTGAAAGATATAATAATTTAGTTAAATGTTGCAACTTTTAGGATGGGATGAAGTTACATACATACATATATACATACATACATACATACAGGTGAAGCTAATAAAAGCGTGTTAAAAAAGACTCTGATGGAAAAAATTTTTTGGCAGCCGCTAGAGATATATTCTGTGTACCAATTTATGGAAGAAACCCGATTTCGAAAAATTTTGAGTTGTAACGCTTTTTGATTTAGTGTGCGATATTTATGTATAGGTATCTGTTTGTATTTTTTCACCAAATGTGAAAGTGTTCTTCAGACTGGGTCTGTATTCAGACTTTTCATATCCACATATTCGGTATAAAGATTACGTATATTTTATACGCCACTTTAGTATGCACCTTTCGAATGTTTCACTTTTCAAAAGTGTATGTAGGTATGTGTGTACAAAAAGTAGGTAAACGATTTGCATAAATTCTTTTTGAATTAGATATTTTGAATATGAGAAGAATACCAAAACAATTTTTGAGTGTAATAAAAATTGCGCTCAAAGTTTTATAGGACAGCTCAAGGGCTTTCTGTTGAAACTCATGCATTCATATATGAATATAGAATAGTACGAGGGTCACTGCAAAATTTCGCGGAAAATGTAAAGAAAATTACAAATTTCATTATGTAAATCGCTTTACTGCTTCTCAAAATATTCTCATTTAAGTTCTATGTATATCTGCATCCGATGAAATAAATCTTCAAAGCAATTCTGTGGCCGCTGTGGTGCAGTGGGTAGAGTGCTCGCCTGCTATGCCAGAGGTCTCGGGTTCAAACCACGGTCCGAGCCAAACAAATTTTTCTAATTAGTAAAAATCCAATTATTGGGTTTTTTAAGAGCAGCGGTCACCTCTCGGCAGTGGGCGGCATACCCTCCGAGAGTATTTCTGCCATGAAAAAGCTTCTCACAAAAAATGCATTCGCCGTTCGGAGCCGGCATAAAACTGTAGGTCCACCCAATTAGTAGGAAAAACAAAAAGGAGCACACCTCGAATTGGGAGAGAAGCTCGGCCATAAAACTCGTCAGAGTTATAATAGCGCCATTGTATTATTATAATTCTGCCACTCTGAGCGAGGTACCTCCAAAACTAACGATTCAAATGCTTCAACGGCCTTTGGTTTGTCGAAATAAGAAGAATCCATTGGGTCATAATTCCGGCGAATATTTGAATTGAGTCATTAATTGGATGTTGTTAATGCTCAAAAGCCCGACAGCTCCTCATGCTGTGTGAGCGCTTGCATTGTCATGATGAACAGGGATTTGGCGGTTTTTTGCCATCCCTTCTGCTTTCAACGATAACTTCCTGCAAACAAATTGAACTACACCAATCAGCATTTAACTGTCCTTAGATCCTCTAATGCAACAGTTGCAGAATGACTAATTTTTCCAAAGAAATAACGCAATCTTTCTTTTCGAAACGCTTCGTCAATGCGCTAATTTTGTAAGTTCATTTTTGAACACCCATACAGTCGATTGCTGTTTAGTTTCAGGCTCATGTGAATATATCTAAGATTCGTCACCTCTAATATTATTATATACCGAATTTGAACGACTCCCTTCTAGCAGTTCCTTGCAACACTTGGCACGTGCAGGTTTTTGTCTTTTTTTCAAATTGTGTGCGATCTTACGACTGCAAAACTTTCTGACATGCAAGTGATCGTAAAAAATAGTATCTATTTGTTTCGCAGAAATGTCTAAAGTTGCCTCTATCTCACTATAGTTTACAGGCCGATCTGACAAAGTCGTTTCAAGCACAGCATCAAAATTTTCCGCGACGGCAGCAGAGGTGCATGTATGACCTTCGCGAAGATGGTCATCAAACGTTGGTATTTTTTTACACATTAATGCGGAGTTAAAGCGTATCCAAAATCATAAAAATCATCACTCGGAAGTCACGATTCAAAATTTCCATTTTCACACAACGAGAGTAGTTAAATGTTGTTGAAACGAAACCGAGCAGTTTCAAATTGAACTGTCAATTGAATCGCAGAATGCTGCCAATGCAGGAAGTACTTGAGTCCGCTAACTTTTGCATTGACCCTCGTATATGCATGTGTGTATGTACGTTAAATCTTAACTGTTTGTGAAGTGCAAATCGTAAACAAGCTTTGTTCCAAAAGAAAGTAGGTAAACCAAAAGAAATACACGTAAACAAACAACCTGAGTCACGTCGATCGTTTGGGTAGAGCGAATTGCGTGAAAGGTACAAAAAGCAACAAATTATACCCAGGTGTAGTTGTTATGGACAACAATTAGCATACCTAGTGTTCATATTAAACTAGTTCAATGCACTCAGATTGAAGTAAGCTAGTAACTCAACTAACAGCTGGGTATACACATGTTCCACTTCACCGAATGAATGAAATTATTTTCTTGTTTTTTTGTTTGTTGCTCTTTAGCTGAAGCAGCACTGACGTGTATCTTTGTTGTCAGCGCCAACCGTTCAACGGTTATTAAGCAACATTACGCTTCTCACTAAGTTTACATTAGCCAATGTGCTGCCAAGTCTACTTAAGTTCAGAGACTTCTGCAAGGTGAGCTGAGTTTTTGAGCATGAATTAAGAAAGAGATGTGATTCATGCAGAAGTTACCCGTTGCATGATAGAAAGAAAGAAAGTTCCTATGAAAGTATAACGTCTTCAAGCCAAATCAGCAGGCAGCAGTACATTCTTTTCTTGCTAACTAAACGGACGCTTTTGCGCATGCGCGGTGCTGACTGCTAAATAGTAACATTCGTGCCTTAATCTCATGCACACACACACAAATCTGCCTTGAGAATTTAGGTGTGCATTTGTGTGTTTGTTTTAAATTTACCTGAGATTGTGCTACAGCGGATGTATGTAATATGAACTCTGACGTAAATCAAAAATAAATACATACATACATACATATTTGAAATTATAATTCGCTACGTGAGTGTAAAATTGTGAAAGTTAATCCCAATACTTGTGTATAATCGCGAATTCACAACACCCAACCGATTATGTTGTTGCTGCGCAAACCCCTATTTCTGCTATCCTTGCTTTGTCTGAACGTATCGCTCAGCTTCTCGACGAGTCAGCAGCAGGATGATGCGAATCCATTGCTCGACATGGCATCCATGTTCATACAAGAGGCTATGAACAGTCAGTCGGGCAATGACGGTGCTGGCGGCGGCGGTGGCGCTGGTCTTGCAGGCGTTGCATCGCTCATCGGCAGCTTCATGCAGGCCAATGGTGGTGGCGCTTCTGCCGGCCAGGGAAAAGCGGCTGGAAATGGTGCTATGCAAATTCTCTCCGGCATCGGCAGCCTGCTAGCCAGCGCTGGCCAGAATGGTGCACGTTCCGGCAGCAGCGGCGGCGGCTTTGATCCTGCCATAATCGGTAATGTGCTGGAGATGTTCGCCAACACCGAATCAGATGCAAACGACGCGAGTGGCGGAGCGCGCAATCAGGCAGGTGGTGGTGGTGTTGGTGGCGATAGCGGCATCGGTTTGGACTCCATACTACAAATCGCTTCGGCGTTTATGAACGCAAATACTAATGGCGTTGAAAGCGGTAAACAGCAGAAGACACAGCAACACCATCAGCAGCGCCGTTCAGTGCAAGACGGTCCGAATGCACGCGACAATGGAGTTGATACCGAGCCGGAGGATGACGTTGGTCTCATGAATCTATTGCCTTTGGTTGTGCAAGCAGTTAGCTCATTTGCCGGTCCCGAGGGACAGCAAACGCAAGAGCGGCATAAGGGTCACGCTTGGGTGCTGCCACCATTTTTGGAGCATTTGCATGTGGTGTGGGATCATTTTTCGAATTCGGAGTTGGCCGATGCGCTGTACGCAAAGTCGGGCATCAATAAAATCTTTAGGGTATAATTAATGCTGCCTGCTTAGTTGGGGTATAATATTTACATGCATATATATTTTTCGTAATGTCTTTTTTTTAGGGTTTCAAGGGTCGCGATGGTAAATTGGACTATGAAAAGCTGTTTGATTCGCTGAATAATCAGTCATTCCGCAGACGTTGGATCAAGTCGGCGACACTCTACTTAGCCGATTGGGCAAGTTATCTGGCGAATCCGGAAGTGTATCTTAAGTAAGTGTTGGAACTCACAAGTGCAATTTGAATTGCTAAAATAAGGAATTCTATTAGATTTTCTATTTCCGATTCGTTAGTTTTGTTAAAATTACAGTTAATCCAACCGTTACTCTTGACATTTAAGAACTCATATAGTTCAAGATTGTTTTGAGTATAAATGAGTAGCGTGTATAAAAACAACTTTCGAATTTACTCATTCACTCAAGCTATAATAGCAAGAATGCAGAATCAGCGTTGCCGTTTGGGCCACTAAAGTGGTAATTTGAACCTTTTTTAAAGCCAGGCCACCTGAACCCAACTTTTTGAAAATATGCAATATTTGAACCTTTTTAAAAATTTGGGCCACTTTTGGTCCTTTTTTACTTTCAAAACTATAATTGTTAAATAATTTTTAGTTTTTTCTTAAATATAAGAACAAAAAACCTCTTTGTTACTATTTTACTTTGCATTGGCAACTCTCCGTTTCGAAAGGTTCTTTATTTAATTTGTTTGCCAACACTACCCTTGAATACTTTGAAATTAGGGCTGTTCGTTAAGATAATGAAAACGCACAGAGCAGCCCAGACACACACAAACACATATAGCGTTCGTTGATCCGTAGGAAAGTGCAAGAAACGTAGGAATTTTACCAAAATTTATATTCTTTGCACTCATATTCGCTCTTTTTTGGTAAAATTCCTACGGTTCATGCACTTTCTTACGGCTCAACGAACGCTATAACAGTTTTTTTTTTAATTCCTTGCCTTTCTCGGGTTATTCCGTCTGCTCAACGAACGATCATATTAACGCTGCGTTAGTGTAGAGAATATTTTAAATTCCATTTCTTTATTAAATAAACCACAAAAATATATAAAAATGTGTTTTAGCTAAAAAGAAATTGGGACCACTTTTTTTTAATTTTTTGAGCCACCTTTTGAAATTTTTGAGCGGCAACACTGTGCAGAATAGAAAAGAGCATTTCGCCGTTTAAACTTCATAACCACCTAAGCGAGACTTTCATAACCGACATATGTGCCAAATATTAAGATTGAACTTCTGACGACCAACTCTACAACTTCAGTGCTGAAAACATTAGAAGGAAATATAAAGTTTTCCGAAATTCCCAAAGACAAAATTTATGGTATGGAACGATAGATCTGGGCGTCAGGAGTTTAAGTTTGGCAAATCTCAATTTTGGTATAGGCGATTATGAAAGTTTCACTTAAGCAGTTATGAAGGTTTATACGACGATTTGTAAATATGTAAATACAAACGTAATCTTCAACATACTCATACTTGCACCAAAACTTGCTTTTACCAATGAGTTGACCTACTTTCTGTTAACTGTTCGTCGCGTTTTGTTGGCGGTGGTGGTGCGGCGCTTTGATGACATGCTCCGGCTGTCATGCACCACAAATGCGCAGCGCAATCAATGAGCGTTGTTGACGTTACTTTTCTACAAATCTGTACTTAAATTAAAGTTGTTGTAGTTAATTCATTAGATTAAAACATTAATCATGTCATGCTAATTTTATCAAGTACAAAAATAGTAAATTGGTAGTCATGATACTTTCTATGCCATACCAGACCACGTCACATCAGATTTGTAAGATCTCTGTTGGCGATTAGGGACAATAGTTTCTTAAGATCTATGACACAAAAGCTTAAATTTATCGAGAAAGAAAAAATTCTATATATAGAGAAAACTTGGGAATCTGACAGACAAAACAAAGTAAACGGTGTGGGAGCTACAGATGCGTTGCATTTTATTTTAATTTTATGACGTAATTTCCATTCTAGTATAAGCTCAATTGATAAGAATCACCAACATACAGTCTTCTACTCTTTTTATTAAGCATTTATGGCTGTATTAGGGATGGGCAAATTGCAAAAATATATCGATATATATTATATCGATATTTAAAAAACATCGATTTATACCGTGTAAAAACATTGATATCTCAATATATCGAAGGGGTCGACTTTCCATTAAGGAAGCACGCCTCGAGAAAAACCACTTTTTCGTGGGGTTAGAGGTGCTCTCACGGATCTCAAAACTGAATTCGAAACTTGCCGGAGGCTTATAGTTTACTAGATATTTGTTGTTAAAGTTGGATGGGTGTATAGATATTCTACGAATGTTGAAGCATAAATATAAGAATAATATAAGCATTGCTTGAAGAAGAAAGTAATCAAAATTCAAACCCCCCGGACATTATGGTTATACCATTTCCTAAAAAAATGTCTGCTGCTAAATTCAAAGCGAATCAGAAATGTATGAAAAATGTCGAATTAGGCACGAAATGTCAAAAAATTATCGATAATCGATGCTCGGTAATTCAAAATATCGTCGATATTATCGGCTGTACTATTTTAAAAATATCGATATATTGATATATCGGTATATATCGCCCAACCCTAGGCTGTATTAATTTCCACTTGTAAATTTTGGAGGTAACAAGTCATATACATACAATGGAGAAATTAAAAGAGTTTAAAAGTCAGAAAAGACGTAAAAGTTGAGTTTATATCAAGGCAAATTCATTCATATGGTAATGGTAAGTGAACAGCTGACTTCTTCTTCTTCTCGTTTTTAACTCGCCGTGTACAGAAGAATGTCATACAAAGAAATATTTGACTTTGAGTTTGACATTCTGATGGACAAAAACTTAAAGCGAATCGAGGCGAATATTACCGAATTCGCCCTGCCATTACCATATAATGAATTTGCCTTGGTTTATATTTTCATTTGGATAAATATACACAATATTGAAATGCTTTCTAAAAACAGCAAGAAAATTATAGATAGTGAATGGAAAAAATTATATTTTAGCTGGAATGTTACAATTTCATGCTGGTAAAAATGGAAACAAAAGTAAAATAAAGAAATAAAAAGTAAAAAAAAAAACACGCTTACCAAAATATAACTTTCACTTTGGCTGCCAGCGTTTGGCGCCGTTTCACTTCATTATTAAAATTTAACTGTGTCCCTAGTATATTTCGTATACCTATTTTGTACATACAGTCGAGTCTGGATATAGTGAACTAATTTTTGCACGGCCTGGTCATAGTATCCAGGCTGTTCACTATATTAAGGTTGACATTTTTTTTAAATAACATAGTTTATTTGATAAAAATTCATGTCTGTAAATGTAAGATTAACATATCATTGGAATTATTTAATACTTTGGAAAATACAAATGTTTATATGAATGTTTATTTAAAGAATTCGCGAATAGATGTTTGCTTCTTGCGTTCGGAAGGTGATTTTTGGACCGTTTTCTCGCGCAGGCTTGTCAGTGCTAGTATGCCAGCAAATCAGTAGTGTTGGCTTCAGGTCATGCGATTACGAGAACTTTTTTTATTCCCGAAATTGTGGATTTGGCTACACCATACGTATTTGCCAAGGATGAAACACTAGTGCCTCTTTCGATTTCCCCAACAATTTCAGCTTCTTGCTTTAACGAAAGGAATTTCCTCGCAGGCATAATAAAACTTAATTTATTAACACACAAAAACTTTTAGAAACAGATAAAACAGCACACATTCACGCAAAAGCGGTCTACATCCGAAGGGAAACAAATAAACTCTGGCATCAAATTGAATCATGTTTTCCAGAAATAAAAATAAAATGAGCATTTTCGAGGAATACCCGATTTTATACACATATTTCTGGTTAATTTTTGGTTTTTGTATGTCACTTTTGCTTACCGTTGCGTTTAAAATTTTGTTCACTATTTAAAGGCTTTCGATAGTTCACTATTTAGAGTACTCTATGTAAATATTTCGGTGTTCACTATAGCGGGGGTTCACTATATCCAGACTCGACTGTACATACATTCACATGTACATAGGTACCCATTTATGTAATTACCCAATAGACCAAAGGGCTTGAGAATAATATTATAACAAGCTTACAAATATAAGCGTTAAGCTTGAGGAAAGCTTGTGTAAAGTATTGAAAAAGTCTTAAGAACAATTGTAGAAAAATCAAAACGGCACCCTTTTTATAAGCTTACAAATGTAATTGTAGAAAAATATTACTTGTGAAAGCTTGGTGTAAGCTTATAAATACAATTGTATGTATAAATAGTAGAAAAAAGAAAAAAATAAATTTTTATTTGCATTTTTCTTTTCATTTTCTTTCCTTCTTCACCTTTACTGCAATGTTCTTTATTTTATATTCTCCTCCTGTTTCGAACCATGACATCAACCTGAACGGTATCATATAGTAGGACATTCAACATTATATTGAATTTTATTGAGGCTTTTATACTTCCCTTTTCCGAAAGAGGAATAATGAATTATATGAATCATTGTAAAACCAAAATTTAAAAAAATTTTACAGCAAGCTTAAAACAATCTTATAATTAATAGTTTTTTAAGCTTTCATTGCAAGTGTAAAGTAAGCTTATTGTAATATTGTTTTCAAGCTTGTGATCCTCAATTATTACAATCATGCTTGTGAATAAGCTTACAATTAAGCTTATAAAAACTGTATTGCAATAAGCTTACAATGGACAATTGTTATAAGCTTGTTCTCAAGTCCTATTACATTTCGCTTACTTCCTGGTCTGTTGGGTACCTAACTTAGATCTTTAGTTTTCCATTTCATTCGTACCTACATACATATAGACAATATTTACTTACATCTTTCGCTTTGTTTTTTCTTCACACAGATATTTCCAGACGGCTCACCTGATGTTTAATGGTTTCCTTAAAACTCAAGGTTATCCAAAGAATACCTACTTCGATCCCAGCCGCGCTAGTGAAACCATATCAAATTTGTTGGATCATGTGGCCAAACATCATCTGAGTGTGAAAATCGACTCACGTCAATATGTAAAACCGGCTGTGGGTTATGCCAAAGAATTGCTGAAATTGGGTCAAGCGCGAGGTCTACTACAGTTCAATGCTACCGAACTGAGTGACAAACTAACAGATACGCTCAATTTAGAGGTGAGTGATAAGAGTGAGTGCGATATTAAAAAAAGAGTGTAAAATAACTATTAATTGTGAGTGGAGTTTAAGTCATGACTCATGAGTTAAGTGGGTACGCATGCGCGTAATAAATATAAAAGTAGAAACATATAAAAAATTTAACTTAATAAGTAGTAATATAACTCTAACAAGCTTTGGATCGAGTTTATTCTCCGGCCCTATTCAATCAAAAGAGATGATGTACCTACCCAGTCAGTTTTGCTTCATGCTCCACAGTACTGATCAGAGTTCGAAAAACTCCTTCTTTTTTGAAAACTAAATTCTAAACAAATACTTTCAATACATTTTCAGGTCATCGAACCCGTTCTCAAGGTGCATCGCGCTTATAGATTTATCATGAAATCGCCACAGTGCGACCGTTATGTGCTCTGTCAGTTGAATTCTCCAGAACAACAAAACGCAGCTGGCAATGCACGCGGCCTCATGTCCGGCGTTAGTCCGAAAATCGTGAAGATTGGCAGCATGGGCGCTGCGATATTTATTAGCACCGAAACTGGCACGCCGTTCTGGACATTGTTTGGTGTGATAAATGCGCCGCATAATTGCGAGGTAAGTGAACAAACAAGAAAACCAAGAATACCGGTATTCAATTAGCACATGACAAGAAGTGCTTTAATACATACTTGCGTGTTTGTGCTAGAGTGTGACACAGTTTAAGCTAAAGTAATCTGTTGATCATTACAATTTGATAAGCATTTTATTTTAAATTAATTTCTGGTCTAGTTAATTATGTATGTATGTATGTACATATTTTTACCTATTAAGACTATTTGTTTGTTTTTTGTGTATACATCAATTCTAGGTCAAATATCCAGTTGATTGTAGTGGATTCCATGAAGGCGAAGCCAAAGTGACCACTGAATATGTGCATAATGAATTGTGAGCAGAGAAATTCTTGAGAGAAGCAAGACAACCCACTTTGGATGTGATGATCTACAATAAAAGCGGCAATAGCCATGCAAAAGGATTGTGGCGGTGTAATATAAGTTGATCTTAGTTAGATTTTAAATTATATTTAAAGCAGTTTTAAAGTGAATATAGAAAAGATATTAAAAATAAAGAAAATAATAAAAAATATGGAAATACATAGTAACTTGAAGAAAATTCGAACCACGTGTAGGTGGGGGAAAGTATTTTGGGTATAGGGTATCAAGTCTGAATGTGCAGCACAGTTGGGAGCATATTGAAATCGTATACTAAACGACTCGGACTCGACTTACGAAGATTTCAATATAAAAGTTGAAAAGCTTTGGTTACTCTTGTTTCAATCGGTCTATTGGTGTCGTGTTGTTGTTTCGTGCGAAAATCTATTTTTGCACCTTTTTTAGCCTAAACATTTTTAATTTCGATGTTCACTAAATACGTAAACTTATTTAAATTAAAGAATACTTCTTTTTCAAAGGAAAGTATTGCCTTGTTTTAATTTGAATTAAATTTTTTTTATATTATTGCTATCTTATCATAAAAGCTACTACATGTATGATATAGGCATTTTAATACTAATCGAGTTTTTGTGCTAAAAATACACATTACTCAAAGCATTTTTAAATTTTATCTCTTGCTGTTTTCGGTAATCTAGAGCTCTCCATTTTTGATATGGTGATGAATCACACTTAACACTACACGAATATGTACGTCACAATAAAAATAAGGCTAGTTGCTAAAATTATCATAAAATAAGATAATTTCTACAATATACATATCGCACCCTAAATCAAAAAGTGGCACAACTCAAAATTTTTCGAAATCGAGTTTTTTTCATAAGCGGGTATACGGAACATATCTCTAGCGATTGCCAAAAAGAAACTTTTGAATAACTGTCTCTTTCGACCGAAAAATAACCATTATACCTGGCCCTTTGCCATACGATTGCTTTTAATGAAAAAGTTTTTCGGCTCTCCTGAAAATTTTTGAATTTTGAGTTGTGCCACTTTTTGATTTAGGGTGCGATATATGTATATATATATATTTAACTGAGTATTTCATAAAGCATTAAAAATACATACATACAGTGTGCATTATTGTTGAAAGCAATTCGAAATGTACATATGAATGCAGCGTATTATTCATTTCTTCATATTTTTGCATACCCAGTCTACACCCTCCTATAACGGTAACAAACAATTGAAAAGAGAATGTCATCACAAACATACAAAAATACATACATACATTAAATTCAATTCATTGTATGTACATTTTTAGTTTTATTTTGCCACTCACCTTAATGCCAGTGCCATCAACAGCTGAACAGCCAATTATCTGCCAGGTGCGCTCCTCTAAGCGCACCAATTCCACCTTCTCTGCCACTTCAGATGCGGTAAGCGCATTGGCCAAATCCTGTTTGTTGGCGAATACCAACAATGGCACTTGCCTCAATCGATTGTCCATTAACAGTTCGAAGAGTTCGCGGCCGGTTTCCGATAAACGTTCACGATCTGTACAGTCAATTACGTAAATCTGTGCAGGGAGAATAAACACTTTTTATATCCTGATTTTTTTTCTGTTTTTCTTTTTGAATTTTTTTGTTTGCTTGCTATTATTATTTGTTGCTGCTTTTGCAACTGTGTAGCATTCATTGTCACACATACCAAGACATCCGTGTTGGCGAAGTAGTTTTTCCAGTACGGCCGTATTTTCCATTGACCACCAATGTCCCAGACATTGAGCTTAAAGCCATCGGCAGCTACCGATTTAATGTTGAAGCCAGCTGTTGGTGTTACCTGCCGTAAATATAAATATGTACGTACAAACGTATATAAATATCATAGATGGGCATACTGCAGTAAACTCAGTAATTCAGTAAAAAAGCTGCAGTAAAGCTTACTGAATGCTTATAAAATTGCAATAGCTATTAAAATATTACTTTATGTTGCAAAATATTGGAGTTCGAACTGAAAAAATTTTCGGTAGAAAGTCAAAGACAAATATTTTACTGCTTGAATATTGGTAATGCATTACTACTGCTACTTGAAACTGCCCATCTATGATAAATATGTATTTACATACACACACATACATCATTAATGCATTGTGTAAATTAAGAGCAATCATTATTGTTTTGTTTGCATTGTTTTTTTTTTTTTTTGGTTATAAATGCCGTAATAAAATGTTTACCGTCGAAACTTCCTCGGATGCCAATTGTTTTAGTATTGTCGTTTTGCCAGCATTATCGAGACCAAGTAACAGTATTCTGGCTTCCTTGTCGGGGCTGGGGCGTAATTTTCGCAACAACGACAACAAACCCTGAAATGAATGAAAAAAAGGTAACACAAAATGCATCTAATATGAAATTAAAAAAGGAAATTGTAGTGTTTTAGGTTTGTAAATGCATGCAAAAAGGTCTAGACTCTAGACCATAACTTTTCATTGGAGTCTCAACATATCTGGCCCCGTGGGGTTGTCCACATAGTCTGTTCTGGTTTGTCCACATAGCAAAATTTTTGATGTGTAAACATCTTTGCTGTAGCCATGGTATAATGAGAAGGTAGAAGCAGGGTACCCTTATAAGGTAGAAGCACAAGGGTTGATTTTTTTAGTAGTATTTTTCGAGACTACCCTGCAGTAAATTTGTTTCACTGCTGAAGGATCAGTGAAGATTCTTTGTTGAATATTCATCACTGTCGTCATAACTCAGTATATTTTTATTTGTTTTGGTTTTTTTTTCTGAGGAAAGCAAACCATTTATATGAAAAATTCATCAGTCTTTTTATGAAAGTATTCACTGATGCCTCCTCGTCATAGGTGAATTGCATCAGTGATTCATAAAGGATTCATTGCGGATTTTTACTGCAGGGTAACCTTGAATTGTCAAATCTTGTATATGTGTGCACACACATACGTACATTTGTTTACCCAATAAACATTTTAATTTGCAACTTGAGGTTCATCCGAGAACTAACCATATTCTCAAACATCAAACGTTAGTTATCAAATGAAATGGAATGGAATCAATAGATGTATGTATGTACTACATATTTGTATTCTGATGTGATGTTCTTCATTTACCCGTGTAGGCGAATTTCGCCGATGCCTTTCGACAAGTTACGTGAGTATATTAATATCTTTTTTAATATATGTACACATATACATGCCTGTGTATATATATATCGACGCTTCCAAACTACTGTACTAAGTCGACTTAGTATGTTCTCCCTTTTTTAGCGTTTTCAAGTATTGCGTGTCTAAATTTAGATGCTGTCAAATTTTGGTATCATTCGGACAATCTAATCAAAAGTGTACATATAATACAACTCGACATTTTTACAGAATAAAAACATTGAAGGCTTGCCATGAAAAACAACGAAACAAGTTTTTTTTTCTTATGGTTTTATACAAAGCGTACCTTACTTAGATGGTATCGAGTTTTGGTATCAACCTTACAATCCAAATAGAAGTTACAAGCGAAACTGAAGTTTCATATCGAATTTAAACTTCGAGAGCTTCCCCTGCAAAACACAGTTTTCAGACTTAGTACAGTATTGTTTGGAAGTGTCGATATATGTTGATTCTCAAACTTAGAAACAATATCTTCTCAACGTTTGAGAATTTCTTTTTCAGTGCTTATTGGGAAAGATCTTACGATTCTAAACTGTCAAATTATATTGAGTGTGGGGATGTGTGTTCGCCAATTGGACAATTCACGTTTGACAGTCTAGCGACATGAGGCAACAACAAATATAATGGAAGGGTTGCATTTTTCAAAATGCTTCTACCTTCTCATTATACCATGGGTATATATATATAGATAGACATGTACTTACAAATGCTTGCATGCATAGCCGTGCAAATGCAAATATCAACAACAACAGCAACGAAGCGAAGTGAAGTTGTTGTTGTTTTCTGCAACAATGCGACAAATAGGCAAAATAAAAAGGACCAACCTGTTTGAACATGTATGCAAATGTATGGATATGCACACCTACATCTACCTATCTAATTTTCTATGCAATATTGGTATCAAATGAAAGGTTTTGAGCAGGACTTCGATATGAAGCTCTTTTCATTGTGACCCCTAGCCCGGGTCTCCAGATATGGGTCAAACATGGACTCGGATGATCTTGCATGTTTCTGAGCAATACAAAACAAAACAACATAAAATATCAAAAGTCAAAAACCAAAACAAACAAAAACAACAAAATAGTAGCAGTCACAATGACAACAAAAAATTACAAAAACGATAGTCGCCTTTTAATCCATAGAAAACCAGGAAAAAAGGAATAAGGAAAAGGGAATAAATATCCGATTTCGAAACAGTTTACACATCAATATTCATGAATACCCGTTATTCACGCTTTAATTTTTTTATTATCATCGTTGTTTCTTTCATTTGCATATACATATGTACATACATACTTGTGGATGTGTTTTGTGGCATAGAAATTTAATCCCTGGCATCCATCCAATACTTCTACAACAAAAACTCAATTTGAAAAGTCATTTTCTTGCGACTTGAATTTAATTCCGACTAATTTGTGAATCTTATTACTAACACAACGCATCTGTTTCATTCTTATATGTGCAAAGACACGATTTCTGGCTTAATTGCTCCATTTTTAAGTTAAATAAGAAAAAAAAAAAACAATTTAAATACTTTGCAACATCAACGGCAGAAATTTTCATTTCCGGCTATTCAGCCGCAATATTTCACCACACATCATTTACAACACAGTTTCCACAGCCACAATCCACTCTTACGTGGTGAATTCATTTTGACAGCTGAAAACAGCTGTTGCAATTGCGCAAAATACAAAAATAACAACATTGCCCGCTACTCCAACGTTATCTATGACTCCAACGATGGCCGTTGCGCTCCAAGAAGCGGAAACGTTACCGTAGCAACAAGTAAATAGAAATAAACAAACGATAATTAATAAATTGAATGGAATTAGATTTCACAATTATTGCTATCGCGACATATTGGAGAGCCAACCATTTCGGTAAGATTTGTTAATATTTATTTGGACTTTTGGAATAACATCCGGTTACCTACCATATTTTTAAAAGGTGTATCTTGCTGGCTGTGGACGGAATAATCTTTCACAAAACTTTTGGTGCTATTACGCAAAATAAAAACAACCACCACAAGCGATAAACGAATTTAGACTAAATGAAACGACAGTAATAAATGAAAGAGCAAATGGGAGTATAGCGCCAACCATTGTAAATGATGTACATATGTATGTATGTGGGTATGTAGATACTATAGTACCTCGGCCGGCACATACTATAAAGGGGAGCTACGTTTAATATCATTGAGAAGCAGTGACAATGAAAACTAGGCGGCTTTTAAATTGACAAAACAGTGTGTGACCAAAGCGGAAGCGAGCGGGCGGTTGAAAGAGGTATGGCATTGCTCTATTTATTTTAAGCTAAAAAGCTCTTAGCAGCTGTGTACTTATGTACATACATATGCATTTATTTGTTTATCTTGTACCTATACAGCTATTATCATCTATCGCCCTCCGCATGAGTCTACAAACGATTCGTCATTGGTTACTTTGGAGAGACAGCGAATTTATTTGATTTAGAGAATAATGCCCACATTTGTTTATAGTGGCTTTAATGGCTTTGGACAATTCGGCGGTGGTAGTCAGCGAGGCGGAAACAATTTTACAGGTGTGTGTGAAAATATGTACATACGTACCCAACAAACACTGAGGTTAGTTATCGATTTGAGAATGACTCGAGAACTAGCCTCATTCTCAAACCTGTAACGTTAGAGGACGACTCGAAAATCTATCGAGAATCATAGCGTTCTCAAACAAAAGGGTACCTAATTCTCAAATCGAGAAAATTATAATTCTCGAATCGAATTCTAATGTAGTTCTCTAATGAGATTCTAATCAGAATTTGCAAATACTTCCAATTGAAATGAAAAACAAAGCTTTGTCTCCTTTTACATGATTTTTTCATTGTTTAGATATTATTAGCGCAATATGTGCCTAATTTGCATATGATTATATATATTGACATGTATATGTTTACCACATTTATAAGAACTGAAATTTAAACAAAACTCAGTCTTATTATTTAAATTAAAGGTACTTCTTGTACTTTTTAATGGAAAACATTGTACTACGGTAATATTAACTTTACCATTTTTTAGTATCTAATTTCAATATATGTATGTATATTCAATATAACACAGTGGCGTAGTAATGGTCCCCAAACCCCCCCCCCCCCCCCCCCCCCGAAAGATTCGTTTTGACCATAAAACCATCTTTGACTTTATTAGCATGCATTTCTTTTTCAGGAAAAAATCAATGAGAATAGTAATTTTTCGAAATTGGTAATTCGAAATTTAGCGCTTTTTCACGAAGTATTACTTATAATTCTAGCGTTTGTTGAGCCGTAGGAAAGTGGAATTTTACCACAATTTACATTCTTTGTACTTATATTCGCTCTTTTGTGGTAAAATTCCTACGGTTCCTGCACTTCCCTACGGCTCAACAAACGCTACAATTATTATACGGTATTGCTGTTATTAACATGCTAATAACAGAAAAGTAACGCCCATTATTTAAATTTCAAGTTTTCTTTCAATTACTTATCATCTTAATCAAATAATATTAGTATAAACTACAATGGGAATAAATATGCAATGTATAAGAGTGTCTGAACTTGAGATTTTACTTAATGTCTGTCAAAATGGAATATTAAAAAACTAAATTATATAAGAAAATTATTATTTATAACCGTAGCACATAGGTAGATTTTCAAGTTTTATGCGGCCAAAAATATTTTATTGTGTACATCTATTCCAAATTGCTTGTTTAATGCAAAATTTTAATAATTTGTGTTAAAAGTAGAGCTCTCGATTTTTATTGAACATTTTCGAGTAGCCCGAATAGTTGTTGTTCAAATGCTCGAAGAGTTGTTTGTTTGTTTATTACCCGTATGTTTGAACAATTCGGGTATTTTGAAGTTTGTTTTTTTCTTTTGTTTATTATTATTATTTTTTCTTTATATGTAGTTTTTTTTATTTTTGTTTTTCCGATACACATTTTTTTGTTTCAAACAAAAACGATCAGATCGAATTGCTCGATACCCGGGTATCTAGGGCTCTAGTTAAAAGTCGATTTTATTGAAAAATATATACAGTGACTCAAAAAAAAAATCATACGCCAGAATTTTTAAATTTATTTCTAACAGTTCTGTCGAAAATTTGACTCTCTTATTTTCGTTTAAAAATGTAAACAATTTTTCAATAAAAATCGCCTTAAGCAGGATTTCTAAGCTTATGGAAAAATCCGAAAAATCGTAGAAATTTCTAAAAGTGGATTAAAAATTTCAAAACGCGGCCAGAATTTATAGAAGATTTTGAGGAGATTTCTAAGTGTACTGTTATGTAGCCAAAAAATTTTAGTGTAAAAAGTGCTATTCTCAATGCTGTAAAAATTTCCGTCGATTTTAGTAATTTTTTTCTGTAGGGTGTTTGCGTTATATGTACGTGAGACCGTTCCAATTAAAATTTGCGAAAAGCCAATGAAATTTTTCAAAAAGTTGAATGTTGCATATTATTATATTACAATTGAATGAGCTGCAAAATTGCATACTCAAAAATCTTCTAAAAAATGTAGCTTTATAATCCTTAGCCCCTTTTTATGATAAGTACTTCCTTAACTTTGAAAAATTGGAAATACTAAAAATACTGCCTAAAAAGTTAACAATAATCGCTGCTAAATATCTGGATTACTTTCGAGCATCACCTACATTAACCAAGATATGCGTTAGAACAATAAACATTAAAATTAAATATAAAGCACAAAAAGAAAATTATTGTAGGTACATATGAAAAACCCTGTATCTAGTAGTGAAGTGCGGCTTTGTGCGACGTAATTTTTTGTCGGCTAACCACTAATTGTACTAGATATCATGTCCGAGGGTTAATTTGACTGAGTCTGACAGAGCAACATAACAAAACCAATTTTTAACATGAAAAAGAGTGATAATTTTTTTTTAAATATCCCAACTTTAAAAGCTTAAAACTATAAAATTAGAATTATTGGAAACCAAGGATATTATTGAAAAGTGTTAATAATTACTTGAACCTTTAGGATTCATCACGAATGAAATGCTTTAAATAATAAATATTCAAGTTGAAACTAGCACTTAAAAATATGTAAGAAAAAAACAAAAAAATTAATTTCAGATATGCTAAGTTACGACCATCTGGGGCAAGTGCAGAGTATGGGGTCGGGAAAAAAGCGATGAATTATTGTTCCCCATTCTATTTCCAATATGTGGGTATGTTTTTTTTCTGTAATTGTAACAATTTTACAAAATTCAATTTTGGGCGCATAAAACTTGAAAATCTACCTATGCGCGTAGATTTCCAGAAGAGAATATGAGACTTACTTTTGAAGTATAGTTAAAGGCCCTTGGCAACTGACAATCTGGCATGTCAAGCAGTGTGTATGTGTGAGTTTTTGTGTGTGTTAGTGCAGTCGGCAGTCGTCGTGCTACGCGTTCTTGTTCGGGCTCGCGTTGATGAGAATCAAATCTTTTAGATATTTGCGTCAATCACCCGACACTCACTCATATGTATACACTTCTTAACATTCCAGATTTTAAGTGGCCAAAGGCCTTAAGAGTTTGATATATGTATTATAAGCGATATTTGTGTACTATAATGTTAAATTATAGTCTGAAAAAATTAAATTTCGCCAGCTTAGAGTACAAACTGTGTAAGTCCACTTTTATGAAAAAGTGTATTTTTATGTAGAACGCTAGAAAAATCAAATACGCACCGCGCTAAACAAGTCTGAGATACTTGTCATATTTCGACTCATTGTTATTCAGTGATAAGCAAATTGTGTAAGTCCAAAAAGCGAAAAAAATTGTGTAAGTCCAAAATATTTATATGAACAGAAATTTTTTTTCATTGCGAATTTTTTTTTTCTTTTTTGTTTTTTGTCTCTCCTACAAAGTTTTAAAAAAGGACTTACACAATTTGCATTCTAAGCTAGCGATTTTTATCATTTGTAAAAAAAATTGTAGTTTTTTTGGTAATTTTAATTTTGGTAAATTTTAATTTTGGTAAATTTTTTACATTGGCTGTGAGCCCCCCCCCCCCCCCCCCCCCAAAATTCTCTAGCTACGCCACTGATATAACACAGAAATATATTGAGAATTGATAAAATGCGTGAGATTTGGCTCCTTCTCTAATCACTCGCTAATCGAATTCTAGTGTAGTTTTCAACCCTAGTTATCGATTTGAGAATATATAGAGAATTACACTAGTTATCTAAGGTAATCTTGACAAAATTTCTAACGTTAGAGACTGTGTTTGCTGGGTAGTTCTTTTTTGTTTTGAGTGAAACTTTATTGCCTCATTCGAGTGTAATTCCACACAAAACAGAAGGGATATTGTAAGAAAATGCTCAAAATAACTCAAAATTTTCTGCTTAAGCGCTTGGATTTTATATTTACCTAGTCTGCTCTGAATTTCCACATCTACTAATGCTTTTCTATTTATATTTAGAATTTCCTTTGGATTTCCAATCGACCTCATCGACGAATTCGTTGCTTATCGCAGCAAGTTGGAGCTACAATGCTTATGCCATAGATAATCGCCTGTTATTAAAGGGCTTCTTATCCAACACACCCAATTCTGAAATTTCTATAGAAGCAACACGAGAAATCACGCAATTAGCTGCCTGTGATAGATTTTGTTTAGTGCTAAACGAAAATGGTGTGCTATTCAAAATTCGACCTGAAATCGATGGTAAATTGGAAGAGGTTAAACTTGATGCCGGTGAAGTACAACAGCGTCTACCTCCGAAGCGTTCCATTTTCGGCGAGTCGAAGCTAACAGCAACAAGATCAGACATTTTGCGCATAACACACATCGCTTGCGGTTCTAACATCGCCGTTGCTGTAAGTGCAACGAATGCAGTCTATAGTTTGCCTAGCAAGATTCATCAATTTCCAAAGCATTTTCGCGTGCGACAATTACAATGCGGATTCGAGCATGCTTTGCTGCTTAGTTGCAATGGCGATATATACAGTTGGGGCAATGGATTGTAAGTCTTGTTAAACTATACTTTTTTTAGCTTTAATTTTGAGTAAAAAAAAAAATCTATTACTAAATATTTTAAGTCGAGGACAATTGGGACAAGATGTGCTGCGTGTGGAGGAGGCTCCTGTGCTCATAGAAGCACTGGCAGGCATCAAAGTAACTAAATTAATAAATTTCCAAATAGAAAATCTGTTATAACTCTTCAATACAATTCCAGATAAATAGCATTGCCGCTGGCGGCTGGCACAGCGCCGCCATCTCCGCTTTTGGCGATCTCTATACTTGGGGTTTCAATTCAAATGGTCAAATGGCTTTTCGCATATTTAAAACAACTGCCTCCGGCAATATTAAAGCGCCAACTGTATTCACATTGCCACAAATTGTCGATATGCCAATGTGTAAATGTTCAATACAATCCAAGGAAACGACAAAAAATGTTGACGCAGTTGAGAATGAAACTTTTGAGAGAGAATGTGCGCCGGTGCGTGTATTTTCTGGAGCACGTCACACTCTAGTACAAATGAGTTGTGGTGCATTGTATGCGGTGGGTTGGAATGCATATGGACAATTGGGTTTGAGAAGAAAACTAGAATATGCTGACGAGTTTAAAAATGTGCTGTACAATGCTGAGGGAGCGCAAATAATTTGCGGGCCTTGGTGCACTTTATTGTTAAAGGATAAGTAGTTAAAATCGTTTTTTAAATACATAGTTTTAGTTAGAATACATATACACTGTAAAATTTGTATGTAAGTCGTATTATATTATAAACTGTACAGACGAATTCGTTAGGAAACCGAAATTTAACATGTGGTCGATAATGCAGTCCATAGCTAAACCGGGCTTTTATCCTCCGGTTAGCGTTAATCAGAGGTGGAGTAAACGGCCCCAAGTACACCACACGTGCTAATAACAAATGTATCTTAAATTGTTTATCCATGAACAATTACGGCCTTATTCCGGTGTGGTAACATAATTTACTTTACTGGTGAAATAAAGAATCTGGTACTTTAAACACTCTTTTCGTATTCTGGCAGCAGAAAATTAGGTTACCACCTCAATACGTGGTAACATTTTGTTACCATTTTCAGCCCGATTCCATTCCGTTCGTATGGAAATGCTTTGACAGTGTTACCATTTGTGCCAGAATACCAATTGAAAAGATGGTAACAATTTTCAGCAACATAAATTACCAGTAAAGTAATTTTCCGGTAACGCTCGGAATAGCAGTGTTAGTGGATGAATTAATCGCTGATCTGTACTTTTTTATATTTACTAGCCTAAACAATTAAATCAACATTCTATTGCAGTTTGTAATGTACAATTAAAGCAATTAAAGCGTATAACTATTTAAACTGACACTGGTTTTTTTTTATTTTTCTTACAAGGTGGTCAAAAATTATTTTATATGGCATTTTTATAGCATGACTTAATTAATGAATTAAATATGCAGTTAAACTTTGTTATTTCAAACCAAAAGCATTTGACCTCAAATTTTGCCAAAAATGCGGTATTACTTATGCAATCAAATACTGTATTCGATAATTTGAAAACTTTCAGAAATGAACTCTCAAATTTAGCTAAAATAACGCTGAAACTACGTAAAATCCAATAATATCTAAGTACATACACAGTAATGTGGACATACATACTTACATATTTATACACGGTAGGCAGGAAGCGACGATAGGTTGCATGAAAATGTCGAGAAAAAAGGAGAGTGGGGTTGTGTTATGTGATGTTTATAGATGAAACATCCGTTGAAATTAAAATCCGCGCTGCTCCTTTTTCAAGGATATCCACATTTTTTGTTTTTTTTGAAAGGATCAAATATTGAGGAAATCAAAAATTCGCCACCGTCCAAATTTTTCCGATTTCAATACATTATTTGGTCGCTAAGGGATACAAAAAAAGGTATTAAAAAGAAAAAAGGACACCTGTAGTGGAAAAATCCAATGTGAACAGGACCTAAAGGATAACCACTGAAATATAAAATAACAGAAAAAGTACCCACTTTAATTTGCGTATAACTCCTAAAATGTTAACTCTACGTGAAAACTCCTTATAATATGTTTCATTCAGAATAAATAAAGGAATATTTCTTTGATATACAATTTTGATGTACCTGCAGTGGTTAATGCACTTTGGTCCATCTAAAGTGAAAATTTCAAAAAAAAAGTACTTTTTTTTATGGTGCTATTTTAAGTTCAAATATTTTGCAAGTTTATGTAAATATTTTAATCTAATGATCCAATTCCCATTCATACATATTTACACAGCAATATTAAAAAAAATTAGAGCTGAAATACGCGCTAGCTGTGCACGGTGGGCGGGAAGCAACAATAGGTTGCATGAAAATATCGAAAAAAAACGATGGCCCAACGAATATGTGCCTAGCTGTGCGCCGGTATTAATTTTCGGTTAAAAAAAAGTATTGGACATGTCATTCACGCTTGCTGTATGTTTATGCAGTAGGTTAGAATATAATTTCACGTAAGTTTTAGCCGGTTTTAAACGTTTCCAAGGTGCACCACGTGGAGGCAACTTACTTTGCACCTCTTTTTTTGTTTACTTTTCGTTTTTTGGTTTTTTTGCAAGCTTTTTTTGTTTATTTTGTTTTGTTTTTGTTTTTTTTTTTATTTTTTTTTTTATTTTTTTTTGTTTTTTTTTTTAATTTTTTTTTTTTAATTTTTTTTTTTTTTTGTTTTTTTTTTAATTTTTTTATGGGATTTTAGTGTTCTATTAAATAGGAAACTTAAATATGCTGTGATGAAAATGCCACTACAGCTTTCTTTAGCCGTGATGAATAATTCGGCTCTTCAATCATGTTAATTTTAAATCTCTCCCAAAAAAAGTTTTTTCTATCAAAGTTGAAGCAGACAAAACCAATGGTGCACGGGATAAAAGCGCTTTCAGTTCGACGCGCCTAACATAGCCTAACATAACATAGAAGAACCCATGCAGCAGTGAAAAATGCCTTTACCTATTACCTGAAAGCAACTGCTACAAATTTCAATTGAAGTTCTAGGTTGAGTGTCATTTTTTTCACCTTCAGAAAATGATGCATATTGACCCACAGTATCATCAAGGCTACTATTTAAATCAATTTCAGTAGAAAACTTTCGAAAGTGACCTTTACCTTTCTTTGATTTTGAATGGTTGGTAAGTCGCGCGTCGAACTGAAAGCGCTTTTATCCCGTGCACCATTGGTTTTGTCTGCTTCAACTTTGATAGAAAAAACTTTTTTTGGGAGAGATTTAAAATTAACATGATTGAAGAGCCGAATTATTCATCACGGCTAAAGAAAGCTGTAGTGGCATTTTCATCACAGCATATTTAAGTTTCCTATTTAATAGAACACTAAAATCCCATAAAAAAATTAAAAAAAAAAACAAAAAAAAAAAAAAATTAAAAAAAAAAAATTAAAAAAAAAAAACAAAAAAAAATAAAAAAAAAATAAAAAAAAAACAAAAACAAAACAAAATAAACAAAAAAAGCTTGCAAAAAAACCAAAAAACGAAAAGTAAACAAAAAAAGAGGTGCAAAGTAAGTTGCCTCCACGTGGTGCACCTTGGAAACGTTTAAAACCGGCTAAAACTTACGTGAAATTATATTCTAACCTACTGCATAAACATACAGCAAGCGTGAATGACATGTCCAATACTTTTTTTTAACCGAAAATTAATACCGGCGCACAGCTAGGCACATATTCGTTGGGCCATCGTTTTTTTTCGATATTTTCATGCAACCTATTGTTGCTTCCCGCCCACCGTGCACAGCTAGCGCGTATTTCAGCTCTAATTTTTTTTAATATTGCTGTGTAAATATGTATGAATGGGAATTGGATCATTAGATTAAAATATTTACATAAACTTGCAAAATATTTGAACTTAAAATAGCACCATAAAAAAAAGTACTTTTTTTTGAAATTTTCACTTTAGATGGACCAAAGTGCATTAACCACTGCAGGTACATCAAAATTGTATATCAAAGAAATATTCCTTTATTTATTCTGAATGAAACATATTATAAGGAGTTTTCACGTAGAGTTAACATTTTAGGAGTTATACGCAAATTAAAGTGGGTACTTTTTCTGTTATTTTATATTTCAGTGGTTATCCTTTAGGTCCTGTTCACATTGGATTTTTCCACTACAGGTGTCCTTTTTTCTTTTTAATACCTTTTTTTGTATCCCTTAGCGACCAAATAATGTATTGAAATCGGAAAAATTTGGACGGTGGCGAATTTTTGATTTCCTCAATATTTGATCCTTTCAAAAAAAACAAAAAATGTGGATATCCTTGAAAAAGGAGCAGCGCGGATTTTAATTTCAACGGATGTTTCATCTATAAACATCACATAACACAACCCCACTCTCCTTTTTTCTCGACATTTTCATGCAACCTATCGTCGCTTCCTGCCTACCGTGTATAGTTGAAGAATAATAGTTGGCTTAATAGCCTTAGCAATGAAACGAACTTTCAGTTAAATGGTACATCAACCAAACAAAAAAGGGTTAACAAATGTTCGTTTGCATAGCGGAAGGCAGTCAAAGTACGCATGTATTTGCTAGGGATGTAACGAAAATGAGCTTAACCGGAATTTTGAAGTTTGAGAACGCTGTGCTACAGAAGTTTTTGCGGCGGAATAATTTCCACACAGAACGAAAGAACACTATCCATATAGTCCAACACCCAAATAGTTTTCTTCCCTAAGGTCAAATTTGCAAAATTTCAACTGAATGAATTTTTAAATAAAGGGAAAAATGGTTAAAAATATATATCGCATATAAACATGTTGTAAGGAAACATAAAGCCTCTGCACACGTGCATGATTTAAGGGTGATTTAGGCAAAAATCGTGTTTTCGGCGTTAATTACCCTTAAATAACGTTGTTTTGCCATACAAAAATGCCAGCTGAAATTACCCTTGAAATGCGCATTTCGGCGAAAATACTCACGAAATTACTCTAGAATTGGTCTCTTCTCTAAATTTTATCGATTATAATCGAAAACATCTTTACCCATCGCTAATATTTCACATTAGCTGAGTTTTATTTTAGCGCATATACATCTGCGCTAAAATAAAAACTGCTATTAAATTTGTTCGCGACGGTTTCTTAGAAATATTCTCATTGTATATTGCATTAGCGCTTCTTTAATTATAAAAAATTTAATTTGGTGGGAGTATTTTATTAATGATATTTTCATTTAAGTTGACCATGTACAAATTTTTATTTGGCGCAAGAACAGCGTAATAGGCCCGTCACATAGCATACGTCAATCCGTCTACGTCGACGTATGTGACTGACAGCTCACGTACTTGACGGAGAGGTCGCCACATAGGAAACGTTGGCGGATATACAAAAATCAGCTGTTTGATTAACCTTTAACTACAGAGGTGGTGGCAAAAATTTAACTCTTTAGAATATTTTGTAATTTCTCTTTTAAGTTGCCCTATTGAAGTTCAGTTTTCAGTAACTTCACATCTCCTGATAATTCTTGACCATTTTGTTTTATGGAGGAATGTTATACAAATGAGAAAAAACTCGAAAAGCAAATTGCAAAAAAAGTGAACTTCAAGAGTAGCTAAAGGTTAACAATCAAAAGCAATCAGCTGACATAGCGACGGATTGACGTATACCAAAAGTTGACTTTTGGGCAACTTCGGTACGTTGCGGCGACGGATCCGTCGTACGTGTGACGACGTACGTTTAAATGCCGACATTTTACTGAGCTGTCAGTCACATACGTCGACGTAGACGGATTGACGTATGCTATGTGTCGGGGCTATAACTGAAACCCGACTAAATGAAATTACTCAAAAACGTGTGTGAATGCGCGTGATTTCGGAAAGTAATTTCGGCTAATAAACGTAATTTCAAATGCCGTGTGCAGAGACTTATAGAGTAAAATTGCAAGAGGTTTAATTTCGTAGAAGTATTTAAAATCCGAAAAAAAATTATATTGTGAAGGTCGATAAACCGTTAAAATGTTCTAGAAAATTATTCGCCATAAAATATCACTAGGGGTCTCCTCAGACAAAATATTTGTGCAAAGAACGCAAAGACTTTTTGCTTCTAGTAGTAGTACTCTATGGCGTAACCTTGAGTTTCCTCAGAGTTGAATAAAATAAAAAAACAACAATTTTCAAGCAGCATAAGTACGTTTTGGGGAATAACTCTTCCAATTAAATTCTAAAATTCTGAAATTTTGTATTTCCAGCATTTAGGGTGAAAACAGAATCGGTACGTAACGACACGACATTGCGACAACGACAGTACCTTGACGTAAAAATGTCGGTGCGAAGCCAGCGAATGAAACATAATAAATGCGGCAACGACCGCCCCTACAGAAGGCTCGTTGCTGCCACATTACAGTTTTTCATTCACAGCTAAAAAGTTTTTGGTTCAGATCGTATTTTTTTTAATGTAAAATAATAAATTAAATAGTTAAATTTATTAATTGAATGCTTTAAACTGTTATTATATTTGGTTGTGTATAAATACTTCTGCTTTTTTAGTAAAGTTTCGTTAGATTTATTGATTTGTCAAAATTTTCATATTTTATAATGCAGTGGCAACTCATCGTCCGCTCGTCGTCGTCACCAATATTAGAAATCGGCCTAAGTTGACGACAACGTAATTTTGTCGGTGGACGACGTCGTGCCGCGTCGTCTTTATTACAATTGCTTTCATAAGAATGCATGGGTTTTAATTTTGACAGGCTGTCGTTGTCGCAATGTCGTGTCGTTACGTTCCGATTCTGTTTTCACCCTTATTGTACACAAAGTGCTGTCAGCGAAAATCATCGATATCGGATGACTATAACACAGAGGTCCCATACAATGATTTTGATTCAATTTGATGTGCATATTTATTGGCCTGGTTATTTTTTGACAATTTTTATCCATTTTTGATTTTCAAAATTCTGACTTGGCCCATTAAAACCAAGTTCCGGAACATCAAAATTAATTTTAGACAAATGCCGTAGAAGAGTTATCTACTTGGAAATATTAGAGGAATCCCGATTTCGGTGGCCCGTTATCGATTAGTTTTCATCCATAAAAATTTTACCCGGCTTACTATTTAAAAATACTCAGAATTTCCGGAGATCGTCACTTTCGTGATAGAAAAATTTTCTAAGAAAATACATTGTACCCTTTACCATTTCGATCACATTCTTTATAAAACTTAATCACAGTAAGCAACAGCTAAACTGAAGACGATGAAGTGCACTAGAGGCGTCCAACCTGAAATCGAAGATCCGATTCAATTGGTTAACTCAACAGTCGGATATAAGCACCGGAACAACACGAAATTATTCTTGGCCAAGGAGCTACAAATTCTGCACTGCTTAGAATTTCTGTGGTACGTTTTAGTTTTCATAAATATGTACTACGTTTGAGTACCTATATATGTATGTTAAAGTTGTATGTTTGTATGCATTCTGTTTGCCCAACATGACCAACAACAAATGCAATGTTGTTGTGACTTTCGCAAAATAGTTTGCAAACTTTTCGGTTGCTACTGCAACTACTACACGCCAACAACAACAACAGAAAATATGCAATTATAAGTTGGATGCTTAGTTTTGTCATCATCATTGCCCCAAATTGCATGGAGGTGGTGCTGCAATGGAAAGTGAAATTATCAAATTTTCCATACATTTTCCGACTAACTGAATTTTAGATTTTCAACGCAAAGTTGTTGTGCCAACTCTAATAGCTGTTAAGTGAGCTTAAATTGTTTTGGGAATTTGCTTCGTTTACTTTACATGAAGCTGAGTTAGTTAGAATAACGTCTGTTTGGATTGTTTAGATTGGAAATATTTATGTGTTGGGAGAAGAAAAGCAAAGGCGGGGGCATGTAGGTACCAAGTGTGACCAACTCCGAGCTGCTTAAAGAAGGCACATTAAGGCCGTTCTTAGCTCTTACGGTCTAGTCAGGCTTCGTTGGATGAGGGTAACAGTAAAGTGCTAAGCATCATACATATTTATGTATGTATGTATACGAGTATATACATATGCATACTATTCATTTCCATACTTTGCATATGTCCTTGAATCAAACACGTTTATTTCTCACCCAATAACCGTTTGGCCTCTGAATCCACAAAACATCAATGCCAATATCACGAACACCGAACGAACTACCGAAATGCCGAAAGCCACGGTGCCGAACTCGTCGAAAATCGTATCAGCTACCCCGTCGGTTCGAAGTGAAGTGTTGCCAACTATATGAACTATGTTCGAATCAGCGTTACCAAGTGCTGATGCGAAATTGAGCGGGTTTTTCTCAGGTTTCTTACCTTCTTGATAAAACCAAATGCATTTTTACTAAAAACAATTTATTTAAATAGTAAAATAAAATATTGCGATAGCAGCTTTATTAGTAGAGGAAGAGGAACAAAGGATTTCTATGAACGAAAGAAAGTTTTTGAGAGATCATAGCAATCCTTTTACTTTAGAGCGTTTTCACATTACTCGGTGCGGAATCGGATCGACATTTTTGGTTTTTACCGAAAGTATACCGAAACCTTACCGACCACATGTATTTCAATTGGCACTTTCACATTAGTGTTGCATACATGAAATCGGAACGGATTAATTTCGGTATACCGCAGCGCGGTAAGACCGGTCAGTAAAATTTGAGGAATTACTGCATACATTTTTGCGGCGTAATAAAAGAAGAAGAACAAAGTCAGTAAAAAACTCGTTGCGGCTATAAATGTAGCAAGTTATAATGTCTTCGTCTTCGCTAGAAGACATTATTGTTATTATTGAGTGAGTTGTTGAAGTTAAAAATTTTGTTTTGCAAATTTCGATGTTTGTTTTCCTATTTTCTGCCGATAACGCACCGAAAGTATTCCCACAAGTGTGAAAAACACACCAACGCGGAATCGTTTCGGTAAGCTGGAAATACCGAGCAAAAAATGTCGATCCGATGTCGTACCGAGTAATGTGAAAAGGCCCTTAAGTAAACAAGCGTAAATTTAATTAGAGGCTGAAAATAAAAAAAAATAGTGTTAATTTTGCGTGAAAGAAATCTTTACCTTGTCCTTTTTTCTGTTCTTCATAGATTTATTTTGAACTACATAAAAGCAAATTGTACTTATACAAAAACGGGAAAATTTCAATAACAATGTACCCGGCACCGAAATTTTTCGTTTCGATAGATCACTAAAATGCAAAAGAAATCTTGCGGAAACTTATAATTCATTAATAACACAGAGTTTTTGCGTAGAGCACCCTTATGCACTGCGCCGCGCTTTGAAAAGTAACCCTCAGCCGACAGAACTCCCTTTCTGGAGTTAGATCTGGAGCGATTTACAGTAATTTTGCGTAGTCGGGAGTGTTATAACTAGTAAAATTATCATTCACAGAACTTTTCCTGAAGGATTCATTGAAACATTCTTAGTGGTTTGAAAATAAATATGGCGGGCGCATTATACTGAAGCCGACCTTCCACCACCTGCAATATGTATTTGAACGCGTCTTTTTTGAGACGAAAATTTTTACCGACATGGTAAATTGTTGGTAATACACATTCATAATTCGTTAGTTGCTTTTTTATAGTAGTCAAACAATAATTATCAACTTCAGAAAATGCATTATTATTCTTGGGTGAAAATATATTTTAATTTCCAAAACCTACATACACACACGAATCACTGTTATTATCATTATTTCACAATTTTTTATCTGAAGTTTTTCTTTGCATATAACGGCAATTCAATCTCGGTGGAAAATGCAATGGACCCACGCCATGTTTGTGGCTTCTCGCGACCGGTTGATTAATGTATTTATATATATTCACACTTATTAACACTTATTCCAACTTCATACATGCATTTAAACAATTTACTTAAATTTGTATTGTATTTTTTTGATATTTTGCAACCAAATACTTGCGGCAATTTTCGGCACGAAAAACTGTCAAAATGTTCGTTCATTCGGTGTTTATAATTCCGATTTACCGAACGTCGAAAGATTCGGCGCGCCGTCGGTTGACATAATGCCGATTTGCCCAAAACGTCTTTTCGGTAACGCCGACGGTGTTGGTAATATTGGCACAAATCTCATTGTAATTGAATCGTTTTAAGTTGCCCGAGTCGTGCAGCACTTTCGCTTTCATTCAATCTACATACATCCATATACACATAAAAATGTTGGCCCAAGCCACTGCATCGAATTCCAAAATAAGCATAGGCGCATTACCCTGTAGGAAATTCAATTACTTTTAAATCACTTTATAAACTACTTTATTTTCAATAACAACTAATTGAAACTGTGACTTTTTCCTTTGCAATGAACTGACTTTTTTAACACGGCGATGTCATAGCAGGCAGTCAATTGCCCTATCCTGCATTTGTTTTCAACTACTTTACTAGTAGTTGAAAATAAATAACATTATCTTGAGTTTCTTTTCAACTACTTTACTTGTAGTTTAATATAAATAACTTAATCCTGCATTTGATATGTCGAAATTCAAGAAATGGTAAAAATGCGAAACAAATTTTCTTCAAATTTCGCAAATTGTTCTCAAGTTGATAAACAATAGATATTTGAGAAACAATTGAATTTATGTTAATTTTCAAATGATAAATATGAAACAATATTTTCTCCGTTTGAGAATTTCGTTTTCAGTGTTTAATGGGAAGTGAAGCTGAAAAACGGTAACCAAAAAAGGAAAAAACAATCTTGGCATACTTAGATCTGAAATCATGTGTTTACATATACATATGTACATATACAAGAAATTGCTCCGCGCCGCATTCGTTTTAAGCTACTTTAAAATTAGTTGAATATAAATCACTTTTTAATACATTTATTTTTGCAACTAACTTTTTTTTTCCGTGAGGGTAGGAGTTGCAAGCATACGTATTTACATATATGTATATGTATGTGTGCATGTAGTTGATGTTTCTAATCGTCTGGCATTTGGCGATGCCGAATTGCAGATGCACGACACAACAACACACAATGGCCGAAGCAGCAGCAACAAAAACACCAAAAATAAGGAGCACTGCAAAATATTTTGTGTATACATATGTACATACATACATACATACATATGTATATATCGATGCGCTCGTGCACAAACCGGATAAGTAATATTTTGAAAAATGTTCAGGAGAGCAAATTTTGTGTTTAAATAGCAATACATATATATAATACTTCTATATTGCTACTATTCAATTGTTTTGTTGGTCAAACTTCACAGTAACGATATACTGTAAGAAAGGGAAGCAAGATTCCATGGGTGTCGTTAAACATTTCTTTTCAAAGACAAGGGGGACACAGAAAAATTTGATACTATGAAATACATAGGTATTTTATTTAACAAAGGTATGGGTATGAATATATGTACCTACATACATATGCATGAATAAAAATGAATTTTCAAAGAGCGCTCATTAGACGCTCACGAGCGCATAAAATGAATTTCAACGCTGGCGCTCATTGAACGCTCGCGAATATTCTTTTGCATTCGTAAATTTGTGTGAGGCATTCTTCGTTGTTGAATGTATGTATGTATGAATTTATCGCCACCGCAGAAAACAAGAATAGTCGCTGTGTATTTGCGTTCGTGAGAGAGTGGCATATTATAAAGTGATAATTCGTTTTAGTGATTTACTGCATGTAGGTATGCATACATAAGTTATTTGGTTGTGAACTACGTTGAAATAATTAATGCATGTGTACAATTTTGTTTTCGAAAGATTGGCATTTCATTGTTTAATCTACTGCTTTGTGTTTTTATAACGACCATGAAAGTTTTATATGAAGGGAATAACGACCCCTTTTAATCCCCCTTCTGTTTTTTTTTGTAATGCTACTACAATTTTACAAATGTGTGTGTGACATATATTCACATATACGACTTTTGCTTGTGTTGACGCATGCGCACAAATTACATATGCAGTGAGAAACGAGTTCAGCGCGACCAGAACTGAAACACATTGAGTAGATAGGTTGTTAGCAATATAGAAGTATTATATATATGTAGCAATAACTTGTTACCTGTCAAATTTTTTTCAGTTACAACGATTACGAATAGTTAATTGGAGTATGTAGAATCCAAATGTGCTAAAATTATATTGATGGTTTCAGTACCTATACTATTTATTTAGTGATTAAAATTTGTTGGGCACTTAGCCTATTTGGCGCTAACTTTTTTTAATTTCAAATATTTTTGTTAGAGCTCTTCTATGAAAAATTTATTCAATTTATTTCTGTTAATACATATTTTATTGTTCATTTAAATCACTAACATAGTTATTAAATTCAAATAGTACATTTTTATGGGTTATTTAAATAGGATACGAGCATAAATTTTTATTTTGTGGCACTTGGAATTTCTGTGCACAAGAAAAATTATGTTTGTAGAAAATTTGAATTTCTAAGCGCTCTTATCCGGTTTGTTCACAACTAATATTTCATTTTCAAAGCACTTGACTGATTATGCCATCGCATATCTCCGCCATTATTAATAATTTCCTTACAAAAATTGCACACGAGGTAGGTATAGTGTTGATGATTCCAAAAATGCAATTAACTCAGTTTCGCCAAAACCTGCACTTATCCGGTTTGTGCACTAGCACATCGATATCTATGTGCATGCATGCCACAGCAAACAACAAATGTGCACTACCGGCAATCTCCAACAACATGGTCTAACATGCAACAGGCGGCAGCATAAGGCATACATACATATCTACATACATATGTACACAGTGTGGAGATGTGGCATTGTTGCTTCGACATCAACAGATCAGATATCGTGCTCGGCTAACAACATTCGGCCAACTATTGTAGCCATTTTTCGGTGTTGTTGTTACAATAAAGCAGTAGTGGGCAACCAGCAGCAGTTCATGCTCCTATCGTCCCTCCCACCACAATAATTGGGCGCGCAAATCGTATATGTCCATACATACATATATGTATATGTACATATGTAATGTGTGTGTATGTGTTGTTGTACGGCTGCCTGTTGCTGGCGATGCTGCAATGAATGAATTAGATAGAGCTTAGTCGGCTAATGCCAGCAACAACAACAACAATGCACTTTTGCCATTGCAGCCAGCAAATGGACATTAAATGCATTCACGAATTTTCGCAAACATACATACGTGCAAACACATTTGGATACATATCAGCATGTGTATATAAATAACAGGATTAGGCTATGTTGCCTGTGCATAAATACATACCTACATATTTCTGTGTCTGCATACGCATGTGTGTTTGTGTGTGTGTGCCCACCTGGTGATGGCGAATTTAATTTGTGGTTTTATTGGAGTTGTTGTTGTTGTGGTTGTGGCTACGCGAAAATTCATTCACAAAATTCGCAACAATGAAACAGACAACAACAAAAACAACAACAACGATACATATCCAAAGCCTAAACCAAAAAATATATTCCAATTGACTTTGGAATTTAGTTCATGGTCATGTTGTGATGTTTAGAGCGATTTGGCTGCCCCGTTTGGCTCGTTGGCTCTTTGGCCGGTTGGCCGAATAGCCGAATGTCTGCTTCTGCTGTCTGGTTGTGTGTTTTGTGGTTTGTTGTCGTTTATATTTTGGTTGATGCTGCATCTAACATTTTGTGTACTATACGTGCATACTATGTGCATGTATGTACGTATGTATGTATGTATGCACGTAAGTAGGCATCTATTATGCGCCACGTTGGCTGCTGTGCGTTTATGTGGCCATCAATATGTATTTATGCTAATTGTATTCTAAGCTGATTTGAAATGCATGATTTCATGTTTCTAAATTCGTTGTTAGTAGTTGTTGTTGTTGTGGTTGTTGATAGTTGTTATTGTTGGCATATAAAATGGCAAATGTGCATGTGCAGTGAATTTGGGGCAGCACGCGGGTCAATTTCACATGTTTAGTGTGCATAAAATTGGTCCATTGGAAATTTCAATTATGTACGAGCATACACACAATACATATAATTTAGATTTTTATTGTGTTAGTCAGCAGAGATTTTCATGAATGAATAATCGCTGGTATGCATACATACATACATATATGTACATAGATGCCTATGTTTATACTCGTAATATGTACATATATGTATATTTTGGTAGATATCTATGTAATTATGTATTTATATTTACGTGTGGATTAGTTTAATAATTACGCAATTTCGCAGTTAGTTAATTAAATATGTACAGGACGAAAGTGAAATTAATTGAAATACATATGTACATATGTATACAGAATGTCTGCAAAGAACTTTGTTTGTGTAAATCGTGCAAATAAAAACATACATATTTGTGGGCAAACAAGGTCATTTCTATATAGAGCATTAGAATTTAACAATTGGCCTTGACCGAATTTTAATAAATAATTCGCGTTTATGTATGAACAATGCATATGTATGTGTGTATGAATTTATTTATTTAAGGATAATGGAAATAAATAATTGAAAGAGTAGACAAATACCAGGGACCGGGAGTTTTATTCCTTTTATAATAAAACACCAAAGAAAAAATTTATATTTGGAGGAATAAGTATTTTATTTGGACAAAAATAAACAATCAACTTGGAGTTTTATTTTTTAAAGACAGCGATAAATAAAAATTTGGTGTTTTATTTTTTAACACCAGCGATAAAATAAATACTTGGTGTTTTATTTTTTAGCTCCGTCGATAAAACAAAAACCTGGAGTTTTATTTTTTAACTCCAAAATAAAACTCCAGGGCCAATAACTAGCGAACCCCTTAACCGAATTGCATAAATTTGGTATCAGATGAAAGGTAATTCAGTAAGCTTTTTAATGGTGCCACCCATGCCAAGGTTACCACTCAAGCCAAGGTTGCCACCTATTTTTTTAATTTTTTCCAATTTAGTATAAGTGCCACCATTCAAAAGCTTACCGAATTACCTTTCATCTGATACCAAATTTATGCAATTCGGTTAAGGGGTTAGCTAGTTATTGGCCCTGGAGTTTTATTTTGGATTTAAAAAATAAAACTCCAGGTTTTTGTTTTATCGACGGAGCTAAAAAATAAAACACCAAGTATTTATTTTATCGCTGGTGCTAAAAAATAAAACACCAAGTTTGTGTTTTATCGCTGCCGTTAAAAAATAAAACGCCATATTTTTATTTTATAGCTGGCGTTTTTTAAAAAAAAATCAGTAAAATTAATAGAGCCCAGTTTATTGATCCTGGAGGTCCTGGGATGAAAGTAAAGTTAATATTTTTTCCCAAGTACATAATCTAGCCCTGGAGTTTTATAGCATCGAAAAAAATAATAATTTTTATTTTCGGTCCCTGACAAATACCAATCAAAATCCCTTCCGTTTTTTTATCATTTGCACGAATTCGGTGAACCAAAATCTTTCAAAGAAGAAATTGCAGTAAACTCTTGACTCCGTTTGAACTCCACGCGGCTGTCAAAGTAACGACGTCATCAGGGTGATGAAGCAAAGTTAACACAATGAGCCTAATGCACAAAAGTCGAGCTTTAGCTCATACTCAGTTTTTTCGTTAAATGAGGATTTTGTATGCATAAAAATTATAAAAATTGCTTGATTTTGCCTAACAAATTAGGTTTATCTCATAGAAAAATTATAAAATAATAAAACCCCATCCAATAAATTTAAATTATTTGGTTATTTCTCGAGATTATATTTGAGTTGAGTCTCTTGAGAAACAGCTCAGGTTTTATGCATAAGGGCCAATGTTTTAGCCGAATTAACTCTTAGTCGTCATATACCCTATAATTAGACTTATGTTTTTCAAAGATTTGACTGAGGAAATTGAAATGGAATGTAATTGTGATAGGTCGGGAAAACAACGTCTTCTCCAAGCACTCAAACCTATTGTCCAATGTATTTAAAGCCTTTAGAATGTATCAGGATGCAGGGGAAACGGTGGGATAGTGGAATCGCAATTCCTCTGCAAACTTCCAGGATTTATCTTATAAATCTAAGGAGTTTGTCGAGTGATAAAGAATGTGCATCAGCCATTCTCAATACATCTCATCCGAGAATGCATAATCTTAGTTCAGTGAAAGCCGGACATGTGCAGAGAAAATTCTCTGTGCTATTGGCGTCCTCCTCCGGAGAAGATAGAGATAATGAGCTCTCGATGATGCCTATGGCGGTCATGTGCTGTCCTCATGGATTGTGTGCTGTAATCAATTTCACAAGTGCCCGAAACTCCTTCTCCTTCTCTGCTTGAGGAGTAAGTTTGCTACCTCCCTGTTAGGTTTTTTTCAGAAAGCACTTTGTAATTTTTCAGTAATCTGTAGAGCTCTAGCGTCTCAATTGAGTTTCCTTCATGGATGATATACTTCACAGTGCCCGTTATACTTGGTCCTATAATTGGCTGCGCTACAGTTTCGACGATCCTCTATTTGGCAATTCATTGGCGAGTTCGTTAGTTTGAACACCACAGTGTTCGGATACGCATATATGTATGTAAGTTTAACTTTATTCCACTTTCCTTGAGTGTGGAGGTTTGAAGGCTTATAATCCAAATACTAATAGGTCAATTATACTGAGCTTCGGATGCACCCTAGGTTAGATTAGGTTAGGTTGGCCAGGATACAGTGATCTTTCACCACGCATGGTCCTTAGTGTTGCCAACATCGTATTGGAGGCGTTTTATTAAACTGGGAAAGCAAGACTTCGCAAGTTTTAGTATTTTGTGTATTTTCTGAAACGTATTTTGTTAACCTCTACATTCCACAACGGGTGTGAGAGTACTTCCTCTTGTGGGTTGCCCCTATGTGCCCCCCTTGACATCATCGAAAGGCCCCCACCCACCGTCACCGTTCAACAACTGAAAAGGTTTTCGATCCAGCGCTGAATGATTGGGGGTATTCCGATCCATTCGAGCCCCTACAACAGAGCCTCAGTTGAGACGTTGTTAAAGGCCTCAGAAATATCAAGAAAGACACTTATCGCATTCCCTGTAGTGAAGTGCCTTTTGAACATGTTTACAACGTTCTGATCCTTTATCCTGTTTATCCTCCATCACAACAAGATAAATGCATTTTATGTCTTCCACCAGGCACCTCGCACCATGACTGAGGCTGTCTCGCACCTCCCCCCTTGGCTAGCGCCTTGAGGGGACCTACCCGACCGGACAACAGCCTTTGCTATCCCTTCGCGGTCTCCAACCCGCATTCTTCGCTGGCGCAAGCACCAGGAACAGGCATCGGGCAGGAGTGGCGCAGGTCCATTGCCCAGGCAGCAAATTCTTGAAGGTCTCAGCCGATGATTTTACCGCCCTAACTACATGTGAACAAAAGTGACAGAAGTAGAATACTGACATATGTGTGGTGCGAGCAGAGATCGTTAGGCGTTTATAGGGTTAAGTTTTCTGCGTTATTCTGTAATCACTTTCCAAGCGTAAAACGGGAACTATTGCACCTTTTCAAGCATGTTTAACTGAGTCTAATCAAATGCTGGCGATCGATCGTTTAAGCAAATCTACTAAGTTAAGACTCCCTTGCTTTGCTAACCAAAAATCGAATGCGTGCAAAACAAAAAGTTATGAAAACGACGACCTAATTACGAGTATTGCTGACATTTAAAAAGTTGTTGAGCTATAAACACTGAATAAATAGTAGTTGGCCAGCAAGTTGCGTGTTCTTAAGCCGTTCGAAACTTATTAATAGCTTCGCAAATATTTCAGTTCGTACAAGGAACTGTGGTTACTTACGCATCTCTCTGCCCCAAGCAACGTAACCGAAACATGTGCGGCTCCTGTGCGTGGCGCCGTTGAAATTAAGTAATTTTGCGGTGAATGCGTTAGTCATATTTTTAGTGTCAATAAAATTTAAAGTAATTTGCATTTCATACGCAAATAATATGAGCACACAGACACACACACACACTGCCGCCACACTATCATCAAGTGCATTTTATGGTGCGTGCGTGCGTGAGTGAGTGCGTGACTGCTTGCTGATGCTTAGCGAAAAAAGTAGGTATATAATCCATACTAAAATTACAACAATTTACGCATTATTTTATTTATTTATTTATAAAGAAAAGCTTCTATTTAAGCGTACAAAATCCATTTAAGGCATTACCTCCCTCTCTAACTAAATGCGTGTGTGTGTGTGTTTGTGAATTTGTGCGTGGCAGGGATAATGCGGTTTGTGGCATAAAAGTGCGTACGAGGTGTTGGTGGGTGTCGTGGGGTGGGTGTGAGTGTTTAAGTGAGTAGGTGCGCGTGCATGTGTGTGTGTGTGTGTGTGTGTGGATGAGTTATGCTAAAAATGCATTGACATAAAATTGCGCAAAAGGGTGTTCTGGCGGAAAATTTCCAATGTGGCGTGAAAAGAGCCCCGAAGGTGCATTCGCACGCATTCACGCACACACCTATAAGAACATGAATAAGGAAATACATATAGGGAGGTTACAATAAAAAAATATAGATAGGTACATATATGCGTATGTATATGTATAGCCTTACAAATAAAGTACGTTGCCCTGTCCCATGCCAAGGAAAATGTGCAACATATGTACGTACTACGTAGGCATGTATGTTTACTATATGTTTGTATATCCAATAACATTTATGTATATAAATTTGTTTCTCGGTGCGTGAGGCGTTTTTTATTTGCAAACTCATCGTCGACCGTGCTTGTGCCCCACTAAATATGCAACAAAAAAAGTGACTTTGCCATAAAATAAAGCAACAACAACGCAAACAACGAAATTAGCGCAATTTCGCACACACTTCCGCATGCACGCTGCCCGCCACCCCCCCGCCAAACGGATTTTGTCCATTTTCACGGCAACAAATTGGGATGAGCAATGTTAGGGAGCGATCCGACGTCGCCGGATGTGTGGCGTCGATGCGTTCGAAATGCGGCCAAACAAAGTGAATCGTTGTAAAGTTCGGTATCCATGACACGGTAGAGAGTGTGGATGGCAAAGGGATGGTAAAGTGCGTATGGTATCGGGATGTATGTACATACATACATACATATGTACGTATGGAAGTGTGAGTTTACTCGTATGTATTCGTAAAGTATGACGGTAGTGCACAAAATATTTATGGACAAGGTTTTAAAGGTAGTTAACGGCATTTATTCATATGTATGTAACTGCATATGTGCAGCAAATTAGATAGAAAAGTATAAATAAATATTAATACGTGCAAGCGAATTAGGCGAATGGAAAATCGATCAATAAATTTCAGTTTCTTTATTATATTTTTTCGCAAAATAAAATTTAGAATTTTCTCACACGCGCCAATTTGGTTGCTTTCCAGCTAGAATTGTGTGACCGAAAGTGCTAACACTATTCCAAAAATATAATATTACCAACACATTTGCACTCGTATGTGTTCTAGCCAAGTTCAAAACCAATGATATAGGTAAGGATAGAATGGAATTTGAAAATACACATACGGGAACGTGATGAATGAAACGGTCACAAAAGTTACCGATGCCCTTAAGAATGTGATAGGAAATATCCCAAAACTTTTGATCATGCCTGCCGGTCATATGACCGGTCAAATGACCTGCACAGTTCTTGCAGGGTTGTGTCTTGCTAATTGTTTTTTGTTCATTCCCTGCAAGAACTGTGCAGGTCATTTGACCGGTCATATGACCGGCAGGCATGACCAAAAGTTTTGGGATATTTACTATCACATTCTTAAGGGCATCGGTAACTTTTGTGACCGTTTCATTCATCACGTTCCCATATGTGTATTTTCAAATTCCATTCTATCCTTATCTATCTCATTGGTTTTGAACTTGGCTAGAACACATACGAGTGCAAATGTGTTGGTAATATTATATTTTTGTAATAGTGTTAGTACTTTCGGTCACACAATTCTAGCAGGGTTCTTTAGCAGTGCAAATCTGTCTATGAAGGATCCTTTTCAGAAAATTTTTTTTTTTTTATATCAAAACTTTAACAATGTTATTAATTTTCGAAGAAATACTAGGGTTGTTTGATAAGTGCTTGACATTTTGAATAAGAAATAATTTTTTCGGCAAAAAAGCATTTATTTTGCAACATAATCTCGAACTAGACTCGATAAACTTATTTAGGCATTTTTGCAATTTTTTGTGCTCCTTCCAAAAAATAGGAGTTTTCAAGGCTCTCAAAATAGATATATGTTTCTGTGATGACCTCGTCGTTTGACCCGAATCTCTTATTACTCAGCCATTCCTTTAGGTCTGGGCACAGGAAATAATGAGAGGGGTTTAAATATGAAGAATATGGTGGTTGAAGTAGCAATTCGTAAGTACATTTACGAACTTTTTCCATATTAACTATACACGTGTGCGGTCGTGCATTGTCATGATTTTTTCTTGCTAAATGCGGTCGTTTTTGCCTCAAATCAAGATCGAATCTGTCCAGAAGTCCTGAGTAATATTCACCGGTAATTGTTTTACCCCTTTCAACCTAATCAATGTGAATAACATCACATGCATGCCAAAAAACTGTTGCCACAGACTTATTGGCCGACAGACCCACTTTGGCCTTCCTTGGTCCACGTTCACCCAGAGAAACCCATGATTGCTCGTTGGCTTCTAATGTGGTATGGTGTGATTGAAGGATTCAAGTTCCATCCACATTAAAAAAAAGGCCAAAATCATCAAACACTCCCCTGAACTTGTCACACGATTACACTTATTATCAAGTGTAAGCAATCGCGGCACCCGTCGCGCGAATAACCTTCTCATATCTAAACACTCATGTAAGATGTGATGCATTCACTCATTTGAGATGCCTATAATCTCAGCTATTTCACGCACTTTAATTCTCCGCTCATTCAATATCATTCCATGGTTTCTATTGACAATTTCTGAGGTGATTACTTCTTTGGGGGCATTATTTGTGCCAGTGCGACCACAACGGAATTCAGTAAACCACTTTTTAACCATTGAATATGACGGAGCAGAGTCCCCATAGTATTTAACAAGCCCTTCCTTGGTGTTCGTCATGGTGTTTTTTACGAAGAAAATAATGCTTATCGCACACGAAATTCACTTTTTTCCATCTTTGTTAAAACACGCAAGGTTTTCGGCTCTAAATAGCTGCCAAACACAAACACACAGCATTCTTATAAGAGATGGTAGTTGATGTAGGAAGAACAAAAGGAGCACACCTCGACTTGGGAGAGAAGCTCGGCCATAAAACTCGTCAGAGTTATAATAGCGCCAGTGTATTATTATTATTGTAGTTGAAGTCCGAAGTGCTGAATTCAAAATTACTGTTTGCCAAACTCAAAATATCACCGACTTATCAAACGACCCTCGCAGTTGAAGGTTTATAACGTCAGCAAAATCAAGCAAACAAAACCAAATAAGACACAGAAAAGTATATAACAAATTCAGATTTCCGTTTCCGGTTCCGTTAGTGTATCGTATTCGTATTCGAATTTTTATTAGCCTCAATTTTTTGTTTGTTTGAAGGTTTTGTAAGTTGGGCTTGTAGAGCTGAAGGCATCGCATTCACGCATGCACACGCAACAAAAGGAAGAGGAAGCCGACGCCAGTTAATGCGATTCTTATCCTCAACCACCTCAACGCACTTTTACTTGGCTGTGCGTATGCAAAGGAACGCGTTTGTGCTGTGAAAATGTATAGGTGAGAAAATGCGAAATTGTACTGAGTTACGCAAAAAACTTTGGGCTATTGGAAATGCGTGCACGGTGCTACTCTTGTTAAATTTGTAAACATTAAGGAGGCTCAGAAATTTTAGAGAGTAGATAGTAGAAGCTAGCAGATAAATTTATGAATATATTATTTAATTACTACTTTCTTAGGGCTTTCATACAATTAATTGAAAATACATACAAGAAATCAGTCAAGCTCTTCAAGAACAACAATTTCAAATATTTTCAATTTATTCAAGGGAATTTTATTAATAAAGTTTTTAAATTCCCACTTTTCGTGTGTGTACGAACTTTTGAGCTGCAAACACGACTGTGCACACGAAATTAATGAAGAAAAACTTTTACGTTCTTGCATACGCACGATTATACGTGCAGCTAGCAAGTAGTACACGCTGCTTATCTATTAGCAAGCAATGAAGCAGCGGAAGTTATATTTTTGGCGGGGTTTACGCACAGAAACAAGGTAAAAGCAGCTGAAATACAGCAAATGCGTTTGCTTTTGATATCTAGTACTTGTTCGCCTGATTCTCAAGCAGTTCCAAAGGCATAACTAACGTACGTATGTAAGTTTATAACTGACTGCAACCACAACAAAAATGTTAGCGCAAGTCTTCTCTATAAAGTTGTGCCTTAGAAAAAAAAAATAGTAATCAAGAACGGAAGCACAAATTTAGCAAAAGATTGATGGCGGAAGTTGAATTGAAATTCAATTGTAAAAACATTGAATTATTTCAACCTTAAACAGAATTATTTATTAGCCTTTGAAGTTAAGTTTAGTGCTAGCATGAATCAGTGGCGGACGCTTCATACAAGCCGAAGAGCACGGCTTGCCTAAATATTTTCGTTTATTTCATTTAACGAATTTCTTTAAAATCTGGTTATTTTACGCTTGAAATGTATTTACTATTATATAAGTTCTTCAATTTTTGTACTGCTCAAGTTCTCATGGCGCGTTAGACCAGCAACAACATTCACGTGTAAGTATTTTGTTTGTGCAGCCAATCAGCACAACCTGGGTTGCATGTTTTAACAGTTCCGCACATGGGCTTTTACGAGGCTTTTAAAACAGAATAACATAGCTTGTTTACTCGCTTATTTTCAGAGTTGCTTGCTTTCAGTGTTAAATTGAAACAAAAAAGGCAGCAAACCACTTTTTTTATTTTTCACATGAAATTTGTATATTAATGGGAAGTCGGCTTTGGTATTTGTGATTTTATATTCAACATTGCTGTTCACAGTCTGATATTTGATATTTACATTTGCTTACTTATGTATGTAATACGAAATCAGCACAATATCAAAATCAGGCAAAAGCGTCATTTTAAAATCAAAATCAAATAAAATCAAACCCGACACGGGTTTTACTACTTCGACTTTAGTTGTTCAAAACTGCTTAAAAGTTAAGCTAAAGCACCCTTTTTTTTAGATATTTTCTTACAGTGCTAATAAGCAAATCCACTTGCAACTGCTGGAATTGCCGTCGGTATAAGGAAGCTAAAAATATCTCTACGCTTTCGTAGAGATTCAGAGATTTCTCTATCAGTTGAATTCTTCCCAAATCATTCTAATAATATTGATTTGGGTAAGTGGACATTTAGTTTCATACGGTATGAATATAAACAACAAACCAAATATGGGTATTACCATGGTGACGAACGTGACATTCGTACGGATTCAACGTGAAGAAAAGTATCGATAAATATGTATATTAATTTTTTCGATGTGGCCTTTGAAAAGCTCTTTACGAGCACTATGTTTAGTGAAAATGTTGGATCTTCAGCAAAAATTGTTTCAGAAATATTGCAAACAAACACCGGTTGGTAACGTGGCACAAAATATACCTCATTCTCAGCTGCACATATAAAAAACCGAAATTCTGGGAATATTGTACACATTTTTTAATGCAAGTTACTACCGCTGTGGTGCAATGGGTAGAGTGCTCGTCTGCTATGCCAGAGATCTCTGGTTCAAACCCCAGTCCGAGCAAACACCAAAAAATTTTTTCTAATTAGTAAAAATCCAATTATTGGGTTTTTTAAGAGCAGCGGCCACTTCTCGGCAGTGGGCGGCACACTCTCCGAGTGTATTTCTGCTATGAAAAAGCCTTTCACAAAAAATGCATTCGTCGTTCGGAGCCGGCATAAAACTGTAGGTCCACCCAATTGGTAGGAAAAAAAAGGAGCACACCTCGAATTCGTAGAGAAGCTCGACCATAAAACTCGTTAGAGTTATAATAGCGCCATTGTATTATTATTATTACTATAATTTAATCAGTTTGATTTACTTGTATTACTGCCTTAATTTTTTCTTGAAAACATCTCTTCAATTATTTTGTACATAATATTATAAAGTACGTAACGTAACGTTCGTAACGTAACATACAAACCTCTACTGAAGAAATTACTTACATAAACTCATTTTTCAGTTTTTATTAAACGAAAAATGTAACATAAATTTTTTTTCAGAACATTTTAGTACATGTAGAGAAGAAATATATATTATCAAATTAAATGTGCTATTACTGAAAATGGAACATCTCTGTCAAGAAATAATCATTACGATGAATCTTCATTGAAAAGTTAGAAATAGTAAGAATGAGCCAACCCGAAATTATCAATCACTTTTTATTACAGATCTAAGGGCACAGCCCTTTTTTTAAAAGAAACAAAAACAAAAATTTGAATTTTGTATTTGTTTTTTTAAAAGAAACAAAAACAAAAATTTGAATTTTTCACTTTCTGAAAGTAATTTCTTGCATCGTCTGGCTGTACTCTAACTTTGAAAAATCTAAATTTGTTTAAAATAATGATAATTCGATATCTCTTATTTAATAAAAGCTAAAAACTTTTTGCATGCATTTTACACTTCGCTCGCGGTGGACCTCTCAGCGGAAATACCCATATACTACAAAACGAATTTAATAAAAATCAATGACGGAAACGCAATCAGAATTTCAGATAATACAGCAAAAGAAAATTACAGAAATGGCCAAAGGCTATGTTTCATACATATGTATGTAGGCTTGCCCAGCCAATTTAAGCTAGGCCGCCACTGATATGTATATATGTACATTAGATGCGTTTTTTTTTTCGGCAAAATTTCTCAGATCTTCCCTCCGGCCACAGAATATGAAAATAGGATGTTGTAGGATAACTAAACTGATTTTTATTTTTTTAGAAAGAAAACTGAGTGGGCTACTCCAAAAACAGCGATTTTTTTTTAAATTCCATGATAGGTTTAGATTCATATATGAAAAAAAACCACAGAATTAAAAATAAAAAAAAACAGAAGATATATATTCTCACGTAGAATTAACGGTTTAATCGAATGGTGCACTCAGTTTTTTAGTGCGAGCCATAGGGAAGGTACCAAGATCGCCTAAATTGGAATTTTATTTTTTTTAGTCACGAATTTTCAAGTTTGGACACTGGTATTTTCAAGATACCTTAAATTTCTTTATAATCAAAATATACAGGAATCGCAAATGCGCAATTAATGCGCAAATTAATGCAGTTTTCAGAAAAGTTTATTTGATCGAAATCGAGATTTTTTTATCCAAGCTACTTTGGTTTAAATTAAACATTCCAAAATCACTTTCATATTGAACAACGTTTTTTATTGTTGCAAGTACAAAATTCAAAAATTTATTATTTACATTCGATTAAACCGTTAATTCTGAGAATATATATCTTTTGAGAATATATCATGAGAATATATATCTTTTGTTTTTTTTATTTTTAATTCTGTGGTTTTTTTATATATGAATCTAAACCTATCATGGAATTTAAAAAAAAAATCGCTGTTTTTGGAGTAGCCCACTCAGTTTTCTTTCTAAAAAAAAATAAAAATCAGCTTAGTTATCCTACAACATCCTATTTTCATATTCTGTGGCCGGAGGGGTATGTTAGATCAAAAAAACGCATCTAATGTACATGTATAATGTATATGATACATTCTATGCAAATTGATAGACCAACCTTTAATATAACTTTTTGTATAAAATTCGCCTACGCTTCATAATTGTTATTTATTAGTAAAATCCTTGTACACAGTTTGGAACAAGTAGGGACTTCTGAAGGCTCGTGAATATTTCTGAATAACAGGAGGGAGCGCTGATACAAAAATGCACTCAATTCAAATTTTGCTAATGATAGATGTCACATAATATCTACATACATATATGAAAGATTTTTTTAACCTATTTCGCTATCTTTAGGGTATTATAAACTAACGTTATGTAATGAGAGCAACAACACCTCCTTGCATTTGCACAAGCTGAACACGAAAATCTTTATCTCAAGCAATTAAACAACAACAACAAAACGTTAAAAAAAAGTTGAATCTCCAGAAAAGATTTTGCGTGCTAAGCATTTGTCGAGCAATTAACATTCAATTAACTTGTTGTTAATGCTAATATATTTTAAATATTTATATATATGTATACGTGTATGTGTATGTGTGTTTGCAATTTGCAGCTGCGGACCGATTCGAATCTTCAAGTTGCCAAACAAGCGAATACTAAAACATAATTAGAAATATTAATTACATAAATTACATGAAAAATAACGCTTGATTTAAGTTGCTGTTATGCAAATGGCCGTGTGTGTGTGTGTGTGTAAATGTATATGTTTAATGAATAAATTATCTACCATTGTTTTGCACAAAAACGAAAGAGGAAAATATTATTGTTTTTACAGCTTTTCGTGCGCTTTTTTTCGCTTTTTTTCGCTTTTTTGTGTGTTAATTATAATGGAATAGAATTGAAATTAGCAAAGAAAACCAGTAGCTAAACGAAAAACGATAATTCTATGCTTAGTTTGTTATTTGAACATTAAAATGCAAAAGGCGCATGGAGCAGCCATGGAAGTGAGTATCTACATATGTACATAAGTGTGTATGCAACCGCCACTTTGGCACGCATCTTAGATATTTAATTGTAAAGAAATTAAATTTATTTACAAGCAACATAAATTTTTTTACACATAAAGTTGGCATAGAATTTGAAAGAATTATAGAAAGAAAAAAAGTAGCGAATGCAACTGCCAACTGGTTAACTGACTGACGAGCTGATGAGCTGACAAGATGAGGTGCCGAGGAGGTGGGGTGCTGAGGAGCTGAGAAGTTGCTGACGTTTATGTAGTTAGCCACCTCAGCAGGCGAGTGAACAAGTTAACTAAGCATTGTTGTTGCAGGCAGAATCGGTGCATAATTTTTTTTTTTTTTTGTATGTTTGTGTTTACATTGCAATTATTTGCACTTGAGTTTGCAACATTGTTGACGTAAAATTATGTTGCTATACATGTACTTAATATACATACGGATGTATACATAGATGGATGGGTGTGCATATTTATTTATTTGTTATAGTCTAAATATATACAGACCATGTAAGATAGGTAAATATATGAGTATTAAAAATAATATTACTTAAATCTAGGCGTTATTATAATATAGTAAAAAAGTCTTGAGGTTTTTACTCAAGACATTTTTCGAGAGGGAGGGATCTAGGTCTATAGAACTTGAGAACTTATTAATTTCTAATAGAGTTCTTCTAATAGGAGCATTGGAGCTATAAACAGTTTTGCTATAGCTGATATAAAACAGTTCGAAAGTACGAAAATGTCTAACCGGAATATTAAATTTGATTTTACCTAGTAGATTTGGGCAATCAATTTTGCCCGAGATTATATCAACCATGAAAGAAATTGATAAATATACCCTCCGATTATTTAAAGTCATTAACTCGATTAGCTGGCAGCGTGATAAGTATGATGGGACCGGTTCAGAGAAATTGAGAGATAGCAGTGCATATCTCATAAATTTTTTCTGAACCGATTCCAACCGATTAATATGTGTCTGATGATACGGTCTCCAAATGAAAGTAGCATACTCCAGTTTGGAGCGGACATATGCTGAATATAAAGTTTTATGAGTATACGGATTATTGAAACATTTACTATTTCGACGAATAAAAGCGAGCATTGAAAGCGAGCTTGAGATAATATAATTTATGTGCGTGACGAATAAAAACTTTGCATCAAAGAAGACACCAAGATCTTTCACCTCGCTAAACCGAGCTAAAGCAGTACCACATATACGATATGAGGTTTCAACGGGCTTCTGAAGCTTTGAGTATGTTACTTGGTGACATTTACTGACATTAAGATTGAGTTGATTAAGCTTACACCAAGTGTGAAATTTATCCAACTCTTCCTGGAGGGTGATATAATCATTTCGCTCTTTAATTATATGGTAGATTTTTAGATCATCTGCGTACATCAAAAACTTTACCCTTGAAAAACATAGAGATATATCATTGACATACAAAATGAAAAGCAAAGGTCCCAAAATACTGCCTTGCGGCACACCTGATGTGCAGGTTATTGCTTTGGAGTGAACTCCGTCTACGACAACCGAACTTTTTCTATTAATTAGATATGACTTAAACCATGTGAGGAGACCCGAATTGAAACCAAGATGCGAGAGTTTGGCAATTAAGATGGAATGTGATATCCTGTCGAAGGCTTTGGAAAAGTCTGTGTAGATTGTGTCAACTTGATGACCTAGAGAGAAAGCTTCAAAACAGTCGTCGGTGAAAACCGCTAAATTAGTAACTGTAGATCTGCCTGCTACAAAACCATGTTGATTAGGAATGATGAATTGCTTGATGTTAAACCAAATTTTTGACATCATCACACTCTCGAAGAGCTTGGAAATAGTTGTTAACTTGGAGATTGGTCTATAGTTATGTACATCGCATTTATTGCCACTTTTATGAATGGGACAGATGGAAGAAACCTTCCAGTCATCAGCAAAAATTCCAGATTCGAGCGATTTATTGAAAATGTGTTTCAATGGCTCTACTAAAGCAGGACAATTTTTCAGCAGACTAACTGATATGCCATCCAGGTCGGTACCTGTAGATGGCTTTAGATTATTTATGCCGTTAACAATCTCTTCGTCACAAATGGCTAAGAAACCAAGAGTGAAGGAGGGAGGTTGAGCACAACCAACACTAACATTTGAACGTTCTGCACTAAGTGCTTCCTCATCTGAAACAAAATTAGATGCAAAGAAATCTGCAAAGAGATTTACTGCGTCTGTAATTGAGTTCGCAGTAATTCCGTTATATGAAACACTTCTAGGGATATCAGAAATTCCTTTCTTGGATTTAAAATAGCGCCAGAAATATTTAGGGTTCTCTTTAATATTAGTTTCAACGCTATTTATATAGCTATTGTACAGTGTATTATTTAACTGTAGCTGTACATGTTGTTTTTTTGATGCTTTTCCCGTTGCTTAACTTTAGTTGTTCGTTGTAAAAAAACAAAAAAACAAACAAAAAAATGTTTGTGAACCAGCAACAAATACTCGCATGTATGCGCATTGTTGTTAATGTTTAACTTCTATCTCAAAAGCACTTTTTTCCTTCAAACCTCGTTTTTAACTCCTCTGCCGCCCGCCCTGCATCCTTTTCGCGGGCTTTTTTTTATTTTGTAAATCTCAGGTACTCAAGCCAAGCGGCGATGAACGTTTTTCTATGTTAACTCTTTTAATGTGCAACAAAAACTTAATAACACTGCTCTACAGCCAAAAAATACTCTGAACGCGACCATCCTATATATATGTAAAATCGGTCGCTGATTCCGAAAATCGGGTTCAAGGTTTTTGAGATATCGGCAATTTACCGTTATTTGGCCAATGGCTCCACTTAATCCTGAATGTCTCTTTAACGTAGTGAGCTATCTTCATTGAGGTAACACCAAACGAAAGAAAATTAAATTTCCTTTTCATGGCTCCTATAACACTTTTCTCTAACTCTTATAGTTTCTGAAATATTGACGATTAAATTTGAATTTTTTCGATTTTTTACGATTTTTTGAAGAAAAAATTGACTTTGTCAGGCAATATCTTTAAAACAAATGTTTTCACCTTCGCACACTGGGGCCACTTATATATATGAGGACGCTCAAAATTCTGAAATCAACTTTTTTACATCAGAATGGCTTTATCTGCACTAAAGCAGTTAATCTATAGCATCTTAACCCATTGACGGTCATGAGTTAACCCGTTGGTGACCTATGTTTTTTATTTTAGTTTCTAGTTTAATTTTCTTGAATCAGAATCGGTATATCGATACTAAACTAGTAAATCCCAAGAATTTTAACCCCTTAACGACCACGCATTAACCCATGTTTAACCAAATTTTTTCACTTAATTCTTAGATTAAAATATTTAAATCATATATGTATCTACACTAAAACTAGTAATCTTTGGAATCTTAACCCATTAAAACGGTCATGAATTAACCCATTGGTGACCAGTTTTTTTTAAGATCTGTAAACAAATTATTTAAATCAAAATTAGTATGTCTGTGGTATGGTGGCCGCTGTGGTGCAGTGGGTAGAGTGCTCGCCTGCTATGCCATAGGTCTCGGGTTCGAACCCCAGTCCAAGCAAACACCAAACAAAATTTTCTAATTAGTAAAAATCCAATTATTGGTTTCTTAAGAGCAGCGGTCACCTCTCGGCAGTGGGCGGCATACCCTCCGAGAGTATTTCTGCCATGAAAAAGCTTCTCACAAAAAATGCATTCGCTGTTCGGAGCCGGCGTAAAACTGTAGGTCCACCCAATTGGTAGGAAAAACAAAAGGAGCACACCTCGAATTGGGACAGAAGCTCGGCAATAAAACTCGTCAGAGTCATAATAGCGCCATTGTATTATATTATTATTATATTAGTATGGCTGTACAAAAATAGCCAGTGTTTATTGTATTAACCCACTAGCGGCAGGTACATATGTATGTATACAAAAATGGTTTTCTCCAATTTTTTGTTTCGAGATACTTATTAAAAATTTTCTGTGGTCACAAGTATGTTTATATGGGAATTAGGAGTTTCACCGTTAGCGTTTTAAGCAGAACACGTATTTCCCCACACATTTCCATGCCTAACATAAAAAAAAAAAACAAAATTGGAGTAACACAACTTGTGCTTCAAAGAACTCATATTGTAATCCAACTTACAAGTCTAAATTAAAGAAACCTGGCTTGACAAGTAGCCTTAACCATAATTTGTAATTAAAGTAACCAGTAAATAATGGATCAACTAAATTTAAGATAGAACAGAATCAAATTCAACCAGATATAGGTATTTTTTTTTTAACTAAAATTGGAATGCAATTTTTAAACTCACTTTTTTTTAAAATGCGCACTTTGCTTTTGGTTCTGAACTCGGATTCTTTGTCACAAAGGACCATATTTTACTTCTGCATTTTTACATTTGCTACTTTTTTGCGCAAATTAAAAAAATCCATTTTGAAAAAAAATATTTAAAAAAAGAGGTACGTTTAGTTTTATACTAAAAATTAATTTTTTAAAACATCTAGTTCCAAAAAAAAAAAACACTCGTCGATTATGTAAGCTTCACTTAATGTTATGGAAAAAGCAGAATAATAAAATTTTATAACCTTCTCTTACACCAACTATTTCAAATACACATTAAAATTTCACATTTTGGAAAAAAATTATTTTTTGGAAAATTTGCCATGTTTGTGTATCGATAACTCCCAACTGAAAAACGACAGAAAGCTGAAAATTGGGCCAGAAGTGTAGAATTTTATAGGGAACAATACTGCGTTTTTATTTTGCTGAAAAACTCATTATTTAAAAACTGAATTTTGAGCACGCTCGGCCCCATTGTGCTTCGGTTTTACTCTTTTGTGTGAAGCTCCGTTCCATTACCAAAAAAATAAGCTATCAACGAAGAAAAGCCATGCTAAAATGGAAAAGTTATAGGCGATCAAGTAAATACAGCCAAGTCGCGCAATGCCTCTGGACGGGTATATTCTATGCATGTTGTACCAATACCTACACATCTGCAGTAGCAGCACGTTGGCAGCGCAGTAGATACAAGCCCATTTACGGGTATAACATGCATAGAATATACCCGTGCAGAGGCATTGCGCGACGTGCCTGTATTTACTTGATCGCCTATAACTTTTCCATTTTAGCATGGCTTTTCTTCGTTGATAGCTTATCTTTTTCCCAATAGAATGGAGCTTCACGTAAAGGAGTAAAACCGAAGGTGAAGACATTGGTTGCCTGACAAAATCAATTTTTTCTTCAAAAAATCGTAAAAAATCGAAAAAATTCAAATTTAATCGTCAATATTTCAGAAACTATAAGAGTTAGAGAAAAATGTTATAGGAGCCATGAAAAGGAAATTTAATTTTCTTTCGGAAGGAAGATAGCTTACTGCGTTAAAGAGGCATTCAGGATTAAGTGGAGCCATTGGCCAAATAACGGTAAATTGCCGATATCTCAAAAACCTTCCCATAGAATTAAAAATGAACCCGATTTTCGGAATCAGCGACCGATTTTACATATACATAGGGTAGTCACGTCCAAAGTACAGACAACAAATTTCATTTTGTGATCCAGTGTAATTAGCATTTTATATTTCTAATTATAGTTAATGAAGTGGAAACCAAAACGCAAATCTAAATACATACATGCATATTAGATACTTATCCATTACATCTAGTTAAAGTTAATAAAATATATGACCCTATTTCAATGTAAATAAATAAAGTCATGTAGAGCCCTATAATTTTACAGCATAACGTTTTCTCAGCGGCTTCAGCATACAATTTTAATTATTTATTTGTTTAACTAGCACAGGTTCAGGTTAAGTATATTTTTTATTTCGCTGCCCTTTGTGCAGATTAGCTGCGTCTTAGCCGGATTGTCCCACAGTAGATACCTACCCGTAGTTTCCGCTCGACTTGTCATTTTCGGCGAAACAGCAGCGCGTGATTAATGTAATTTTAATTTTTTTTTTTGTTTATATAAAAATATAATTGCAGTTCTTTTTTTTTATTTATTTATGCATACATTTGTGTAGTTATATACGAGCAGTATTTCCCTTTACCAAACCACAAAAATTTAAGTACTTGCCTATGTTATAGTAAATTGCTTAAGAATTTTATAATTGACTCAACCGGCAAGAAGCTTTAATTTTTGTATGCATGTGGAAGTAGAATAATTAGATACATACCATATGTACATTAGGGCTCAAGGAAATCGATTTATGAAAAAATATGACTGAAGTTGACTAGAATTATTCGGTTAGCAATAGTCGATTAGACGAAAGCTACCAACTATTCGAATAACTGCTCACTTTAGATTATGCGGTTAATCGTTCGCTTGCGATTAATCGAATATGGTACTTTCGAATTTATTACATTCTTATGAACCCATTTAATCAACCTTGTAATGTGATTTTTCGGAAAATTATTGTTTTTGTTGTAGCAAACCAAGCCACTCACCGAAAGCTTTTTTGCATGTAGGGCACGTTCGGTTACTTATCCCTTCTGCACAAGGCTGATTATTGTGCGAGCCACGTTTTTGGCCTGTTTTTACCTTCTAAGCCAATCGCTCCTTCCGTATGGAAATTTTGGGTCACCAGAGCCTTGCCTGTTTAGTAACAGAATACGCCTCGTGCAGATGGAGTTGACACTTGGATGTGAGAGGCTATGTAGCTATGCAATACGCTTCACAACCACTTGAACTTCTTTGGAACTTTGCTATAAGATTTATAGGAATAGGAACAAGATGTTAATGATGAAAAAGAGAAAGATAAATAGAAATAGAAAGAGGAAAAAGATGTTGGTGACGAAAAGAAGAAGATGAAGAGAAATAAGAATAAGATGAAGGTGAAGATGGAGATGAAGATGACGATGGAGATGAGAATGAAGATAAAGACGAAGATGAAGATGAATATGAAGAAAAAAGAGAGGAAGAAAAAATCCCACATCCAGTTTTAGCGAATTCTCATTTTTGTATTCACACACATTTATATTTTAAAATTATGTTCATATTCTATTTTTGAAATTCGATTTTCTACATTATTCGAGTAGTCGAAGCAAAGCAATTATTCGAATAATTGGCGGCAGACGACTATTCGAATATCACCAACCGACTTTTTAGCAAGTGCTCGGTTACGAATCGATTAACTGAATATTCAAAAAGTGGAATAATTTTAAAATTCCTAATGTACATACATACATACATAGAAAGGGAGAGAGTATCGATATGCAATGGAATTCTAAAACTTTATACACTTTAGTTTTCATATCCCCTCTCAATGAAATTTGCCAACTCTAGTACTGTATTCTATGCTCTGCCGGAGTCGACAACAAAACCTTATTTGGCTAACTTTAGCCCTTAAATTGACACATTCACTTCTTTTTATGTAGCTTTTAATGGTTGTACCAGGCCCGTCGAGAGCAGGGGTGGAGAAGGGGGCTGAGGTGGTAAATTACCCCGGGCCCGGGCTTTAGAGGGCCCGGGTATCTCAAAATGAGATCCAAGTTTTTGCTTACAGAAAATAAACAAACAACACCTTTAATCACCTTTCGTAGATAGCAATTATTTTAAATTTCAACAAATTTTATAAATTTATTAACGTGTCTGCACCCGACTTAAGGAATTGTTGGTTTTTGGCGTCGGCTTTGCAGCATAAATATGAATTCATTTTCTGTTGCAACAGAAAAATTTTTATGTTCCAAATTACTACCAACAAATATTTGTATTTCAATTTAAGGAAATGTACCTCAGTGAAATAGTTATATGTGCATGGAATAATATTTTATAAAAATTATAAAAAACTAAAGTTATATTTTTTTAAATATTATTTTTTACATATATGACTAGATATGAACTAATGCAATAGCAAATCAATTAGTCTTTCTTTACTGGTGATTTTAGTTTAATTTTTATTTAATTTTCCCTTAGGAAAAAATTATATGTGCGTCGAAGGATTTGTAACATGTATGTGGCTAGATAACAATATTTTATAAATTCTAATAATTTATATGCTTCCCTTTCTTCAACTGAACCTGAGTCAATCTCCTTGGCATGGACTCTACCAATTTTTGTAAGGTTTGGATGCTTATTTCGTCCCATTCCTTTACCAACGTTTCTTTAAGCTGCTTCATGGTCTGAAACTGTCTACCATTCTTATAAACCTTAGCCGAGAGTATTCCCCACAGGTCCTCAATGGGGTTGAGGTCAGGACTGATGGCTGGCCAAACCAACAAAGGGATGTTTCTGGACGATAAAAAATATTTTGTTGTACGAGCGGTGTGGATTGGGGCGTTGTCCTGTTGAAATATCCACTCATTTCCATAAACTTCTTCAGCAAATTGAATAAGGACATTGTCTAATAACTCAATGTACATTTGGGAATTGGTTTTGCATGGGATGAAACAGAGTGGAGATTTTCCAGCATACCCAAAAGCCCCCAAAACCATTAACGAGCCGCCACCATGGTTTCGCTTAAGACGATTCTGCCTCGGGTGTCTTAAGTCGCGCCAATATTTTTGACAGCCATCGGGACCATCCAAGTTAAACTTTTTCTCATCGCTGAATATAACTTTTTGGAACTCTGTATCCCAGAACTTATATTTATCGGCGAAGGCCAAACGGGATGTCATATCTCTTTTTAAAAGCATAGATTGAGATACTTGCGCAGTATATGTGACATTTTTGTTTTGGGATAATATTTGGTTTACTCGTCTCCTTGTTACCTTAAGATTAAGATGGGCTTGAATTTCACTGCAACTCATACCTTTTTCAACAGCTATATGCCGAATTGTTCGCTTACAACGTTCATCAATCTCTGATTTTCTGCCACTGCGTTTGGTAGTCCCATATTTTTCCGGGTTTTTTTAGAAAATTAGTAATCGTATTTCTATGGCGTCCCAATTTCGTTGCAATTTCGACCAATGGTACACCACCATCCCTTTGTCCAATTATAAAACCGCGCTCTGTTTCTGTCAAGGTGGATCCGCGTGGCATTTTTTCTAAAAGTTGGAAATCACTCAATATCCGTTTCCAAAAAAATTTATATTTGCTTCACTTGCGATTTGTATGAATAAAGTTATTTTATCTTACTTGTTGACATTTGAAGCAGGGAAAATGCGTTTTGCACATATAAATTTTTCCTAAGAAAGGTGGCATATACCACAAGTTTTTATATACCGTATACATTATCAGCGGATTAAAACTAATCATTATATATAAACGAATTACCAAATATGTAATATAATATTTACATGCCCAAAGGTAACTAAATAGAGTCTTGAATTAGAGAGATAAATTGAATTAATGAAGTGCACATATAAATATTTCACTGAGGTATTTCATACAAATAAAGCAATATGTATGTATTTAAACAAAATTCATTCAGACCTATGGTCCCATGGACAATATTACTCAGTATGAGCGATGGATTCAGAAACTGGATGTACCTTTTGAACACTACATTTGACCCACCCTAATATGTATATTTCTATGTAAACATATTTACTTGAACTCTATTAATGTATAGATAAATTAAAGTTCGTAACTATACATTCATTGAATTTTGATTTTGAGAATTTGTTCATTTAGTATGGGGGCCCGTAGTTTTTTTGACCCCGGGCCCGGAATTTCTCTCGGCGGCCCTGGGTTGTACATTCTTTTTAGCGAAAAAAATTACGAACGATAATTTTATTATTTCCTCAAAATATTACTGTTAAGAGGTAGTAAAGTTCTTATAAAATTGTCAGAAAGTCAGCATTTGTAAAAATCCAGTGACATTGCTTCTCTGCAATTACCCTAAACTTCAAAAACAAGATTTTGTTTCAGAAAAGGGGGAAAAAACATATGTATCAAAATTCGTCCAATTATAATTTCACAAACATTTAAATCATGCGAATGAAATAGAATGTGATTCAACATCTTTTTTTTTCTATTTGTGTACTCTGATGTCATCAAATTTCTTAAGGTTCTGTCTCTCTATCGCAAAATGCAAATATGTAGTAAGTATGGTATAGGCATAAGAAGTAGTAATCATTGGTAGGTACATACATATGTATATCATGGCAAGACAGCAGCAAGTAACAATTTTATCGAAACTGCAAGAGAGCATGTACATATGCTGCATTCAAAGCGTTTGGCTTTTTTGCCTGCCAAATGGGCTTGTGTCCATCTAAAGGAGACATTTACTTAGCCACAATCTAAAGATCAATTTTCGATTTTCATGTAGCATCACTAAAAAACGATTTTAAAGTGCAAATGTGTGTGTGTATGTGTAAAAATATTTTAGACGTCTTCGTTCGTTGTCGTCGTAAACTAGCAAATTGATAGGAAGCTCAATCATGGCGCACTGATTGCTCCAATCTAGCCAGCTCCTCACATCATGTACATATACAAATATGTATGTATATCTACATATATGTTTATTGTATGTGCATGAGGACGACGACCAAATGAAACGATTTAAACTAGTTTAGTCTATTTGAAAACGAAGTTAACAACCTCCAACCAACCAAATATCATTCAATCATAGGGAATTTCAACTCAAAAAAAAAAAATAATTAATAAAAAGCACAAGAAAACATGAAAATAACAACAAATTGCGGTTCTACGACTAGTCACACAGCTGCTGTTCGGAATTCAGAGGCAAAACAGCGATTCGATAGTGTTTGTATCAGGGACCGTAACGGTTATAAGTGATATCCAAAAAGTTGATTTTTAACGATTATTTTCTGAGTTTTATTTTTTGCTCAGAGAATAAAAGTTTTTTCTTGAGTTTTATTTTTTGCTCAGAGAATAAAAGTTTTTTCTTGAGTTTTATTTTTTGATCAGAAAATAAAAGTTTTTTCTTGAGTTTTATTTTTCGATCAGAAAATAAAAGTTATTTTTTGAGTTTTATTTTTCCCTCAGAAAATAAAAGTTTTTTTCTGAGTTTTATTTTTCGATCAGAATATAAAAGTTATTTTTTGAGTTTTATTTTTCCCTCAGAAAATAAAAGTTTTTTTCTGAGTTTTATTTTTCGATCAGAATATAAAAGTTATTTTTTGAGTTTTATTTTTCCCTCAGAAAATAAAAGTTATTTTTTGAGTTTTATTTTTTTGCTCAGATAATAAAAGTTATTTTTTGAGTTTTATTTTTTTGCTCAGATAATAAAAGTTTATTTATAAATTTTACGTATTTAAGTGGCGCGAGCACATATATACTATTAAAAATGTAATTTTATGTATGTATGGGAGTGTGTGTGATCTGAGCAAAAACATAAAACTCAAAAAATAACTTTTATTTTCTGATCGAAAAATAAAACTCAAAAAATAACTTTAATTTTCTGAAGGAAAAATAAAACTCAAAAAATAACTTTTGTATTCTGATCGAAAAATAAAACTCAAAAAATAACTTTTATTTTCTGAGGGAAAAATAAAACTTAAAAAATAACTTTTATTTTCTGATCGAAAAATAAAACTCAGAAAAAAACTTTTATTTTCTGAGGGAAAAATAAAACTAAAAAAATAACTTTTATTTTCTGAGCGAAATATAAAAATCAAAAAATAACTTTTATTTGCTGAGGGAAAAATAAAACTCAGAAAATAACGATTAAAAATCAATTTTTTTATAAAAATCGAAAAAATAAAAGTTAATGCACCTAGAGGTAGTCTGCGTTACGGTGATTACATCTGTGTACTTCTTTTACGTTTAGCGTTTCTCCTTCAGTATGATTTTTTAGTCAAAATTAAAAAAATAACGATTATTTGCAATCCCTGGTTTGTATATTGGTCGGATGTAACGAAATTGCTCGCATCCACAGCGGTAATTGACGGGGTTAGAACAATAAGAAAAACAAAAAAATTAAATAAAGTGATCGGTTAGGTAAATGACATACATACATATATACATATGTACATAAATATACGAAAAAATTTAAAAATGAATTAGTTACAAATTCTGACTTGCCCAACAGCAATACATATCTGGAAATATTTGATAGAAAATTTATCACGTCTTTCCATCAGAAATTACTTATACTATCCGATTTGATTGTGTTTAGAACCATGTGTAGGTATGTCCTAGTCTATAGTCTATATATATATCTAATACGAGCTCTGAAGTTGCAGCTTGAATAAAAGTTGTGTAGATAAATTATTTCAGAAAAATTTTATCTATGCGTTAGTTGCATTAAAATGCGTACTCCGTAATCCTAGAACCCATTCACTGTTTCATAAACCGAACATTTGCATTAACAAATGGAGTAGTTGAAGTACAAAAATAAATTGGCATCGTGTTTGTAGTCAACCACTAAAGAAAACTTTATTTGATGTTGCAAGCGCAAGCACATACGAGTCTACTGTTTTTTGTGCATTTCTAATTGGGACAGTGAAGCGAAAGAGCATCAAGGACTTATGGCGTTTTCTTTTCTGACAAAAAATGTTGCCCTTTAATATCTCAATTATCGAATTACGTAACATGACTTTCTATAAAATGGCTGAATTTGTAGTTAATGGTGCCCTCTTACTTAGTCAGAGGACAACATTCGTTGAAATCACCACACAAGCTTACAAAATGGCTAAGAAAATCAAACAGGGCAACATTTTTTCGAGAAAAGAAAACGGCATTATTCTCAACAACGCATCCCATTGACCAGTGGCACAGACCAGCCTGCCAAACAGGCAAACGACTAAAAACAACCGAGCGACCAATCAACGCATTGGCTCCATTTCAATTGAATCGCCCAACAACAACAATAATAATAACAACAACAAAAAGAAATTTCTTTTGCGAATGTATAAAATGTGTTTTTTTTATCTGCCGTTTTGTCTTTAATTAAGCACAACAAAAAGTGAAGATTTTATCTTCATGTGAAACTGAACATTTTATAACCAGCGTTAGTTAGAAATTATGATATTTTAGTTCTTGACTAGATATAAAATATAATAAGAAGTACATTGAGGCGAATGTTTGTAACTCTAACTAGCTTTAGATCTAGCTTCGCTTTATTCCAACTCAAGCCACGTTCCTTATGTTTTTTTCCACGAATTGAGTAGATTTACAGTGTCATGCCAAATATGAGAAGCTTTTGTGCCGCAAATTCGCGCGGGATCGACCAGAAAATTACCTCACTAAATAAAAATTTCATTATAAGTTAATGGATCAAGAAATTTGTTCTAACTTCACTATAAGGAGGCTAGAATACACAAATAGTAGAAATAAAAACTGGCGGGTCACTGTAGTGATCCTGAATTAAAGTAAATCCATTTCCCTACGCTGCGATGCTTCTACATCTTCCTGCTCTTCTCCCTTTCTTCTTCGTCTTAGTCTTCCACTTCCTTTACCATTCTCTTTCTGTTGCCGCCCGTCTTTCAGTTCCATTTCCTTTTTATTTTCCCTTACCCTATTGGTCTTACTCAATGCACCTCTTCATTCCCCCTCCTATTCCTTCTCTTTTTTCCCCTATCCTTTCTCTCTTTCTTCCAGCCTATTCAATTTCATTTTCTTTTCCTTTCTGCTCTCCTTTTTCCTCCCTTTTCCTTTCTATTTCTCATTTCATTCAATTCGTTTTTCACTTCCCTTTTCCCTCCACCTAGGAAACTGGGCTGAGCATTACATCGAATAGAGCTCTGTGTTGAAGCCCTGTTTTCCTTTCATTTGATAAAAATTTCACTCAGAAATATTACATGGTTATCCGGGTTCACATTTTGACCCATATCTGGGGACCCGACCTAGGAATTGTAAGGAATAGAGCTCTATGTGAAAACCCTGCTCAATACCTTTCATTTGATTCCAATATTGCTCAGAAATATTCTGGGATAATCCGAGTCCACGTTTGGCCCATATCTGGAGATGCGGCCCAGGGGTCTCAATTAAAAGAACTCCAAAACTACTAATTGGTGAAAGTGAATGCAGGGGATGCAGATTGCATGAAGGGACGGTTGAGCATTTTCTCTGCTCTTGTCCTGCTTTTTCCAGGCTAAAGCTGCGGTTACTAGGTAAAGTCGTTTTCAGTGATCTCGAATTGGTATCCAAAATAGGGATAAAGAAAATCTTGGCATTTGCTAAAGGAACGGGGTTGTTTTTCCGTCTGGGTCCTGACTTTTAATGTAGAAGTGTTCATGTTCGAGAAGTTTTCTGATAACGCTACGGCCTCAATCATTCTATGTGAGGTCATTAACGGCCAACTAGTCTCTTCTTCTGTTTAATTGGCGCTTAACCGTCTAAACGATGCTGGCCGATTTCAATAAAACGCGCCAGACGTTTCTGTTTCGTGCTACGTGGCGCCAACCTAACCTAACCTGGAGAATTTCATTATATGGACTGTAGGTACAAGGTTCTAAGCACATCGGGGTATAAAAATAAGCACAAAGCAAACGGCGATGCATTTGTAAACGATTCATATTCTGGATTGAAAAAGGCAAAAAAAATGTTTATGTAAAAAATGTTAAAATGCTGGGTTACAGTAACAAAAACAATAACAAATTGGAATGATTTACTTTTTGAAATTTGTATTTGTAACATTTGTGTTGAGGTACATACATATATCTGCCAGTTAAGCCCAAATTACATTAGCGATGTGGCAGTGGGCAGTGACGGTTTTAGAAATCAGCTGATGCGTCTAATATGAGCAGTGACTGCCAGACCAAACACAATAGAGCATTCGCAGTATTTGGCAGTGACATCTTTATATATTAGGTCTGTTTCCTTTTACCTTGGACACGTGGTGACATAAATTTACTTACCATTTTCATGTCCACTTTTTTCAATTAAAATAACACTGGATCACAAAATGAAATTTTTTGTCTGTACTTTGGACGTGACTATTCTATCTATATGTAAAATCGGTCTCTGATTCCGAAAATCGGGTTCATTTTTAATTCTATGGGAAGGTTTTTGAGATATCGGCAATTTACCGTTATTTGGCCAATGGGTCCACTTAATCCAGTATATCTCTTTAACACAGTGAGTTATCTTCCTTAGGGTGACACCAAACGAAAGAAAATTAAATTTCCTTTTTACGGTTCCTATAACATTTTTCTCTAACTCGTATAGTTTCTGAAATATTGACGATTAAATTTGATTTTTTCGATTTTTTACGATTTTTTGAAGAAAAAATTGACTTTGTCAGACAATATCTTTAAAACCAATGTCTTCACCTTCGGTTTTACTCTTTTACGTGAAGCTCCATTCTATTGGGAAAAAGATAAGCTATCAACGAAGAAAATCCATGGTAAAATGGAAAAGTTATAGGCGATCAAGTAAATACAGCCAAGTCGCGCAGTGCCTCTGCACGGGTATATTCTATGCATGTTATACCCGTAAATGGGCTTGTATCTACTGCGCTGCCAATGTGCTGCTACTGCAGATGTGTAGGTATTGGTACAATACCCTGTAGGAAATTTAATTAATTTTAAATCACTTTATAAACTACTTTATTTTCAATAACAACTAATTGAAAATGTGACTTTTTCCTTTGCAATGAACTGACTTTTTTAACACGGCGATGTCATAGCAAGCAGTCAATTGCCCTATCCTGCATTTGTTTTCAACTACTTTACTAGTAGTTTAAAATAAATAACTTTATCTTGAGTTTCTTTTCAACTACTTTATTTGTAGTTTAATATAAATAACTTAATCCTGCATTTGATGCCGTAATTCAAGAAATGGTAAAAATGCGAAACAAATTTTCCTCAAATTTCGCAAATCGTTCTCAAGTTGATAAAAAATATTTGAGAAACAATTGAATTTAAGTTAATTTTCAAATAATAAATATGAAACAATATTTTCTCCGTTTGAGAATTTCGTTTTCAGTGTTTAATGGGAAGTGAAGCTGAAAAACGGTAACCAAAAAATGGAAATAAAACCGTTTAAAAACAATCTTGGCATACTTAGATCTGAAAACATGTGTTTACGTATAAATATGTACATATACAAGAAACTGTCCCGCGCTGCATTTGTTTAAAGCTACTTTAAAATTAGTTGAATATAAATCACTTTTTAATATATTTATTTTTGCAACTAACTTTTTTTTTCCGTGAGGGTATGCATAGAATATACCCGTGCAGAGGCATTGCGCGACTTGGTTGTATTTACTTGATCGCCTATAACTTTTCCAGTTTACCATGGATTTTCTTCGTTGATAGCTTATTTTTTTGGAAATGGAATGGAGCTTCACGCAAAGGAGTAAAACCGAAGGTGAAATCATTGGTTTTAAAGATATTGCCTGACAAAGTAAATTTTTTCTTCAAAAAATCGTAAAAAATCGAAAAAATTCAAATTTAATCGTCAATATTTCAGAAACTATAAGAACTAGAGAAAAATGTTATAGGAGCCGTGAAAAGGAAATTTAATTTTCTTTCGTTTGGTGTGACCCTAAGGAAGATAACTCACTGTGTTAAAGAGATATACAGGATTAAGTGGACTCATTGGCCAAATAACGGTAAATTGCCGATATTTCAAAAACCTTCCCATAGAATTAAAAATGAACCCGATTTTCGGAATCAGCGACCGATTTTACATATAGAAAGGATGGTCGCGTTCAGAGTATTTTTTGGCTGTAGAGCAGTGTAATCAATCTTGTTTTATTTTTTCCTCTGCTCTTTCTTCTTCTTTGCTTATTCATCCCGCCAGCAATATTTGATAGTTGAAATCAATTAAGTAAAAATTAAATTCTCTCCCGCTTGCTGGCATCAAAGTACGGAAACACAAAATTAGTAAAAATTTATTACAATGGATAGTACGGAAAAACGTGGCCGCTGTGGTGCAGTGGGTAGGGTGCTCGCCCGCTATGCCAGAGGTCTCGGGTTCAAACCACGGTCTGAGCCAAACACCAAAACAATTTTTCTAATTAGTAAAAATCAAATTATTGGGTTTTTTAAGAGCAGCGGTCACCTCTCGGCAGTGGACGGCATACCCTCCGAGTGTATTTCTGCCATGAAAACGCTTCTCACAAAAAAATGCATTCGCCGTTCGGAGTCGGCATAAAACTGTAGGTCCACCCAATTAGTAGGAAAAACAAAAAGGAGCACACCTCGAATTGGGAGAGAAGCTCGGCCATAAAACTCATCAGAGTTATAATAGCGCCATTGTATTATTATATTATTATTATATATAGTACGGAAACAGACATAAGTTCACATCAACACTTAGAAGATGGCTGCGATTTAAGGTAGCGGCAGCGAATTTAGAATTTGGGCTAAACGAGGCGGTGCTGCCAGCTGCCTCTGCTGTATTATGTGCTGCTTCATTGCAAACCATAGTTTCTAAAAATCAGCTGATTTCGAAAAACGATCGCTGCTACTGCCACAGCGCTATTGTAATTCCGGCTTTAGTCCACTCGTCCATTTAGTACGCATTGCGCTGCGTTTGTCCATAATGCATGGCTACGCATACAAGTGCACTGGCACTCGCATCCACAGCCACACCCACACTGAGCCACTGCCGCCCACTACCCCCACATACATACATACATAGGTAAATGTTGTTGCCTTTTTTTGCTTTTATTGTTGTAATTGTGGTGCGTTGAATTGCAATGCGAGATGCGATGCCGGCGTTGTCTTTCTATCTGTCTGTCCGTTGATTGAAATTACGCATTTTTGCCACAGTAGTTGAATGTGAAAATGTGAAAATGTTGCGGAACTGTCTATTGGACCTACAGCGAGTTGGCAGTGAGGGAGGAGGGGAGGGAATTGCGAAAAAATTCATAAAATAAAAAATGTATAAAATATATATGTATATACATATCTATATATATAAAAATGGTGTAAAAAATGTTACTAACCTCATCAGATGAGAACAGCTTGGCCGATTTCTGTAAAACTTTTTGTCAATTGTTCGTATTCTCGAGGAGATGGTTCGTACGGAAGAAAATTTTGGAAAATCCCTCCGGAAAAGTCCAAAAATTGGAAAAATCGGTGTGTATGTGCGTATGTGTGCATCTGTGGATGTGTGTCCTCTATAAATTCCCAAAGTAACCAACCGTTCTTTATGAAATTTTCACAGTAGATTCATGTGGTGTTAGTGCACATAGTAGGGTATATAGAATTTCGAAAAATTGGGAGCTTCCCGGAATACAGGCCTAAATGAGGACCCAGATCGATCCACCAAGCCTTCGAGCAATATTGGTATCAAATGAAAGGTGTTTAACAGGCCTTCAACATAAAGTTATTTTTATTGCGATACCTAGGCCGGGTTCCCAGATATGGGTTAAAACGTGGGACCGAGTGACCCTGGAAAGTTTCTGAGCGATATTGGTATCAAATGAAAGCTGTTGAGGAGGACTTCAGCAAAGAGCTTTTTAAATAGTGATGCCTAGGCCGGGTTCCAAGATTTGGGTCAAAGCGTGGACCCGGATAACCCCTGAATGTTTTCGAGCGATATTGGTAGAAACTGAAAAGCGTTGAGCAGGCTTCCACATACAGCTATTTTCATTGTGATTTCAAAGGCTGTTTCCCAGAGATGGCTAAAGTAGTGGGCCCGGATGGTGATGGACGGTCCCGGTAAGGTAAAGGTAGGTAGCTATAGGGATAGGGGTAGGGATAGGGATAGGGATTGGGATAGGGATAGGGATAGGGATAGAGATAGGGATGGGGATAGAGATAAGGATAGGGATAGGGATGGGGATAGGGATAGGGATAGGGATAGGGATAGGGATAGGGATAGGGATAGGGATAGGGATAGGGATAGGGATAGGGATAGGGATAGGGATAGGGATAGGGATAGGGATAGGGATAGGGATAGGGATAGGGATAGGGATAGGGATAGGGATAGGGATAGGGATACACTCAAAAAAAATTTCTCTCGATCAAAGACATAATTTTCCTTATTTTGAACACGCGTCCCAATACAAAATTTTCTTTGTTTTGTGTAAATTTTCTCAAAAATGTGGAAAAAACATAAAAAAACTTTCAAACAAATTCGTTGCATTGGGGATTTGTATGGGAATTTAATTTCTCAAAATTAAAGAAATCAAGTCTTCAAAACAAGGAAAGTTGGGAATGGAATGGCGCTTAAAGAATTTTTCATTATTTTAATGTATGAATTTTTTCAAAACAAGTATATGAAACCATGGTAACGCATGTAACAATATTTTATAAACCTGTTAACATGTTTTAAGGAAAATTTACTCAAAACAAAGAAAGTAGTGTTCAAAATAGGTAAACAATTTCTTTGACCCCCCCATATATTTTTTTTCTCTCAGTGTAGGGATAGGGATAGGGATTGAGATAGTGATAGGGATCGGGGGAAGTAGGTTTGTCGCGGCGAATATAACTATAACTTTTATTCAGAGAATAGACAATTTTTTGTTATTCGCAGTCATTAAGATGGACTCTAAGATAATGGTTAGCAATACGGTAATCAAAGACTTTTCTTTAGGCTTCATAGGAACAAGTTTTAGCAGAACAACGTCTGCCGGGTCAGCTAGTATATATATATATATATTATGTACCTATTTTATATAAAAAAAATTAAAGCGTGAGTAACGAGTACTCATGAATATTGATGTGTAAACAGTTTCGAAATCGGATTTTTATTCCCTTTGCCTTATTCTTTTTCCCTGGTTTTCTATGGATTACAACGCGACTGTCGTTTTTATAATTTTTTTTTCATTGTCACTGTTACATTTTGTTGTTTTTGTTTGTTTTGGTGTTTGATTTTTGATTTTTGATTTGTGATTTTGATTTGTTTTGTTTTGTTTAGCTCAGAAACATGCAAGATCATTTGGGTCCACGCTCGACCAATATCTCGGGGCTCCGTGTAGAAATCCTGCTCAAAACCTTTCATTTGATACCAATATTGTTCAGAAACATTCAAGGATCATCCGGGTCCTCGTTTTGACCTATGTATATCTCGGGACCCGACTAGGCATGGGTAACACTGCGCTACGCCGCGGAATTGCGCTGGCGCCAACCCTGGTGTTATTGCGCTAACTCCGATTTGGAAAATGCGCCAAGTCAATATAGCGCCAACTCAATGTAGCGCCAACTCAATGATGCGCTATTGCAATATAACACTGACTCAATTTCGTGCGCTAACACCAGCACCAATATAGCGCTAGTGTAAATTGGCACCACCACAAAGCCAATAACAGCACAGCGTATATGACACCGTCACAATTATGTACAGTGAGTCACATTCAAAATTGGACACCTGACGCCTAGATACAACTACACTCATTATATAGGAGAACAAAGAATTTGCTTAAATTTTCGATATTTATTTTTGAATGTTATTCTCTTGTGACAAAAAATACAGCGAAACTTAAACCATTAAATTCATATAAAAAGAAACAAAAACAAAATTATCTTGATAGGTCGTATATAAAGTTCACTCTCAAAATGGGACACAAGGCTTCTTGCCCACAAAAATTTTTAATACATATGCTAACGCCAATACCGAACCATCGCTAATACGAAAGGGTATTGATATTTTAGTTTCACAAATAAAGAAGACAAAATTGACATTATCTGTGAATAGGAGAGAAAAATATAATACAAAATAAATTAAATAAAATATTTATTAGCATATAGTATATTTTTGTTACGCATGGTAAATGGTAAGGGGAAATTTCGATATAATGCGCCCGGACCCGGAATCTTTCTTTTTAATAGGGTGGAGCCGACCCATAATGAAAATGCCGAAAAACGAGATGCCAGCATATTTTCACAAATATACGCAAATTATTTTTAAAATTAAATTTAATTGTGGCACAACTATTCTGCCAGCGTGTATGTAAGCAGAATTGCGCCAAAAGAAAGAAAACGGGTATAGTAGACAGTAAGAAGCGAACAAGTGTTATTTATCGATTATTCCATGGCAATTTCGCTAAAGGTGTTATTGCGCCAGAACCGTGCGCGGCGCCACGGTTGGCGCTGGTGTTATTGTATCAGCGCCAAAAAAATTGCGCCATTACCCATGGCTAGACCCGACCTAGGAATCATAAAGAGTAGAGCTGTATGTAGAAGCCTTCCTCAAAACCTTCAATTTGATACCAATTTTGCTCAGAAACATTCCAGGATCATCCGGGTCCTCGTTTTGACCCATATCTCCGGACCCGACCTAGGAACCATAAAGAATAGAGCTCCCTGTAGAAGGCCTTCTCAAAACCTTTCATTTGATACCAATTTTGCTCAGAAACATTCATGGATCATCCGGGTCCTGGTTTTGACCCATATCTGGAGACCCGGCCTAGGGGTCACAATGAAAAGAGCTTCATATCGAAGTCCTGCTCAAAACCTTGCATGTCCATACATTTGCATATATGTTCAAACGGGTTGCACTAAAAAAAAAAATTATTCAGATTATGGAAAAGTGGGAATGATTCGGCGCTAAAGACAATTTTCATTGTTTTGATGTACAATTTTCTTTAAAACGTGGTTGTTATTCCTTGATTTGAAGAAAATTGTACATCAAAACAATGAAAATTGTCTTTAGCGCCGAATCATTCCCACTTTTCCATAATCTGAGTAATTTTTTTTTTTTAATGTGGTCCTTTTTATTTTGCCTGTTTGTCGCATTGTTGCAGAAAGCAACAACAACAACTTCGCTTCGTTGCTGTTGTTGTTGACATTTGCATTTGCACGGCTGTGCATGCAAGCATTTGTAAGTACATGCCTAGCTACCTACCCACCACTGACAGTGCCAAGCGATTCACACGGACGCAGCAGTGCACTAACACAAAGGTCATTTACGTTTACGCGTAAACTTTACCTGTTTTTCGAAATCACTCGTAGCTACAGCAAAGATGTTTACACATCAAAAAATACATGCATACTTACAGACGCAAATGCAGTCACAGAACATTCAAAGCGCACGCATAGGAGCCGCATTGCGGGTGAAGCTGAGGACCAAATGTCTGCCCGCTTTAGAGCTACGCACATATATGTAAATTCCTACATACATATGTAAGTATGTACATGAATTTGTAGCACGTTGATGATTTTGCTGAAGCGCTCGCTTTGATACATCAACCGTGAGTCGACCTCCGACCCAGTCAGTTGAAGCCGCTGGCTATTTATACATTTGTAGGTGCACATGTGCGTATGCATGCAGGCTAAAACTTATATGTATGCAGATATATGTATGTGCGTATCCGGTGGAAAGTTAGGTCGAATGGATTGCACAGCAAAGCTAAAACAAAATAAAAAAAAATAAAAAAATTTAAGTGAAAATTAAAAAAAGTAAAAAATGTAAAATGGAAAATTCAGTGCAACGCATTCTCTGCACTTGCCGCCCACGCAGCTACACCTCATCCACACACTGTTGGGCTGCAAAAACAAATTAGATACGCAACTAAACTTTTATAATGCACCCACCCACCCCGCCTATTCCGCCTGTCTGTGTGTGTGCGTCAAGCGCTTTGCTTTATCCTCGACAGCCAGCCAGCCAAACAGTCTGCTGCGTAAGTGCGTGCGTATGCACTTCACCCTTAGGCTAACACTGCAACACTTGAAGGGGTGGTGGTGTGTATTTATGTACATATGGATGTATGTATGTATTATTGCTGCATTCATAAAAAAATAGATGTACATACTTTAATTTGGGTTAATTATGATTAGGGCAACCAAAAAATTGCTCTAAAAAATGCTTTTTTGGCGCCAAAAAATTGCTGTTAAACTTCAAGAATTGGCACTTTTTAGCCTTAAAATTTTTTTTTATTTCAGTTCATTTTCTTAAAACATAAAACAAAATAAAATAAGGGTCGATTTCATAATGAAACTCTTAAAGCTCCTTTTGTTAAAAGTTCCTTTTAGTTAAAGAGCCATTTAATCGTACTTTAAAGTAGGAGTGATTTCATAATAATATAATATTATTTAAGCAAAAATATTGCAAATGGCAATGCCATCTTCGACAGTTTCACGCCAAATTATTGTCATAAATTTAAAAATATTGAAATTTATCATTGTATTTTTTTTTTCTGAAAATAAATAAATTTTTTGATTGTGGCTTTAATTTTCTTGAAAACAAAAAAAGTAAAAAGAAGCATAATTTGGAAACCCAGTGCAGAAAAAATAGGAAGCGGTCATCCAACCTCACAAAAGAGGAAGAGGATGAATATTGCATTATAGGACTCAACAAACAAAACAACGAACAAAATCGGTTGAAACATTTTAATAAATTCTTGATATTTGATTTTGAGAGACTGCAGAAATTAAATTTTTTCCGGCAAAAGGGACCTTTAAATCACTTAAATTCCCGTTTTTGGGTACTTAGCTTTAAAGGAACTTTTATCTTAAAAAATACTTTATGAAATCGATCAACAAATTAAAGGCTCCTTTAGATTTTAAATGAACTTTTAATTTGATTATGAAATCGGCCCTAAAGTAAACTAAAATAAAATAAAATAAAATAAAATAAAATAACAAAATGTAAACTCTTAGGTACATGTCTCAAAAGAGAAACACAATATGCCTTAATCGTAATTTGGCGTTAGGTCGGTCGCGCGTTGATCGTACCTCAAAGTTGCTTTACTCTGACATTCGATATTACATGTTGAAGTGAAAAAATGCTAACTGTCACTAATATATTTTGTTGAATTTTTTACATATTTAATAGCTTTTCATCGAAAAAGAACAATTTGAATTTATTTTTTCATCGATATTTACAAAAATTTTACGATCAAACGCTTGAGGTCAAAATGCGATTTGCTCCATATATTTTCATACATTTCTACTCACTTGTCAAAAGCGCGACCGACCGAACGCCATATTTCGATTCCGGTATAAAAAGTTTAATTCATATTGCCACATACGGCATCCCCCATCAACACAACAAAAAATGGGAGCGAGAGCAGAGCTCGCAGCAAAAAAAAAAATGGGAGTTAGGAGCAGAGCCAGGGAAAAAATGTTTGAGAATGGAGCAGGAACGTAGCTAAAGAAAAAGCAAACTTTTGCTCCGATGCCCTGGTTGTGAAGATTGAACGAAATATATATATGTATATATACATATATGGGGGGTTAGATGTACAAGAACATTTTGTTGAAATTACCCGACGTCTATACATGCCATATCTGGAGCAATTCAATTGACAAATTGAAGCGTTTAGCCAATCAGAAAGCAGAAAATCCGTAACATATTTTTCCCGATAGTGAAATTAGCATAAATTAGCATTTATTATGAATTTGGCAATTTTTAGCTCTATCAAAAGTAGGTCAGAATGTATAATTTTTCTTAACAACTACCCTAAATTAAGCATTATGTGATAGCTACCATAGAAAAAAAATTGCTTGTGCCAATTTTTGGTTGCCCTTATTATGATATTTCAATGGGCTTACGCACATACATTTTTATACAAAAGAAAATTTTTAATTTTGCAAGTTTACTTTTTAGGCATTCAGTGAACCGGAAAGTAACAACGCACGCATTATTTATTTTAATAATGAATGTGAATAAATATTACGTATGTACGAGTAATTTTGTTTGCGTTTAGTTAAAAACTAGTATGAAGAAAACGAATCAAGTTCTACATTTTCATTTACCATCTACTTACTTATGTACATACATACGAGTATGTCACGCAGCAACATTGAAAATCGCTTCCTTACAATTTTAAAATTTAAAAATGGCAAGAAATCTTGAACAGAGAAAAATAAGAAAAAATAATAATAAAACAGAATAAAATGAAACTTGCATAAAAAAATAATGAAATTTGATTAGAAATGATTGCGAAATAACTTTGCATACACACTAAAAAATAATTTAGTAAATTTACTGTTTGCTGTTTTGATGTGTAATTTTCAATATTAACCCTCTAAGCACAATAAAGCGTATTATACCAAAACTACCACTTTCTTACAAATAATTTTTTTTGTAATTCTGAGATTGCTTATGAATTGTTTGAGCTATATAGCAGGGTTAAGCAATTTTAGAAATAGCGGTTACCTTTCGGCAGTGGGCGGCATACCCCCCGAGTGCATTTCTGCCGTGTAAATAGTGTAAATAGTTAGATTTACGTGCGTTTTTTGCTCTGTGTATCAGGAGTTTAGCAGTTTCAGATGGCTTTTAAAGATATTAGGTAGATATTATATAATAATTTAATTTTTTTTAATCTGCATTTCATTTCTTCTTCTTATTCAAAAATTCAGGACGATTACAAATAATATTTATCTTCAAATTCAATGACCTTTTTCATTTGTAGTTATGCAGCAGCCGTGGGACATCAACGCAAATGCAACGAGAAGCCTTCACGAACGCACATACTTAAGCCATGATGAAGTATACTTACCTACTCGTATGCTTGCAATAATGAAAAATATATAATTAAGTGTGCATTTAATAAATTAACAAACTCAATTTGTGCTGCCATCAACGCAAAGCCATACCACGACACGGCAGCGGCGCAACGAGTGTGGAAAATAACAACAATGGGAAATAACACAACCAGATTGTGGCAAAAGGGAGCAGCAGCATCAATGACAATTGACAACAAAATGCATGCTAAGCAAAAGATAAAAATAGCAACAGCAACAATAACAACAACAGCAACAATAGCAACAACAACAATAACAATAACAACAGAGCAGCAACAGAGCAGCAGCAGCAGCAACAGAGCAACATAACAAAGTACATTTTGTAATTTGAAAGATAAAATTTTATTGCGAATTTTTCAAGTTGCAAATTAAGCAACAACAACAACAAATAATCACTAAAACCAACAACAGCACAACAACAAAAACAATAGATAATTATGCAAACAACAGTTTTAATAAACGTAAAATGAAAGCCAAGCCTTTATGCAGGCAAAAAGTACGCAAAAAAAAAATAAAGGAAAAAAAACGAAATAAAGAAAAAATGAAAAAATGCAAAAATTAACCAAAGCCAAATGGTTGAAACGTACGCTGCATGCATTTGTTGTACACATTGTTGCTGCATTAGATATGTATATGTATGTATGTAGAGCTGCGGTCGCTGCCGCTTTTGGTTGCAACTTGCCGCTGCACTCACTGCCACTGTGCGCCACGCATTTGTCGGTCAGATGATGCTGGTAAGTACATACATACATACACGTTTCGTTCGTTGCGCTGGCAATTTTGTTGCTATTTGTATGGCTGTTGTTGTTGTTGTTAATTTTTGCATTGCAATGCATTTAATTGTCATCAGTTGTGAATGCGTTAGCAAACAGTATCACAACCAACCAACTCAAACTTCTACGCTCCACTATCCACCTACTTTAAAATCAAAATTGCTGGTTGTTTGCTGAGCACAGTGTGCCATTTTAAAAATAAGCGACATAAAATAAATAAATGGTTTGTTATTTTGCTAGTTTAGCAAATATTTTTGTGAACTGATATATTGAGCACTCCACGGAAATGGTGTTTCAAATGAAAGGGCTTTAGCTGTATATGTGCAGAAAGGTTGAATTTTTTTAAATGGGTTGCCACCTGTCTAAAAATTTAGTTTTCTTGCTTAATTGATTTTTAAATTTCAGGTGTGACATGAAAGGGCTTGGCCTGAAAATGAGAAATTTTTTATAATTTTTATAAACGGGGTTGCCACCTTTACGAAAATTAATTTTTACTCTACAGTTTGTTTTATTAGTACATTTAAAGTGCCATATGAAAGGGCTTTGCTGGAACATATGGAAGCGCTTTGCCCGCAAATGAGTAATTTGTTATAATTTTTAAAGTAAAGGGTTGCCACCTGTTAAAAATTTTAATTTTCCTGTATAGTTTGTGTTATTTTTAAATTTCAGTTACCATATGAAATGTCTTGTCCTCAAAATGAGTAATTTATTAAAATTTTCATAAAATGGGTTGCCACCTGTTCAGAAATTTTCGCTATTTTTTGGTTTGATTTTGAAATTCGATGTATCATATGAAAGAGTTTGGCATGTAGATAGATAATAAAATTTAATTTTTTTAAAAAGGGTTGCCACCTGTTAAAAGATTTAATTTTCTGTATAGTTTGTTTTATTTTTAAATTTCAGGTACCACATGACCTGAAAATGAGTAATTTATTACAATTTTCACAAAATGGGTTGCCAACTGTTAAAAAATTGTCGCTATTTTTTGGTTTGATTTTCAAATTCGAGGTGTCATATGAAAGAGCTTGGCATGTAGATGGATAATAAAATTTAATTTTTTTAAAAAGGGTTGCCACCTGTTTAAAAAGTTTATCTTTGTATAGATAATACGGTAAGAGATTTTTGTACAAGCCATTAGATTTGCACCGTTATACCGATTTTCGAAAATGAGTTGTCATATGAAAATGCTTGAACTGTAGATGAGCAGAAAGGTCTCACGGTTGCCACCTATTTAAAATCATAATTTTCCGGAATAGCTTGTTTGATATTTACATTACAGGTGTTAAATGAAAGGGATTGGCCTGAAAATGAATAATTTATTATAATTTTTATAAACGGGGTTGCCACCTATTCAAAAAATAAATTTGAAATTTGTTCACTATAGGAAAGGAAAGTAAATGAAAGAGCGGAAATGGCAAAGGAAAGGGAAAATGAAAGAGGTATAGGTAAGAGGAAAGGGTACGAGAAATAAAAAGGATAAAGGAAAAAAGGAAACGCAAATTAAAGGGCTAGGGGAAGAGAAAACAAAGAAATAGAAGAAGAGGAAAGGGAAGAGGAAAGGAAAGAGGAAGGAAACTAGAAAGAGAAAGAGGAGTACGAAAAATGTTATTCTAGGGTCGCTAAAGGGTTAAAATATTTTAGAACATTATTCGACATTAAATTTCACTATGGGGCTCATCGGAAAAGATCTTTGTACAAATAAATAAGTGAATATTTTAAAAATATAAATACACGCGCGCCATCTGTTGGAACATAGCGGTGGTTATAACCTAATCTCATTAGTAAATATGTTGCATATATTTAGACAGCAGCTAGAAATTACATACATACATACATACATACATACATACATACATACATACATACATACATACATACATACATACATACAGGTGAAACTAATAAAAGCGTGTTAAAAATATATAGGTCCATAGAAAATAAAAATAACCAGAAATTATGTATATGCTTTATATTTATTATATTTTATTAAAAAGAAACTTTGGGCTTAAAGCCGATTTATATTCTGCAATTTTTAAGGGGAAGTCTCTTAGTCAATTAATAAAATATTTTCTATTAGATTGGCAGACAAAAACGAGTCGAACTTCTTACGCGGAAGCTAGAGTAAACTTTCTCGAAAATTTTCAAATTAAATTACATATCAAACGTGGCAAAACGGTTTTAAGGTCTTACTATGTGAGTCACTACTCACCACCAAATGGTCCAAAAGTGTAATTGAAAGCCACAGCATCGCGTGGCAGGGTTTACTAGTATATACCATATACCATACATACATTTCTATTAGACGAATTTTTCTCTGCTAGAAACACGGTGCAATGATACAGGATAACGCATCCGAGCGCAGCCCAGCGTAGCTCATCCTTTAAGCTAACAAAATGCAACGCAATGGCATACAATTGACGATTGTTTCTTGCTAAAACAAGCGGATTCCACATAAACACACACATACAATTCGTTACATACATACATACATATATGACGTATGTGGCATGCCACATCAACGAAATTGCGTACACAATTCAAATATATTAACAGAAAAATAGCCGTCCATCAAATAGATTTGAATGCGTCGTTGACGTTGATGCAGACGAACTGATGCATTAATAAAAAACGGGATGCTGCACGAGGGTCCGTTGGTGGCGGTGAGAGAGGGAGTGCGAGTGGTTAGGGGTGTGTGCGTGTATAGATGGAAGTTTGGGGAAATGCAAAAATAAACAAGTAAAAGCGCGGCTGTCTTCGGCCGTACCGAAGACTTCATACCTTTCATGAGTGGGGAAATGAAAATTTACCTATGTATGTATGTACATAGCCGGATTAAGTTTAATTTATAATCTTAATTCTGTGGGTTATTTATGGAAAGATTTATTAGAAAAAATGGTGTCTTGGCTATTTAAATGGAGGAGTTATACACCAAAATGTCCATATCTGAACAATCGGTTGTATGGGAGCTATATGTTATAATTGTCCGATCTTGACAATTTTCGGTAACCCCGTTTGGGCCCATATGGGTACAAATATTCAAAATTTCACGCCGTTAGCTGTTAAAACGGAGGAGTTATACACCAAAATGTCCATATCTGAACAATCGGTTGTATGGGAGCTATATGTTATAATGGTCCGATCTTGACAATTTTCGGTAACCCTGTTTGGGCCCATATGGGTACAAATACTTCAAAATTTCACGCCGTTAGCTGTTAAAATGGAGGAGGTATACACCAAAATGGCCATATCTGAACAATCGGTTGTAGGGGAGCTATATGTTACAGTGGTCCGATCTTGACAATTTTCGGTAATCCCGTTTGGGCCCATATGGGTACAAATACTTCAAAATTTCACGCCGTTAGCTGTTAAAACGGAGGAGTTATACACCAAAATGGCCATATCTGAACAATCGGTTGTAGGGGAGCTATATGTTATAGTGGTCCGATCTTGACAATTTTCGGTGACCCTGTTTGGGCCCATATGGGTACAAATACTTTAAAATTTCACGCCGTTAGCTGTTAAAATGGAGGAGTTATACACCAAAATGTCCATATCTGAACAATCGGTTGTATGGGAGCTATAGGTTATAGTGGTCCGATCTCAACAATTTTCGGTAATCCCGTTTGGGCCCATATGGGTACAAATACTTCAAAATTTCACGCCGTTAGCTGTTAAAACGGAGGAGTTATACACCAAAATGTCCATATCTGAACAATCGGTTGTAGGGGAGCTATATGTTATAGTGGTCCGATCTTGACAATTTTCGGTAACCCTGTTTGGGCCCATATGGGTACAAATACTTCAAAATTTCACGCCGTTAGCTGTTAAAACGGAGGAGTTATACACCAAAATGTCCATATCTGAACAATCGGTTGTATGGGAGCTATAGGTTATAGTGGTCCGATCTCAACAATTTTCGGTAATCCCGTTTGGGCCCATATGGGTACAAATACTTCAAAATTTCACGCCGTTAGCTGTTAAAATGGAGGAGGTATACACCAAAAAGGCCATATCTGAACAATCGGTTGTAGGGGAGCTATATGTTACAGTGGTCCGATCTTGACAATTTTCGGTAACCCTGTTTGGGCCCATATGGGTACAAATACTTCAAAATTTCACGCCGTTAGCTGTTAAAATGGAGGAGGTATACACCAAAATGTCCATATCTGAACAATCGGTTGTAGGGGAGCTATAGGTTATAGTGGTTCGATCTTGACAATTTTCGGTAACCCTGTTTGGGCCTATATGGGTACAAATACTTCAAAATTTCACGCCGTTAGCTCTTAAAATGGAGGAGTTATACACCAAAATGTGTATATCTGAATAATCGGATGTTGTGGAACTATACGTTATAGTGGTCCGATCTTGACAATTTTCGGTAACCTTGTTTGAGCCAAAATGGGCACGTCTACTTCAAAGTTTCACGTCCTTAGCTGTTTAAATGGGGAAGTTATGCACAAATTACATCCAAAAATTTCATGTATATCTGAATAATCGGTTGTTTTCTATATGTTATAGTGGTCCGATTCGGCCGGTTCCGACAAATGATCAGCTGCATATAACAACATACCTGTATTTCGAATTTCATTCAGATATCTCAAAAACTGAGGGACTAGTTTGCGTTCACACAGACGGACGGACGGACGGACAGACGGACAGACGGACATGGCTTAATCGACTCAGCTCGTGATTCTGATCATATCGGTATATATTTTGGTGGGTCCCCCACGCTTCATTCCGGTACTTTCGACAAAAATTTTTTGGCACTAAGTTATAATACCATTTCATTCTCATGAAAGGTATAAAAAATGGGAGCTGCACATATGAAAAAATGAAAAAATACCAAATGAAAATGTACTAAATCTGACATATGTATTACGCAGACAACTGCCACAACAACAACAACAACCATTGCGATAACAAATACGCTAATAACAATAGTGTGATGTGATAACAGCAAAGTACACAGCAGCAGCAGCAAATACGTCAGCAATATGAATGATATGGATGGAAAAATTGCATGCGTGCATTGATGATGACGGTGATGGTGATGAGGATGAAGAAGTTGAGGTGGAGTAGGAGCAGGGCGAGTAGGTGGAGGCTAAGGCAAATGCAAAAGTTCGTCAGTGCGCGGCCAACCGAAATCTCCTCATGCGTGATGAGCCGCTGTGCGTTGTTTGCCATCGCATTGTTTTGTTTTTAATTTTCTGGATTTTTCATTTTTGTTCATTTCAATTTTTTTTTGTTTTTTGTTTTTCTGTTTTTTTGTGTTTTTTTTGTTTTTCTCTTTTTTGTTTTTTTTTTTGCTAAACTTGCACTACCGCCCTCTAGCCGAGCTCTACTACGCAGCAGGGCTACTCATCGCACGCATTGTTGCATTTCTGCTCGGGTGTTTGGCAGCGCCGGCTGATGCTGTTAATGTTGGACTTTTTCTCATTTTTTGTTGTTTGAAAAGCACTCAACTTTTGAATTGTTTCCATCTTTTTTGTTTGTTTGTTAATATTTGTACGCATTTTTGTTTGCAAGGCACAGTGCAACAACTTTTGCGACGGGAGCGGCGTTGCGTGCTTGAGAAGGTGAGATGGGGTGGCATTTGGTCAGCGTTATACATACGTGGGCTGCGAGTAGAGACAATAAAATGATATGTATTAATAACAAAAAAAAAAACAAAATAAAACCAACAAAATTGCAAACTGCAGCGAAAAGTTCAACTCAGTTGTAGCGAACGACGGCTGCTCGGTGCAAAAGTGCGTGTCACACTTGAGATCCCGCTCTGCCGTACACTTTATAAACATATTTTGGTTGGTTGAATTTTCGAGATTTTCTGTGCCCGCGTAAGTCAACACACGTGATGGTTTCATCCATCATTCTAATTACTGATGCATCTCTTATTTATTCTGTGCATGAGTCGTAACGATGGAGTAGACTAACTTTAAACAAAGGCTTAATAGTTGCAATTTACACATAACTGAAATATATAAACTTGATAACTCAACAAAATTTAAAGTAAGTTTTTGCAATTCGTTAGCCTAAGATATTTTTTTATTTGGCCATTTGCCTCTTCAAGTCAGACAATTTTCATATCGCAGATAAGAAGAGCAAACCATTTTCCATCTGTAACTAATAGCCTGTCTCCACATAACGTAACTGGCTCTTGAACTATCTCGATAAGTATTTCGCAAACTAATCCGCTTCAACGTAGATTAGATTTGCTTGAGGTTTGTGCTGCGGTCATTAGTTCTATTTTACCTTCTCCTCGATCACATTATCTTATCTAATACGAGCTCCTCCAGAAATCGAAGCATAGCGTTCGGCTTTAGAGACATTCACCCCTGAATGAGCCAAGGTGTGCCCAGGAATCTTTCACGCTTTCTTGCAATGTCATCGCATTCGACAAATATGTGTTCTACAGCCTCATCCCCCCCTATCACAGAAGCGACAAAGACTACTTCACAGAATAACTAGTCTGTGCATATGTTTTTTAATCCTGCAATGACCTGTGAGAATTCCTCTCAGTATTTACAGTTTTGTTCTTAGAGAGGTTCCAAAGCCTCTCAAATCGACTTAGTTATGTTATACCCGCCCATTAGTGCCTTTGCCTCTCGCATTACATCGGTCTGGCGCCAACATGGTTACCTTAACTTCATTTCCTCGTTTCTGAGCTAATTTCTGTTAGTATGTGGGCATCTAGCTATGCATGACTGAAGCGCTATTTGTTTGGAAGCTGTTGCCTGCCTGTCTAAGCTGTCCGCATGCTCAGTACCCTCTATTCACCATGAGAACTGTTATCCAGGCCAGCAGGATGGAGTTCCGAGCTGCCAGTTCGTTTAGTCCACTATTTACGCATTCTAACACAATCGAGGATCTTATCTCGAAAGAGATACCCACGCCGCAATAACATGCCTGCGCACTCTCTTATGGCATACACTTACGCCTGAAGAATACTCGGATAAACTGCCATAGGTAAGGAGACCTTCGAATTGGCGCCAAATATTCCAGCCCCAATGACCTCAGCACTGATTTGATTGGTTTAATTTTTCAGAATGTATCCTCGTAAAATTCAATTGCTCGCTCTCAGAATTTTGTATTGAAATTAGCGGGGTTCGACGCTGGATTTGAGGTTGAACGACGATTGGGAGAGCGAACACCGATAATAAGAGCGAACGACGGCGTGCGGAGATATGCTATAAAACGTTTAAAGTGTACTTGAAAGCCCGTCTCCATATAACTTGATTCGCCAGCGAAACATCTAGCGAAACATCTCCTTAAATAACCCATCTCCACGTGGCTGATCGTTATTCAGTTTGACATTTCTCTTTCTTGTTATTCTTAAATGTTTGTATGTTTACTTATTTTTGCGTCTTTGTTTTGGTCTGTGTGAGATTTCGATAGATTTTCGACACAAAATTAGAGAAGACGTCGATATCATCGAGGTTGGCAAGAAGATTGAGAACGAAACAAGTGTTTCAATATTCATTCGCTCTCAGAAAGAAGATTGAAATACAGAAAAAAAGAGCGAAACACGTTATGTGAAGACATGGTATAACCCTTGCGAGAGGCAACATGTTTAAAAGGCGCCTAATAAATCTTGAAAATGTTTGGTTGGTATTTTCTTAAATAATTCTAAAACATCGGCCATCTAAAGATAGCTTAACAACAAAAACAAAGACAAACAGAAATAGCATGTACAAATCATGTTTCGCTCATCATTGCATAACAAAGCCAAACAGCAAGCATGAAAGGGACCTTATAAGGAGCATAACGTAACGCTAAGCAAGCAGTTCTATTGACCATACATATGTATATCATATATGTATGTTTTATTGTACATATGTATAATTAGTAATCGTTGTTCATGCATGAAGTATACACAAGTCTTTCAGTGCTCCAATTTTTCCAAGAATCATTGCATCCCAATTTGAAACGAATGCAACCAGAAGCAGACTAATATTATTACCAAATGAACAAAATAATATAATAATATAATATAATACAATGGCGCTATTATAACTCTGACGAGTTTTATGGCCGAGCTTCTCTCCCAATTCGAGGTGTGCTCCTTTTTGTTTTTCCTACTAATTGGGTGGACCTACAGTTTTATGCCGGCTCCGAACGGCGAATGCATTTTTTGTGAGAAGCTTTTTCATGGCAGAAATACTCTCGGAGGGTATGCCGCCCACTGCCGAGAGGTGACCGCTGCTCCTAAAAACCCAATAATTGGATTTTTACTAATTAGAAAAATTGTTTTGATGTTTTGCTCGGACCGTGGTTTGAACCCGAGACCTCTGGCATAGCAGGCGAGCACTCTACCCACTGCACCACAGCGGCCACAATGAACAAAAAAGGGGCATAAAATGAGCTGCGACTAAGACGAAGATACAAAAAAAAGAAACAAACAACAAATATGTAATAACAACAAAACGACAATTAAGAGCCGCAATCAAGTGAAAGAACAAAAACAAAAAAAGGCAAAAAGCAGCAAAAAAAAAACAGTAAAATAAGAACGTTGTAATAAAACTAACTAATTCCAGTTGCAATTTCAAATGAAATCGGGTAATTATAAAATCACAAAACAAGTTAACAACAAAAACACAACAATGTTGGCGAGCGTTATTCCACGAGTTCGTCTGGCTGTGCGCTCTCCACACACTCCCTTCTCAGCCCACAAACTCATACATTTCTACGTTGCATTGGCGACAACCCGCGAAACTTAAGCATAATTATGAACCGAGTTTAAAATGCATTTAAGCCAGCACATCGTTAATGGCGACATTAGTCAAATAGGAAATTACGCTTTTTATATATTGTTTATTTGTAATGAATACTTATAAACACATACTCGTACTCGTATGCACAAACAGTCCATACATATTAACGAGTTTGTCAGTGCGGCTTATTTAGCTTTGGCGTTTGTCTCTGTTTCTTGATCGTTTTTGCCAGCCTGCCGGAACGCTGCACCGACCGTCTCAGTGCTGTGTGCGGCGTTTTCAGCATTTTTAGTTAATTTACCAAGAAAGCATTTGAAATTCTTAAAAGTAACGTTTTTTCGCTATTCTCGCTTTGCTATTACTTAATGCTATGCTGCTGCTGCTGCCATTTTGCCATTGGACAACGACACATAACGCTTACGGTTCTGTACATATTTGTTGCTGCATTCACTCAGAAGATCACCACAACAAAAGCAAAAAAAAATAAAACGAAACGGAAAAAGAAAATTAAAGAAATGATTGTCAACAAAATACTACTGAAAATCACGTCAATCATTTATGGCATTTTATTTAGTGCCTGGTAAATGTTGCATCCGCACTAAATGTTTGTTTTTTGAATTGATAACCCAGTGAGCGATACATTGCCGGCATCTATGTATATAAAGCATTTTGCTTCAAAATTATTAAACATCAATGGCGGGTGTGAAACTTAGATACTATTAAGCTTAAATGGGGGTGAGACAGAATAAAATCGTAAATTTGATTTTGAGAACCTCCCTAATATATATATATCTACATATACTAAGTAATAGCTGAGCCACCAGACGTTTTTCTGCTAAAATTTATTCCTATAAAGGCTAAAAAGTCTTTGTTTACCGTGTTGCTCACCATTATCTTAAAAACCATAGTAACGACTGCGAATACTAAATAATTGTCACTTTTCTTAATAAAATTTATATATGTACATACTATCCTTATCCCTATCCCTATCGCTATCCCTATCCCTATCGCTATCGCTATCGCTATCGCTATCGCTATCCCTATCGCTATCGCTATCGCTATCGCTATCGCTATCGCTATCGCTATCGCTATCGCTATCCCTATCCCTATCCCTATCCCTATCCCTATCCCTATCCCTATCCCTATCCCTATCCCTATCCCTATCCCTATCCCTACCCCTATCCCTATCTCTATCTCTATCTCTTTCTCTATCTCTAACTCTATCCCTATCCCTATCCTTATCCCTATCCCATATCGTATAAACACCTTCCAAGGTCACCCCTGGTCCAAATTTTGGTCGATATCGCGGAAAACGGGTTGCATAGGGTCTTGAAAATCACCTCTTTTTTAAATACTCACCAACAGCTTTTATTTGATACCCATTTTGTAGAAAACCCGTTTGGGGTCATACCTGGTTCATATTTCGGGAAATACCTCGAATACGGGGTCTTATATGGGACCAATAACTACACAGTGTTCAAGCACTCCTCAACACCTTTCATTTGATACCCATATCCTACGTACCCGTTATAGGGTTACCCTGGTCCACATTTTGTGGAATATCTCCAAAACCTTCCCGGATTCTTATACTTTTTTTGGCCATAAACCATGTCGGGCTCAATCGAAAACTACGTACAAAATTTCATTTAATTCAGTCCAGCCGTTCTGGAGTTATAGCGTCAGGGAGGAAAACGCGACTTATTTTTATATAATAAATAGATTTATGCTTCGAGCACAACTTGCTCATCCAGGGTGCGAAGCAATGAAAAAAAAACCTGGTTGTGGCCTGGATCGGCTGATATATTGCCTTCTCCTATATGTTTAGGACACTAGCCGATCTAAAGTTGCCACCTAAAGCGCTAAACACCATAAGAGTGCACTATTCAGGCCTGTCGACGAAATTCAAAGCGAATGAATCGGTTTCGGCGCCGCTAAATCTGCTGTTGGGCGTTAGGCAAGGCTACCCGCTGAGCCCATATGTGTTTGACCTCACCTTTCAGGCATTGGTGAACACATTTTCATCAACTCAGCATACGCCGACGACGTATTTAACCCTCATCGCTGACTCAGTGAATAGCATGCGCCAATTACTGACAGCAGCTGAAACAGGGGCAACGGCCATTCGCCTACAATTGAACGCCGCCAAATGCGCTACTCTGCGCATTGCTAATGGCAAAAAAGTGCACATTATCATCTTATATATCCGGGTGCAGGTAATGTAGGTGTTGGTCCAAGGTAATGCCTACATCCACCTTGGCATTCCCACCGACCTTCAAATAAGGCAGAACCCAGTGAATACCACAGGGGATATGAGGGCACAGGTTACTTCAGGTCTGGCATCTTGGCAGAAGTTGGATGCGGCTAGGATGTTCTTAGCGAAATCGTCGAAATCGTGGCATCACTTACCACAACGAGCTAGCGAGGAACTAGCTTTCCACTGAGGTTCAGCTGTCAATGGTCTATTCGAACTTCTTTTACAGAGTCTGCAATGCTACCAGCGGAATCACTCACAAACTGGGCATCAAGTGGTTGTTTGGCGAGCACACCTCGGCAATGTGTGTCTGCAATGTGTTCCGCCCAACACCACAGACCAGAAAATCTTTGAGTTTAGCGACTCGGCTGGCCTTGTGTTGACGTTCAGGCGGCGCCTGGTGAAGTTATACGAGGTCACACTCCTAAGTAAGCCCAACCAAGGGAAAGTGATGGAGGTCACGTCGAAAAATGTGGCATGTGTTGTTGTTAGTCCCTTCTGACACTAACCCCACTGTCGTGCGAACGATTTTTTTGGCCATTATCAACCTTCTAGGCCAGTGTAAGTAAGCGCTGCCCCGAAGGTATGGCTATGAGATTGAATCAACGCCGCGATCCGGCAGAAGAGGCACACTGGGCGATTAGATGTCGCGAAATCCTGCAAAAAGCTTCACTGTGGAGGGAGCCCGTAGAGAGTCGGCCCTACTATGGCCCGAGAGATGAAGCCCGTCGTCGTATAAACATTGCGGATATCACAATTCCATAATCGGTTGTTCTCATTTCGACATTTCGATTGGCCCGTTGGGATAATTTAAGGAAAACACCGAAATTCTGAGGGCAGGGTTATGATTATGAGGTGAGGCTGGGCTGGCATTCCTCTTCGCTGCCTTGGCAGGACCGCGAAAACTAATGCGTCATGCATATGCTCTGGATCTCCAGCTACATATTAGGTCCGGCTCATGCGCAAGATCACGGTGAGCGAAATAGTGTGCTAGTCGCGAGATCTAAGCGGCGTTAGGCAATATCAATAAGGCCTTCCCTCGAAGGAGCCACTTACCGATACCCAAAAAAAAAAAAAAATTATAAGTTGACAATTTTACTTAGTGCCGGGCCAACCGGAGTAATATTATTTTATGTTTTATCTTCCCCTGTTCTATAAAGCTGAATGTATATGGTCACTTGGGTTATCGCTCATTTAAGCATTTGTACATTTGTTAGGCGACTAGGTACATACATATATACATAATAGATGCCACAGTGTGTTGGCAATTGTTGACGCAATTTATTTATGACATTTTTTCGCCATTACCGCACAGCGCAGTTTCTGCAAACGGGGGCTATATGGCGTCTGTGTTTGTGTTTATGTCCCTGTAGGGAAAATCTCTAGTTCCGAACTAGGTCGCTTCTAGTGCATTTTTCGACACTACTAGTGCGAGCTAAATCTCTTTTGCATGTTATCAACTGGCGAATTTAACACGGCGATGTCCTAGGCGGTGTCAATTGTCACTCTCTGCACTATATTTTCGATAGTTCCGAACTAGTACTAAATTCTACAGTTTACACTAGTTCGTTTATTGGCACCATTTCGATAGTTCTGAACTACCTACAAGTACCTACAAATTCTACAGTTTTACAACTGCCGCTTAAGTGCAGCCTTTGACACACCTCATGCAAGTGGCGCGATGGCCGACTGGCTAACGCATGTGCCTTTCAATCTGAGGAGCGCGGGTTCGAATCCTGTCGGAGTCAAGGTGGATGATAATTTTTTTTTTAATTTTTTTTAAACTAATATTTTTTTTTGTTTATTTATTTAATAAAGATTTACAATATCTAAAAAGTAATAAAATAAAAAATCAAAACAAGCCTGAGGAATCGGACAAACTTAATTAGGGGAACATTTCATTTCATACAAGATGCAAATAGAAAACTTTATATATAATGCCTTACTAAACATCTGAGAATTGCAGAAATAGACAAAGCCGACGGCGATTGAACGAACGAAAAATTTTCATAGAATTTTTGTCACTTCGAAATTGCATACAAATCAAAGTGTGTCTTATAATGATCACTCAATTCACTCCTTCTGAACTGGTGAGGGTCTAACTACAATTGATCTACACCTTTTTCAGTTTAAATTCAGAAACTTCCAATTGATATTCAGAAAATTACAATTGAAATTCAGAATTTCCATTTGAAATTCAGAAAATTACAATTGAAATTCAGAACTTCCATTTGAAATTCAGAAAATTCCATTTGAAATTCAGAAAATTACAATTGAAATTCGGAAAGTTACATTTGAAATTCAGAAAATTACATTTGAAATTCAGAAAGTTACATTTGAAATTCAGAAAATAAAAATTGAAATTCAGAAAACTTCTTGAGTACTGTGAGGAGGTTTCTGAATTTCAAATGTAATTTTCCGAATTTCAAATGGAATTTTCTGAATTTCAAATGTAATTTTCTGAATTTCAATTGTAATTTTCTGAATTTCAAATGCAATTTTCTGAATTTCAAATGGAATTTCTGAATTTCAATTGTAACTTTCTGAATTTCAAATGGAAATTCTGAATTTCAATTGTAATTTTCTGAATTTCAAATGGAAATTCTGAATATCAATTGGAACTTTCTGAATATCAACTAAAAAAGGTGTAGTTGCCTTTTGACACATTTTCGCTAGTTCGGAACTAGAAATTTTGCTCACTAGTTATTGAGTTCCCTGCAGGGTGTGTTTGTGTATGTGTGTGTGTGTGTTGCCACCAATGTATCCGCCACTCCGCCACTCTCCTACTTATTTGTTAACATTTTTGTTGTTGAATCTTGACCAATTCTATAATGCTATTGCATTCGTGATGTAATGTGGAGTGCAACAGTGAGTGACAAAAAGCAGTCAACAATTCTGTCAACAACAACAACAACCACAACAACAACTGCAAGCAAAGAAACAAAAAAATAGACGGCGATTTTCAGTTGGCCGCTAATACAGAAGCTAATAAAAACCAAACACGAACAACAAGCGAATATTACACATGTACGTATGTATGTATGTATATGCAACAGCTTCAACAACAACAACAATAAGCTAGAGCATTACTCTAGGTAATGGCTTAGGTAATGGCAACAAAAATGGTGGCTGTAGACTTGGACTTTTATGCGTTGCAGAGGCCAAAGTCATGTCTCAAAGTCAAAGCCAAATTCCATATTCATCACTTCTTGCACATGAAATATGTACATACATACTTACGTATGTCTTTGTGTATGTATGTATATATTTATCTATGTATGTACGGCATGACAACATTTTTAGCAGTCAGCGCTCGCAGTGTTTTTGTTGTTTTAATCCTCAAGCATCGCGCGATTTGGTGTGTGCACACATTTTTGTTGTTGTTGTTGCTGCTGTTTTAGTTGCTGTTGTTGTGCTGCTGCTGCTAGTGCGATTAAAAGCGAAATAAAAAAAAAAGTGGAAAAGCATTGATGCATTGCAATAAAAAACGCTTTTAAATCCAGTTTAGAAGCCAAAACTGGATTTCCTAGAAAACGATTTATTGTCGCTGTCGTCGGCGTCGTTGGCTAGGTCGTTGTTGTTTTTTGTCATTTTGCCGTTTTTTATTAAGTTTCATATACTGCACATTATATGTATGTGGTATATACTAGCAACATATGCCTTGTTGTTGTTGTTGTTGTTGTTTTGTAGCCATATTCTATCGTCATTTCGTCGATTTCGTATTCCGCATTTTTATTCGTCGAATTTTAATGAAACACACACCATCGCCGCAGCAAATCTACGTCCCTTCCATGTCCACTGCGCTCGTTTGTCTTAACAAAAAATGTGTTCGGTGCGGGTTGGTTGTGTTGGTTGGGCGGGTTTAATCGGCTACTGGCAAAATTAAATATTCTACATACGAATTACATGCAGTTGTTTGTGTATTCTATCTTATTTTTCTTTAAACTATATGTGTAGATGGAAAACTTTCGAAAACGATAACGTTAGCTATCGATATTTATATATGTAATAACTTGGTTGTCGAACAACGATTAAGTACAGATGTATGAACTGTTTTTTGGTACGTTCCTTGTGGAACTATATTTATATTGGTTGGTTGGTTGGCTTGAGTGGTGAGTCCCACTGACTCCAATAAGCGCTGCAGCGCTCTTTTGATAGCACGACTCGTGACTAAACCAGTGAAAAAGGAAAGTAAGAGAGAATTGGCAGTTCGGAAACCAGCACAGGAACCACGCGCTATATCCATCCCCTTGAGTTTAGGCATCTAAGCAACTCTCAGGCCTGACGTGCTTGAGTTCCGAGAGGCAGTCGAAGAAAGATTGGCCAAAGAACTTTATTCTGCCTTGGCAGTGCGGAGAACACTCGAATAGCAGGTGCTCCACCATCTTTTCCCTCCATTCCAGGAAGATTGCAGCTGCGACACAAGGTGTTATGGTCCAATATCAATCGGGCCGTGTGGTGCAAATGATCCAATGTCTTTGGAATATCGCAGTCAGGTGGGGAATGTTCCTTCCGTCTATTTTTAGAATGGCTGAAGGTCGCATCTGATAATATGTAGGCTACATTCTTCTTCTACTTGCTCAAGCCAGTGCCTCGAGATTCGCCATTTGATGCAGTCCAGAGGCGCAAGAATGTCCTCCACCTCTGCGATATCAAGAGATGAGCACTGCCTGGACAGCTCCTCAGCTATTTCGTTACCCTAAATATCGCCTTGTCCCAGCACCCAGATCAGGGATACGCTATGCCGACTTGCCAAGCACAAGACCAACACCCTACACTGTCCGACCAGGAGTGATGAAAGCGTTGCAGATTCCAGAGCCTTCAAAGCCACCTGAGTATCCAAGAAAATTCCGTCTTGTTTCCGACACCGTAACTTTCCATTGAAAGTAGAGCGTTGCAGGCCTCCTGCATGGCGAAGGCTTCTGATTGAAAATCGGCTCACGGTGTCCGGCAGCCATAACGATATGGAAGTGTCCGACTGAGTTGCGAAGAAACCCGCCGCCACTGCACATGCCATTTTTGATCCGTCCGTGAAAACTGAAACATCGAACCTCTGAGCTATTTTGCCATCTTTGGAAAACTAGTTACAGGAAAACGTTACAGGCACCCTGGACGAACTAAGCCATCCGAGCGGCAGAGGAAAAGTGCGTCAGAAGTTATTGTTTTGGAAATTATACTTCGGACACCAACCACTTGTATATCTGGTCTGATTTAGAAACATTAAGTTGGGACGGAGATTGGGGTATTCGAGAGAAGAGTTCTTTGAAAGATTTATGGACCTTTGCCTTGCGCAAACATCGGCATTGTTCAGCGAATAAAAATGCAGCGGATGCGTTGGGCGGGCAGGTCATGTCGTGAGATTGGATGAAGGTGCTTCGGCCTAGAAAGTTTTTCTATCGAAACCCGCTAAAGGCGGCAGAAAAGGTAGCACGAAAAAAAACGAGCGGCGTGCCTTATTGGACACAGCCGAGATCCTCTAGATGTTTATGGGCCAATTAAGAAGAAGAATAAGAATAAGATGAAGAAGTAAAAGAAGAAGAAGAAGAAGAATAAGAACAAGTTGAAGAAGTAAAAGAAGAAGAAGAAGAAGAAGAAGAAGGAGAAGGAGAAGGAAAAGGAAAAGGAAAAGGAAAAGGAAAAGGAGAAAGAGAATCAGAAGGAGAATCAGAAGGAGAAGGAGAAGGGGGAGAAGGAGAAGGAGAAGGGGGAGAAGAAGAAGAAGAAGAAGAAAAAGAGAAAGAAGAAACATTAACGAACGCGAATTCGTTCTTTATACGCCGATGTCTGTGATTGTTAGAAGAGGAAGAGGTCACCGCATCGAGTTGTTATGCCGTAGATGGCGTAAAGCATCTAAACGACTAAATGTCAATCAATAATCATAATAACTGGGACTCATACATATATTTATGAGATTTTAAGCAAATTTGCATACCTAAGTATACCCACATATTCCCATACACGTGTATCCAAATAAGTCAGTAAGTATGCCTACTTAAGTATGTAATCCCATGGGTTTGAAATATATTTAGACCATTATTGCGCAAATGGGTTCGTCCTATTGTACATGTATGTATATATGGATGTGTTGATTATGTGTCATTGAGATCATAAAAAATCAGACAATTGAATGTAACAACTTAATAGGTGTTGGCATAAATTGCCACGACTACAAATGGATTTATAACTATTGTTAACAGATTGTAAAATGGCACTGAAGGCAAACGATTCAGCGAGTAAATATTGTAAATGAAGTGTGTATGCAAGTGTGTGTGTGTGTTGGTCTGTCAGTTAGTGTGCCACGCGACCAACAAGAAAGACCATGCCACAAAGCCACCATACACAGCAACATGCCACCAAGGCGCTAAGACAGCCAAACACCCAGACACTGAGGCAGGCAGAGACAACAGAAGCAGCCAACCAGCCAACTAACCAGCCAACCAACCAACCAACTAAACTAACAATCGACCAAACCCATGGATAAACAACAACGTTGCCACTACGCGCCAGCGCATGACAGCCTCGCGAGTTCGGCGGCGAAGATGTGCCCAGCTTAGCTGGGCTAGAAAATAAAAAATGAGCAAAGTGAAACGAAAGCAAAGCGAAATATGGGAACGGACAGTCGAAGCAATAGACAAATGAATTCAGCAACAACAACAATAACAACCACAACAAGATGAACAACAACGATTGTTGCATTTATTGCCGGTGTTTGCCGCTTTGTACAAATGCGCTATGGCAATGAGAGACGTCGCTTCGTGGAGATGCAGTATTGGTTGTTCGGATGGTGGTAAGTCATGAATGGGGCGGATACGCTTAGGTAGTAGTTGGCCGTCTTTGGTGAGGTCGCAAAGGTTGATATGCGCGCACTGATTGAGATATGTAAACATTATTTAAACAGTAGCTAGTAATAGCAATAACAGCAACAACAACAACAACAAAAATCGAATATATTGCTTGAATTGCTATGCCCCAGCAAGATTGCAGGTGGATCCATTAAGATTGGCTATGCAAAATTGAATGTTCGGTATGCGCATGCGCAGCTCCAGCGTGTGGCGCATGACGACAACGTCGCCGTAGAAATGACTTGTAGCAGCCGCAGGCGCTTAACAAATATATGTACATACAAGCATTATGTACATAAAGACCTTCGCATTCTAAAAGGCAAACCCGATGGCATTGAAAATGTGCACCGACACTCAATTGCAGCTTCCTTCCGAGTTGTTTGGCTTTTCCTTTTGACCACATAAGGTCCTTAGTGTTGCCAACAGCGTATTGGAGGTGTGACACTAAACTAGGAATCTTCAAATCTTCGAAGGTTTTAATCAGGGATTGCAAATAATCGTTATTTTTTAAATTTTGACTAAAAAAATCTTACTGAAGGAGAAATGCTAAACGCAAAAGAAGTACACAGATGTAACCACCGTAACGCAGACTATCTCTAGGTGCATTAACTTTTATTTTTTGGATTTTCATAAAAAAAATTGATTTTTAATCATTATTTCCTGAGTTTTATTTTCTGCTCAGAAAATAAAAGTTATTTCTTGAGTTTTATTTTTCCATCAGAAAATAAAAGTTATTTTTTGAGTTTTATTTTTCCATCAGAAAATAAAAGTTATTTTTTGAGTTTTATTTTTCCCTCAGAAAATAAAAGTTATTTCTTGAGTTTTATTTTTCCCTCAGAAAATAAAAGTTATTTCTTGAGTTTTATTTTTCCCTCAGAAAATAAAAGTTATTTCTTGAGTTTTATTTTTCCCTCAGAAAATAAAAGTTATTTCTTGAGTTTTATTTTTCCATCAGAAAATAAAAGTTATTTTTTGAGTTTTATTTTTCCCTCAGAAAATAAAAGTTATTTTTTTAGTTTTATTTTTCGATCAGAAAATAAAAGTTATTTTCTGAGTTTTATTTTTCCCTCAGAAAATAAAAGTTATTTTTTGAGTTTTATTTTTCGATCAGAAAATAAAAGTTATTTTTTGAGTTTTATTTATCGATCAGAAAATAAAAGTTATTTTCTGAGTTTTATTTTTCCCTCAGAAAATAAAAGTTATTTTTTGAGTTTTATTTTTCCCTCAGAAGATTGCGCATTCTCGGGTCAGATGTATTAAGAATGACGGATGCACAATATCCACCACTACACTCAGGGAAAAACAGCATTTTAAAATCAAAAATAAAATTTTTGTTTTCATAATGCACGTTTTAAAACCAAACCATTTTTATTTTAACAACGAAAATTTTAAATTAAAAAAGAAATTTTTGAATTAAGAACGAAATTTTTGAAGTAAAAATACATTTTGGATTTAAAAAGAAACATAAGCCGCTTTCGATTCACAATTTCTCTGCTGGCCTTAAATTTCCCTCTGCAAAATTTATATGTGAATGATAGCGAGCAGAGGGAAATTTTTATCGACCAGTTAGCGAGTATGGCTACTACTCATTATGGGTTCAAACATTTTTGTTCGATCCGACCTCGCTTGTCTGATGGCGAATCGAAAACGCCAATACTCAAATTAAAAATGAAAATGAATGTTGATTCAAAAACTCGCTCTTTGTTCAAAATTTTTTTGTGAGAAAATATTTTTTTGTGAGAAATCCAACAAAAACAATAATGAGAATCGATGTTTTTTAATTTTGTTTTTATAATTGTCGTTTTCGATACGCCATCACACAAGCGAGGTCGGATCGAACAAAAATGTTTGAACCCATAATGAGTAGTAGCCATACTCGCTAACTGGTCGATAAAAATTTCCCTCTGCTCGCTAGCATTCACATATAAATTTGACAGAGGGAAATTTATAGCCAGCAGAGAAATTGTGAATTCATGGATTCTTTTTTAGGAAAAGGCAAGTATAAATAAATACTTTTTGGTTGAAAGTATAAATAGGTTACTACAATTCAATACAATGTTTATTGTTCCACTATGTGATGGTGATGGATTGAATTTCAGGTTGATGTCATGAAAAGAAGAGGAGAACAAGCGGAGGCTATATTTTTGTAGTTGAGAGAAAATGAAGAGAATGCCGTTGGATACAATTGCGAATCCGGAAGAGAAAATGATATAGAGAACACTGCAGCGTTTTTTCTCATAGTGCTTAAAATAAAAATAAACATTTCCTGCAAGACTCTGCAATAGTCCGGGAGTTTAGAGAATTGTCCCCGGTATTCCAAGCTCCGTACAAAACACTGCAACTCACACCATTGCGTCCATCTTTTGATTCCCACATGCTAATTAGCATTTATTCTGATTGCAGTTTGGTGTCAAATGTTTGAATTTAGTTATTTAAAGAAATCGTCAGTCAATGACATTGAAATGCTTCTGCTAAAAATAACTTTTTATATATCTTTCCAAATCGCTAATGCATTTTTGTTTATTTATGAAAGAACTAGTTTATTCTAAATGTTCGTTATCTTTTTAATACAACACCATAAATTCAGACTTCTTATTGCCACATTTAATTCTCTAAAATATAATTATGTATGTATGTACGTGTATCTATGCAATCTAAAATCACACTTAAAACTGCATTTGGATGAAAATACGAAAACCGGTCGTTTAGCCGTGCAACGCTTTTTGGCATCATATCCACCTGTGGCTGGTGGCTGCGACCGTGGCGGTGCAATCCTCTGCTGGTTGCATGACAAAATACAACATTTCAAAATATGCAATTATGCTAAACTTCCTAATTTTATTGTGGTCGTGGTGGTGCTACACCTAACGCGCAGAGATTGTCCGCACAGCCGAGGCACGAAAGCTGACACACCAACTGAATTGACCACAAACAAACACCTTCACTAAACCGAAATGTTAATGTTTTTGTTGGCGTTATTCACGGCGAATCTGCATTTCGGTTGTTTGCGGCAAAATTTAGAACTTGTTGCGGACAGCCACCGCAACTTTTGGCTAATGAAGATATATGTATGTTTACTGTTTACATCCATCCGTATGTGTGTGGATATGCTGATGATCATTGCAGTGGCAGCATATTATTTTATAATCAGCTTAGGTAGTTTGTCACGGCTCGGATTTAGTTAAGCAGCAAAGTGTGGCAGCTCTGCAGAGCTACATACATACACATGTACATATACAGAACACAGGGATGGGCATTATTCAAAATTTGAATAATTCAATAACGAAAAATTAAAAATAATTTTTTATTCTTCATTCTGATGCCCTTGAATGAAGAATAATTTTTTATTCTTCATCCAAAATTGGTTGAATAAAATATAAAATTTTATTTTTCATTCAGATGATTTTGAATAAAGAATAAATTTTTATTCACGTTTTTCAAATTATTCTTGCAGATCACACAAGTAAATGATTTTGCGAATATTTTTCTGAATACGAACCAAGTGTTATCCCGAGTCCGAATATTTTTCCGAACACTTTCCCGAATCCGAACCCAAATACCTAACCGAATATTTTTCTGAATCCGAACCGAATATTTTACCGAATACTTTCCCGAATCCGAAACCGAATACTTTTCCGAGACCGAACCGAATACTTTTCCAGGTCCGAACCGAATACTTTTCCGGGTCCGAACCGAATACTTTTCTGAGTTCGAACCGAATACTTTTCCGCGTCCGAACCGAATACCTTCATGAGTTCGAACCGAATGCTTTGCCGGGTCCGAACCGAATACTTTTCCGAGTTCGAACCGAATACTTTTCCATACATACGTATGCATGTACATATAAGCAAAAGAGTATGTAGTTTGTTGTTTTTTTGAAAAATATTCGGTTGAGTATTTGGGTTCGGATTCGGGAAAGTATTCGGAAAAATATTCAGTTAGGACTCGGGATAACACTTGGTTTGCATTCAGAAAAATATTCTCAAAAGCATTTACTTGAGTGACCTGCAAGAATAATTTGAATAACGTGAATAAAAATTTATTCTTTATTCAAAATCATCTGAATGAAAAATAAAATTTTATATTTTATTCAACCAATTTTGGATGAAGAATAAAAATTTATTCTTCATTCAAGGGCATCAGAATGAAGAATAAAAATTTATTTTTTATTCAGGGGTATCAAAATGAAGAATAAAAAATTATTCTTTATTCAAGGGTGCCGGAGTGAAGAATAAAAATTCATTTTTTATTTGAATAAAAATTTATTCAAAACCGCCCATCCCTGACAGAACAGCGCGAACATAAAATGAGTAGGAGCTCATATTGCAGAATATTTTTTAAATTCGGTGGTGACTGAGTTGTGGCTGTTGCATGCCGCTCTTGCTGCTGCTGCTGCCACTGATGTACGACAATTATTGTTTGGTTATGAGCTACAAAACTAGATACACAAACAAACATGCCCGACTGAATGGAGCATGAAATTGCAGCTGCTGCATTTTCAAGTGGCAAGCTGCAAAAAATTTACAGATCTATGTATGTATGTATGTGTGTATCTACGATGATTATGCTTCACGGCGCATTGACCCAAACTTAGCTGGGGGACAGCAGGAGAGTGTTGTTTGGTAACTAAATTCTACAGTTTTTCTGTGTGGTTTTGTATCTATTCCCGCCTTTTTCCTCTGGGCGCACAAATTAGAAACACCTTGTGAATTAGCTGCAACAACAACAACAATAGCAGAAGACATTACAGAAAAAAAAATAGAAGAAGATGTGACGAAAGCAACAGCAGAAACTTAATTTTGATGGCTGGTGAAAAAGCTGTTGCTGAGCATAAGATAACTTAAAGTTTTATTAAGCCAATGGGACAGCTGTCACAAAGACAGTTAATTCACAACTGCAAGTACAGTTTTAGTGGTTAATTTTCTTTGAAGATTCAATATATTTATTCTCAAAAGCTATTTTGTAAAATAAGTAAAGAACTGGGGCATTGAAAATTTGGACAAAACTTGGAGATATTGCACTATTCTTCAAGCTTCTGTTCGTTGAAACTATGGACTAAATCTTGCTAAGCGAATAAACATCCATGAGAATGTATGAAGATGCTCCAGACCAGAAAGTATTTCTATCGCAACGCACTAAAGGCAAATAAAAAGGGAGACCTCTAGTGCGTTGGGAAGATCAGATGAAGACTGAGTCGTACTCCCTTGGTGTTGCCAATTGGTGCCAGGAAGCACGAAGCTGAAACGTGAAGAAGAAGAAATCTTGAAAAGTGTCAGAAGGTAAGTAGAAGACGAAAATGATAGATTAAATATCCATCCTATAAGAGACTTCGATACAAGCTATGAGATTATCTTTCCATCAAGGAAGCACTGGAGAGATGGTAAACTTGCTGAGAGATTCGATGTTGCAGTTTTCACGGACGGCTGAATTATGGCATGCGTAGTGGGAGCGGTTATCTTCGCAACTCATCCGGCCACTTCCATATCAATCAGGCTCCCGGACACGGCTAGAGTTTTTTAATACGAAGTTCTTGCCATATATGAGGCCTACAAGGCTCTACTTGCACGGAAAGTGCCGGTACCGGAAGCAGGATAGGCCTTTCTCGCATAGTTAGGCGGCTCTAAGGGCTCGGGGTTCTGCAACGATGTCATGAAACAAAGTTAGACAGTGCGGAGAGTGGGTCATGTGCTTGGCAAGTCGACATAGCGTATCGCTGATATGGGTGCCGGAGCAACGCGATATTCAGGCTAATGAAATACCTGATGAGCTGACCAGGCAGTGCTTGGCTCTTGATATCGCAGAGGCGGAGGAGGTTCTTGTGCCCCTGGGTTTCATCAAGGGTCAAATCTCTCGGTAGGTACTGACTCGAGGAGTCTAAGACCAGATCGAGACCGTTGCAGGCTGTAGGGTCTGCAGAAGTATGTGGCCTTCATAGAATGAGATGCGATCTTCAGACATTTTCCGCTTAACTGCGATATTCACAGGACATTGGACCATTCGTAGCAATGCGGCCCGATTGGAATTGGACCATGACAACTTCTGTTGCAGCTGCAGTCTTCCTGGGACGCATAAGATGGTGGAGAACCTGTTAGGTGAGTGTCCTACGCATCGGCAAGGCAGAATAAAGTTCCTTGGCAAACTGTTCTTCTACAGCCTCTCGAAACTCAAGGACGTCAAGCCTGAGGGTATTCTTAGATACCTAAACTCAAGAGGATTTATATAGGGTGCGGGACCTGGCATGGTTTCCGAACTGATTATTCTCTCTCACCTTGTATTTTTCACTGGTTTAGTCACGAGTCCTGATATCACAACGAGCTGTGGCGTTATCTGGAGACCGTGGAACTCTCCACTCAAACTAACCAACCAAGCAGAGAGGGAAAATACATACACTTCTTTCCAAATTCCCGGATTTTCTCGAACCCCTTAAGTGCTTTTTGCATTTTGTTGTTGTTGTAATAATTACTCGTTTCAATTTTGTTGAAGCTCCGGTTGCTGTCGTTGCCCCGCATGCCAGCTTATCGCCTAAATGTCGGCAATTGCATGTCTGCCAATTAATCACTCTTCGCACTCATACACACACATACGCACACAATTGCCGGATCGTCAGATGCGACGTTGAATACCTACTCCTACTTCTGCAGCCGTTGCTCCAACTGCTTGTTGCTGGCATTTTATTTCATTTTCGCAATTTCGGTCTCACTTTCATGCAACCAAAAGCAGGTTTTTGATACTCCTTTTTGCGAAGCGAAATAAAACGCAAAACGAAAGCCAAAAAACAAAAACAATGCACGAAAGCAAAAGAAAAAAGAACCAAAACCATTTCAGAGAACCCGAAAAATGCAGCAAAACTCTTTCGGCGAACGAAATTTTTGAGTGGAATTGGGTGAGGATAGAATGAGTGGTCGGTTGAGTACTTATATACATACATACATAGGAATATATCAACGTATGAGGGCGATGCAATTGCTTGCCCACACTGTTGGCGCAGTTCAGCGGCGCTGCAGTGACGCCTGCGTGCTGCGCGCTTCGTCGCCGTTGCTGCTGCATCGGCGCATCGCATGTGCTTTCGAGTTGCATGCATTCATTCTTCTCTGGCTGCGTGTTGTGTTGTTTTTGGTCTTGTTGTTGAGTGCTTTTTGTGAGCTCATAATTTTTCATGTGCATCTTTTTATTTTTGGCAGACTTTATTACAGCAATATTCGCCACTTTTTGCGTTGTATGCGTTGCGTTCGTCACCTCGTAGCCGAATGCCCCAACCCCGCTTGCCACTTGGCAACGAAAGCTAAATTACTCACATTCGGGAATGGTTGTTGGACTTTTTAATTCTTTTTTTTTTGTTTTGCGCGGCCTTCGTCTCTGCCACTCGGCTGATTCGTCAATTTTATATGCACTTTGCTTTCATTAGCTGTTGATTATTATTGCTGTTGTTGTTGTTATTGTTGTTGTTGCTTTTACTCAGCCGTCGTTCTTTGTTGAAGTTGGTGGTTTTGATATTTTGCAGTTGTTTATATTTTCGGTTCGCTTTTTTGCTGTTTTTTTTTTTGCGTTTCCTTTCTGTTGTCGATCATTTGCTGTGCGTTCTATCCGCACCGACCTACCACGGCATGCATGGCCGCTAAATGGACGCTTCGTGCTGGCGGGCATACGGAGGGTCTGGAACACATGTGCCGGTGTGTGTGTGTGTGAATGCAATAATGGTGATGGGCTTGGCGAAACGCAAACGAAAATACGAAAAACCTTGAGGACGGTCAGTGACCAAGCAAATGAATTTTGTACAAAAAAGTTTGTATTCGCTCATTTGGATTGTTTCGTTCGTCGCTCGATCGTTTCATGCCGTTGTAAATTATCGGCATGTTTTTTTTTTTGTTGCACATTTTTGCTTTAATTTTTAGTTTTTTTCTTTTATTTTGCTGTAGTTTTGGTGTTGGTTTTAGTCTTAATTCCGTTTCAGTTTATTTGTGCAGTTGTTTTTGTTTTCCGGCAATTTTTATCAAAGTTCATTGTGTTATCTTATTATTACTGTCCGCGTTTTTGTTTTTAATGGACCCTTTAGTTGAATAGTGTGAGCGTGATCCAAATGGCCCAGTTTACGCTCAGATCAAAATCAACGTGGTCAAATATCTCCTATTGCATTTCTATTAAAGCGAACAATGAGAGATTGGGAGAGCACACAATTTTGATCGAGATTCGGCACTGACACCGAATCAAAGTGCAGCCCATCTCTCACAGAGAGTAAAAATCGTAAAATGAGAGAAAAAGTGTATTTGACCACGTTGATTTTGATCTGAGCGTAAACTGGGGCAATGGGTATACCTGGTTACTCTCTCCATAGTTTCGGCAGTAAGGTAGTGAGCACGTGATATTTTATCTTCTCGTAGGATTTTTGAAAAATAATTATTCCCCATAACCGGAGTGTTTTCCTCCCATTGAGTCACTTATACGTCTTTTTATTACTTGGCACGTAACCGTCTAAACAATTTTGGCCGAGTCCAACAAAGCGCGCCAGTCCTTTCTTTTTCGCGCTGCCTGGTGCCAATTGGAGGTACCAAGGAGGAGAGTGAGTCAGTCATCACCTCGTATTTCCCACGCAGTGGAGGTATCCCTTTTCTGCTGCCTTTAGCGGGTTTCGATAGAAATTTCTTTCTGGGCCGAAGCACCTTCATACATTCCCACGACATGACCTGCCCATCGCAGCCGCGGGTCTTTATTCGCTGAACAATGTCGATATCTGCGTAAGGCTCGTACAGCTCATCATTAGATTAGGTTAGGTAAGGTTGTCCGGATACAGTGATCTCTTACATAGACCACATATGGTCCGTGGTGTTACCAACGTCGTATTGGAGGCCTTATACTATATTTGGAATGCAAAACTTTGCAAGGTTTAGTATCTACTTTGTGTATTTTCCGAAGAGTACTTTGTGTATTTATGAAGAGTATTTGTTGAGTACTAGATTCCACAACAGGGCTGAGAGTACCTCTCTTGCGGGGTGCCCTTATGTGTTCACCTTTACATCGTCGAAAGGTTCCACCCACTCGTCACTGTCTGACAACTCCAAAGGTTCTCGATCCAGCGCCGAATAATTGGGGCTATTCCGATACATTCGGGCCCATCCAACAGCGCCGCAGCAGACACGTTGCTAAGGGCACCCCAAATATCAAGAAAGACTCGCACTCACTGTAGTGAAGGGGCTTTTCGATATGTTTTACGATGTTGTGATTCTTTATCCTGTTTATCATCCATCAGGACAAGAAATATACGTTTTATGCTTTCCGCCAGACACCTCGAACCATGACTGAGGCCGTCTCGCACCTCCCCCCTGCCACACGCCTAGAGGGGACCTGCTCGACCGTACAACAGCCTTTGTTATCCCTCCGCCGTGGTCTTCCATTTTAGCCTTTTTATCCAGCTTGGAGAAGGCAGAGCATACAGCGCGCGCTTGTTAGTGCCACTGATGTCATAGGCACTGGCGTACGCCATTGGCGTTGCACACTGTTTTCATGCAAGATGCTTCCTGTGCGGTTAAGTTCTGCAGCTCGAATTAGAATCTCATTCATTCTGTATACATATGATCACTTGATAAACAAGCGGTTTTTATCTCCCAAATAATGACAAAAAAAGACGAAGTTTATTTAGGCAGTTTTTATATCTCCAAGATCAGCGGCATTATCGGATGTTCCAACCGCAACAATTACATATGTACGCGATAATTTCGTACAAAAAATAGATTGCCAATAAACGAGAAGATTGCAAGACATAATGAGGCATTTCCCTAAAAATAATCGGCCTTGAACTGCTGTTGTACTGAAGAAGAAGTAGCAAATCGTTATACATATAAACATACATACAAAAGTTTCATCTGAAATCTTGATTTTTATGGCAAGTTTCGATTTCATTAGCCAAAAGCAAAATTAGTACCTATGTGGTCTGCAATAAAATTTCGTTACATACTACATATGTACATACCCTCTAATTTTTTTTTTAATTTTGCCAACCGATCGTATTTTATAATGAGTAAATGGCAAGCAACCACATGCCCGTAACTCCTGTTTTTAGGTCCACAATTCACTCCCCTCCATACTTTGTCTCATGCCTCTATCTCTCTTGTTTTCGCCCTCTTGTAATTTTCGTTTTTTTCGTTACTCGCGCCGAGCCGGTTTCGCTTGGATTTCGTTGTTGCTTGGGTACTTTATTTTCATTTCATTTTTATTCGTTTTTTTTTTGCCACAATATTTTTCGTATATTTTTAGCTCCGAAATTTGAAAGTTTCGGCCGGTTTGCACTGCTAGCCTCTTGACTCGTCTGTTCTGTCTCTGCACACCATGTCCCGCAGTCAGTCATCCTACACCGGCAGGCCATACTTACCTACCAACCATTCGGCTCAACGACCATGGCCAATGCACATTCGACTGGGGTAGGCCTATAAATCTACTCCAGTGCCATAATTTTTTCGTTATTCATTTTGGGTTGTAATTTTGTGTGTTGTTGGTATGTGTTGTGTGTGTGTGTGTGTGTTTGCGATCTCGTGTGCGGTAAACTGCTGCCATCCGCCAGTCATGCGTCGTCGTCGTATGTACAAATGTATATAATACGTCGCTTTTGGCGCTGCTCCACCAACTTGCCGCTGCTCGCGATCTTTCGCTTTGCCTTTCGTTTTCGAGACTGTTTACATACATATGTATGTATCTACGTGTGTATATAAATTTATGTTTATTGTTGTTGCTGATATTGAATTTTCATTTGTCAAGGCCAAGCGGGCGTTGAACCGCGTACATTTTGGTCGCGCGGCTGCTGGCAACAACGCGCGCTGTCGTCTTAATTTTTTGATTGCATTCAAATTTGAATGTGTTGGCGGCGGTAGCGCAGTTTGGCAGTCGCGTGCAATTTTTGTTGTTTTTTATGTTTGTTGGTTGTTGAACAAGTATTTGGTATTTATGTATGTAAGTATGTAGGTAAGTGGGTAAGGAGGGGCATATATGTACATACCCTTCAGGGAACTCAATAACTAGTGAGCAATATTTCTAGTTCCGAACTAGCGAAAAAGTGTCAAAAGGGAACTAGATCAATTGTAGTTAGACCCTCACCAGTTCAGAAGGAGTGATGTGAGTGACCATTATTCTATGAAAATTTCGTTCAATTGCCGTCGGCTTTGTATATTTCTGCAATTCTCAGACGTTTAGTGAAGCATTTTAGATAAAGAGTTTTCTATTTGCATCCTGTATGAAATGAAATGTTCCCCTAATTATGCTTTTCCGATCCCTCAGGCTTGTTTTTAATTTTTTTTATTTTATTACTTTTTTAAATATAATTGTAAATTTGTATTAAATAAAAAAATATTAGTTAACAAAAAAATTTAAAAAAAAATTATCATCCACCTTGACACCGACAGGATTCGAACCCGCGCCCCTCAGATTGAAAGGCACATACGTTAGCCAGTCGGCCAACGCGCCAATTGCATGAAGTGTGTCAAAGGCTACACTTAAGCGGCAGATGTAAAACTGTAGAATTTGTAGGTACTTGTAGCTAGTTCAGAACTATCGAAATTGTGCCAATAAACGAACTAGTGTAAACTGTAGAATTTAGTACAAGGAAAATGTAGTGCAGAGAGTGACAATTGACACCGCCTAGGACATCGCCGTGTTAAACTCGCCAGTTGATAACATGCAAAAGAGATTTAGCTCGCACTAGTAGTGTCGAAAAATGCACTAGAAGCGACCTAGTTCGGAACTAGAGATTTTCCCTACAGGGTATGTTTGAATGTCTATATAAATATGCATGTTTGTGTGCGATTCGTTTTGGCAATAAACAGCATTATGACGAAAACAACAACAACTACAACAACAACAATGGCAATGGCAGTGGCAGTGGCAGCATACATACATACATGTGGAAGCAACATGAAATTATGGGGGAGCCATGGCGTGTCAGTGTTACCATCCATCGAATGCACTCAAGTGCGCAATTACGTTTTTTTTTTGATCGCCACAAATTCGCATTTGGGTTGTTTGTTGTAATATTATTACATATTATATTGGTGTGAGTATTTCAATTTGCAAAAGAAAAAGCAACAGCAAAAACAACAAAAGTTACGCCATAGTACCTACTTGCAGTGGGGAATGTGAGTAGCTTGTACCCTGCAAAAAATGCGATCACTCCGGGATACATCCGGGACAACTCGCAAGGGAGCATGCGATTACTACCCATTTGTATCTCTTTATATGGGTTGAAGTGTTCTCTTTTGTTTGAGCATGTCCTATGAAGAGACTAATTGTACCCAGTTTGTGCCCGAACGGGTAGCAAAAGCGCACAATTGTACCCGTTTTGTACCCGAACAGGTAGCAAATGCGACACATCCATTTGTGCGACTAATTGTACCCGTTTGATACCCTTTCGGGTACAATTCGTCTACAATTAGTATACATATGTACCCGTTCGGGTACAATTGGGAACAATTGTAGACTAATTGTACCCGAAAGAGAGCGCTCCCGGACAAATCTTTTTAGAGACTCGTCGCACACTTTTTTACAGGGTAATGATCATATTTGCAGCTTGTGGTGGCTTGCAGCGTATGTATGTTTGCTTGGATGTATGTATATGTGTAAACGTGTGTATGCAAGTGTTTTGATCGATTGCATTTCGTATGTATGTATGCTGTAATGCCGCGAATCGTTCAATAACTTGAAAATTTATAATGGATTTGAAAACTGTCCAGTCATCGTCTTTTTGCGCTTGGGGAGACTGCACTCTTTTATATGTAGGTACTTACAACAACAAAATTATTAGTTCATTTTGGCTGAATGTATTCTTCTTTTCATTTCGTTGAGCCATTAATTTTTAAGTTTTTATACTTATAACTTGAGCCTTTCGTTTCCATCATCTGTGTTCGCTATGCATGTAGCCTTCAAGTTCGAAATGAATTTTAATTATAAAATACTAGCAAATACCCGTCCCACTTCGCTGCGACAAATCACACTATACCACTCGCTTCCCTATCAGTCTCGCTATCACTACAGCGTTGCGTGATTCGAATCAATTTTGATTTCAAATCAACTTTCAAATAAAGAATCAACTCGATTCGTGATTCAAACTATTTTCAAATCAAAGATAAATTTGATTTGTGATTCATTTCTCAAAAGAATCAAAAATACCCTTTGATTCGTGATTCAAACCATTTTCAAATCAAAGATAAATTTGATTTGTGATTCATTTCTCAAAAGAATCAAAAATCTTTTTTGATTCTTGATTCAAAAAATATCTTTGATTCGAATCTTGATTCAAAATATAATTTTGATTCGAATCAAAAATTTGATTCGAATCAAAACTTTTATTCGAATCAATAATTTGATTTATAATATTTAGAATAAAAAATACTGTAGCATATCAGAAATATTCTAGTACATTCTCGGTAATTTAAAACACAAAAATGTATAAAATGCACTAAAAGTGCAACAACAGCCAAATTGTATGCTGACGCCATATGTGTACATGTGTATGTATGTATGTACATATATACATATTTCTGAATGTCGTATTTACGTTTGTGCTACGCCGTACGTACATACATACATACATACGTATGTATGTATGTGCATAGCCACTTATTTGAAATAAAGTTTTGATTCAAAATCGAAAATTTTATTCGAATCAAAAATTTTATTCGAATCTAAAATTTTATTGGAATCAAAAATTTATTAAGAATCTTGATTCGAAATCAAGCTTGAATCAAGAATCAAAAATGATTTTTGATTCTTTTGAGAAATGAATCACAAATCAAATTTATCTTTGATTTGAAAATAGTTTGAATCACGAATCAAAGGGTATTTCTGATTCTTTTGTGAAACGAATCACAAATAAAATTTATCTTTGATTTGAAAATAGTTTGAATCACGAATCAAAGGGTATTTCTGATTCTTTTTTGAAAGGAATCACAAATAAAAATTATCTTTGATTTGAAAATATTTTAAATCAAGAATCAGAAAATATTTTTGATTAGTGATTCAGTCAAATCAAAATCACGCAACCCTGTCACTATGCATTTGCCCTTCTCGCGCTATCTCTTCCTACCCCTATACTACTCTCTTCCCTCTACCAATCCTTATAAAAACATTTCCATGGCCATCCATGCTCACATATTTACTCGTATCATGTGAATCGGTTTCGGTATGAAATTAGTAGAGCTCTAGATACCCGGGTATCGAACAAATCGAATTGATCGTTTTTGTTTGAAGCCCGTTTGTTGTTCAAATGCCCGTACAAACATTCGAGCATTCGAGCTTACAAACAAAAAAAATGTGTATCGAAAAAACAAAAATAAAAACAACTACATATGAAGAAGAAAAAAAATAATAAACAAAAGAAAAAAAACAAACTTCAAAATGCCCAAATTGTTCAAATGCCCGTACAAACATACGGGTAATAAACAAACAAACGACTGTTCGAGCATTTGAACAACATTTGTTCGGGCTACTCGCAAATGTTCAAAAAAAATCTGGAGCTCTAGAAATTAGTTGTATGTATATCGGAACCCTGACTACTGCCATATTTTGACACCAATATCGCTCCAAAATATTTCGGCGCTATTTGGTTGCACCTTGCAAGTTTCGGCCTCGATCCCGGCAACCGATTGAGATATCTGTATAGCGTGATCCTTAACCTTGATCAGAACATTTAATTTGATACCAATATTGCGCAAAAATATTTGGGGGCCATATAGGTCCACGTTCTGGTCTCTATCTGGAGAACCGACTGGAAAGTGGGAATGGAGTGAACTCTCGATTGAAACAGTGATTGTAACCTTTAATTTGATACCACAAATGCTCAAAAGTATTGAAGGGTCATCTGGGTCCATATCTCGGGAAGGCGCCTATATCTCGGGAAGGGGTGGGTCTAAATTTTCTAAATTTTCTAGCGGGTTCATTTTTCTATTGAAGCTCTGATTGAAACCTTTAATTTGATACCAATATAGCTCAAAATAGTTCGGGGCCATCTGAGTCCATATCTTGGATAGGCGCCTACCTATATTTTGGGAAGAGATTGAGATACTAGAATTATATATGATCTAAATCCAAATCTAATACCAGGTGGCCATAGTGTAAAAATTTGATTGTGATCGGCCCTATAATTTGGGTTTGCACAGGGGACAAACAAACAAACTTGCATACTTATATATTTACATATACCTATAGATAACACAGACATGTACCTACCAGCTAATTTAATATTGAAGCTTCAAAAATAAACAAGTATCTACTTGGGATATTTAAATTGAAGAACTGCTTATAATAAGAAGTGCTTTCATAGGAATAGCGATAAATCCTTGTGGCAAATTATTAACCCTAACTGGTTCGTTTGACTGGCTAATCAAAGACGATATCATCGAATATCCACTCATCTCTACATATCCATACATACATCCATATGTGATATGTATGTAACAGACCTGGGTAATACTGAGTAGGTAGTAATTGGACGGTGCAGTGAAATAACGCCCGTGGAATTAACGCCCGCGGGTGTTATTTCCTTTTTTTTGGGTTTTTTCTTTTCTTGAAAAAGAAATAGCGCCTGCGAATAAAACGAAATTAAACCCGTGGGTATTATTTCCACTCAGAAAGGGAAAGAACGCCCGCGCGCCCTATTCGGCGATGTGGGCTTTATTTCCCTTTCGAAAGGGCAATTAAGCCCGCAGACGGGGGTTTTTTTTTTAAATATGGTGTATTAGTGGGAAAAGCGCCGCAGGCGAAAAATTGGAATAAAAAATCGCGCGATATTTTATTCCAATTTTTCGTTTTTTTAAATATGGTGTTTGTTTTATTGGAAAAGCGCCGCAAATATATTTATTTTAAATAATATCCATTTAACTAAGCCTCTCTCAGTAATAACCCTGAGCCTCTCTGTCTCAGTAATTACTCGTAGGTATTATTTCTATTAAGTGGCGGAGTTGACACATATGTACATAATATTTGAATATTTAGAAGGGATTTAAAAAAAATTTAAAGAATCGAAAAATTGGAATTAAAAATCGCGCGATTTTTTATTCCAATTTTTCGCCTGCGGCGCGTTTTCCAATTATAATACACCTTACTCAGAAAACACGAAAAATTGGAATTAAAAATCGCGCGATTTTTTATTCCAATTTTTCGCCTGCGGCGCTTTTTCCCTAATACACCATATTTAAAAAAAACCCGTCTGCGGGCTTAATTGCCCTTCCGAAAGAGAAATAAAGCCCATGGATCAAACGAAATAACGCCCGCGGGAATTATTTCTTTTTCAAGAAAAGAAGAAACGCCCGCGGGCGTTATTTCCTTTTTGGGAAATAACGCCCGCGGGCGTTAATTCCACGGGCGTTATTTCACTGCACCGTAATTGGACTATTAATAATAATAATACAATGGCGCTATTATAACTCTGACGAGTTTTATGGCCGAGCTTCTCTCCCAATTCGAGGTGTGCTCCTTTTTGTTTTTCCTACTAATTGGGTGGACCTACAGTTTTATGCCGGCTCCGAACGGCGAATGCATTTTTTGTGAGAAGCTTTTTCATGGCAGAAATACACTCGGAGGGTATGCCGCCCACTGCCGAGAGGTGACCGCTGCTCTTAAAAAACCCAATAATTGGATTTTTACTAATTAGAAAAATTTTTTTTGGTTCGGACTGGGGTTTGAACCCGAGACCTCTGGCATAGCAGGCGAGCACTCTACCCACTGCACCACAGCGGCCACAATTGGACTATTACGTACTTAAATACTTTATATTTTGACTTTGAAGTAATTAGTCCGTACTAAGTACTTTCAGAATATTCAAGTACAAGTACAAGTACAAGTACAAGTACAAGTACAAGGAATTGCAAAATAATTGAAGTTTTAGCAAATACTTCAAAGTATTTGAGAAGAACTGAAAGTTCTTGAAAGGAATTTGAAAAAATTTACTTGAATCGATTTTATAAAAATCTTTTCAAGTACCTTCAATTACTTACAAATCGATTCAAGTACATTTTTCAATTCTTTTCAAGTACTTTCAATTCTTTTAAAATACATTGAAATATTTGCTAAAACTTCAATTATTTTGCAATTATTTGTACTTGAAAATTTTGGAAATGCCAGTACCAGTACCAGTACAATTCCTTTAAAATGTACTTGTCACAAGTCGTACTGGTACTTAATATTACTCAGGTCTGGTATGTAATCACAATAATTAATTGAACGAAATGCTAGAATTATCCCTCGAATTTGTCTACTGAGCGGCACTTTTTTGATTGATAATAAAATGAAAACTGTTTAACGACACGTACATACATTTTTGAAAGCTGATTGACACTGGCTGTTGATGGCAGTGCATGGCAATTGGTCAGATTGAACGGAATGAGTTTTCTTGACAAATAAAAAAAAACCCCAGAACGACAACTGCAAGTGACATTTTACTGAAATAAAGATGCCGCCGACGCAGGACAACAAACAAACTATAGAGTTAAACAGTCGATTATTCATGGACAAACTGACGAATAGACAAGCTACGAATGATCGTGGTGCTCATTGTGATTTCAAGAACTTAGACGAAAGCGAACAAATATATAAATGTATACATAGTATGTAGGTATGTATATAACCTAGCACACTCAAGCTCTAACGGAGAGGGTCTCCATAACCAGTGATGTCATTTTCACTTCAATCGAAGTATTTCACTTCACTTTTATGCCCGTCACTTCGACACTTCCTCTTTCCCCAAATCACTTCGATTTTGACCAATCAGAATTAACTTACTTTTATAATTTATTCTTACAAATCGCTATCTTAGAGTGCAAATTGTGTAACTCCTTTTTTTCAAACTTTGTAGGAGAGACAAAAAACAAAAAATAAAAAAATTTCGAAACGAAAAAAAAAAATTCTGTTCATGTAAATGTTTTGGACTTACACAATTTTCTTCGCTTTTTGGACTTACACAATTTGCGTATGACTGAATAAAAACGAGTAGAAATATGACAAGTATCACAGACTTGTTACCTAAGTGTGATGCGCAATTGATTTTTTAGCGTTCTACATAAAAATACACTTTTTCATGAAAGTGGACTTACACAGTTTGCACTCTAAGCTAGCGGAATTCTAATAAAAGTTGCATATGCAATTATGTAGGAGGTAAATGTTTATAGAATAATAAGATATGGCATCCCTCATTGACATGAATAATCGATTTTTTAAAACCTCCTCTTATCTCTAGAGTTTTATCGCTTTTTTAAGAGTTTGACACAGGACCCCGGAGCGGAGTTCGAAGCAAAAGAAAATTGGCAAATAATAGCTCGTGCACAATTCATTTAAAGCAAAGTGAAATTCCAGATGCTTGCTGCAATTAACACTTTGGCAATTTCCACTTACTTTTTTGCTTGGATTTATAACACTGATTTTGTGCAAAATATTCTGCGAATCGACTTTTTTCTGCTTATTTCAAATGATATTTTTTACTCTTTATTGTTCATTTTACGTAGTTGCGCGAAATCGCTAATATAAATGTAGATAAACAAAGAATACACACACATATGAATTAATATATATCATTTTATTTCTTTTGAATTTTCAAAATAGAAATAATGAATATGAAATGTTTTGTTTTTTTTTTTTTTTAGAAAAAAAAAATAACCCTTAACAGCCAAAAATAGCATTCAAATAACTATCTGCTAATTTTTACCATTTTTCCGTTTCTTGATTTCCTGTTCGTTGTTCATTTTTTCTAAATGTTGTGCTAAAAAAGTTTTGAAAGTTTATTTTCTTCTGCAAATTTTTTTTTTAAAGAAAGCATTAACTTTGTCATCCTCAAGCTATCCGAAAAGGTATACCAATCGAAAAAATTCGAACTGTAGTGGATATTAGATTCCGCCAAAACATGAAATATATAAAATCGCCGTTTTCTCACTTACCATTGGGCGATTTTGGGTTTGACAGATACTTGTTAGTGAAGCATTGAACTTTGATATTCTGCAATGGTCTGCCCTTCGTATTAAAATTCGTTCTACCCTACCGTGTGGTATTTTAAGTAAAAGTTTATTTTTTTACATTGAATGAATTATAACCAGTACCTGTTATGCTTAAATAAATTATAATTTTTCAAGTACATACTTAAGTATTCAAAAGAATACTTAGTACATTCTCGTTATCCAATGCCCTCACTCTGTAGTTCGATTCGAAAGAAAATTCCATATTCCATATAAACTATATTCTACAGTTTACGAATGTGCTTTCGAATTTAATTTCACTTTAGAATAGAACTTCAGAGTGCGGGCCCAGGAATAAAAAAGATCTCGTATTTATATACATGAAACAATATAAACAATTGAATATGCTGCATTCATATATACATATGTACATAATGTACGACCGCCGCGCTTCACTTCGATTTACTTCGAATCACTTCGATTTTTCAGCCGCTTCACTTCACTTTAAAATTTGGCGGTGACAACACTGTCCATAACTATTTTCTGCTTGAAAGCGAAGTTGTAAAACGACAATAGAATTCAATTGGGAATTGATAAGAAAAATAAATGTTTGCAAATTCTCTTTCGAATCCCGTTAGAGAACTACCTTATCTAGATTTCGACGCGATGTGTTGGAGAGCGCAGAGCGATTTGCGCTACATTGGTTTATTCGAAGGTATGAGTAAAAACGTCGATTACTCTCGAGACATTCTCAAATCGTTAATTAATCTTCGTGTTTGCTGGGATATACCTATGTATATATGTATAAAACGTTCGTCAGTGAAAATTAGTTAAAAAGCTGAATGGCAAATGTTTTTTAAGCGGATGTGTCGCACAGAAATGATATCTAATTATAAAAACACAAAAAAGATTTACTACAAGGAAGTCATTACGAACATTTTAGGCAGACAATGCGCATTTGAAAGATACATATGTATTAAATAAAAGAAAATTGCTTTGCACAAAGGATAGTATGTATTTAACTTCTATTGAGATCCCTGTTGACTAATGGCCGACGCATATTGACAAATGCAATAATTTTTTCTTCTTTTCCAAAGCATTGACCAGACCAGACCAACAGGCGAATTTGTATTTGGTAAATGTTGCGTGTTTTGCGCATTCAAGAATAGAAAACTTGGTTGCGCATGCGCAGCTGACAAAAAAAAAAAACTTGTATTCGTGCTTACATATGTACGTGCCATGCATACGAAGCCTTGGAAGGTAGATACGCTTCAGCGTAGTAATTTACTCTAAGAAATGCAAATTGCAATAGAATTATACGTAGAAATTTTAGTGGTGAATTTCTTATAATGCCGCGAAATTTTAGAATAAATACGTAAATACCATTGTATATATTTCTATACACTTTAAAATATGTACATATGCATATAACTCTCTACACTGAAAAAACAAATTACTCAGATTATGGAAAAGTGGGAATGATTCGGCGCTAAAGACATATTTCCATATTTTGATGTACGATTTTCTTCAAATCAAGGAATAAAAACGACGTTTTAAAGAAAATTGTACATCAAAATATGGAAATATGTCTTTAGCTCCGAATCATTCCCATTTTTCCATAATCTGAGTAATTTTTTTTTTTGAGTTTACCAAGTATATGCTTAATGGCAGCAAGAAAAAACTTTGCGTTCAGAAATGTTTTATGCCGTCGCTTAGAAGAAATGAAGAGGACTTCGAAGTGAATACAACATGAGTTGATGCATTTGACACTTCTTCTGATTACATGTGCAGCAGTGGGGGTAGGAATAGAAGGCCATTAATGTGACAGTAGATTTGCACAAGCATTTGGGTATACTAGAGTTCCACCTACAGTCGAAACTCGCCAATTTTTCTAGGTTTTTTGTCTTTCTTAGGACTAAGAGGCGTCTATATGGTCCATATAAATTTGTAGGGGGGTTTTGAATGGCCGCTGTGGTGCAGTGGGTAGAGTGCTCGCCTGCTATGCCAGAGGTCTCGGGTTCAAACCACGGTCCGAGCCAAACACCAAAACAATTTTTCTAATTAGTAAAAATCCAATTATTGGGTTGTTTTAAGAGCAGCAGTGGGCGGCATACCCTCCGGGTGTATTTCTGCCATGAAAAAGCTTCTCACAAAAAATGCATTCGCCGTTCGGAGCCGGCATAAAACTGTAGGTCCACCCAATTAGTAGGAAAAACAAAAAAGGAGCACACCTCGAATTGGGAGAGAAGCTCGGCCATAAAACTCGTCAGAGTTATAATAGCGCCATTGTATTATATTATTATTTGAATGGCGAAATGGCTCAAAAACTCCTCCATGGAATTTTGCAAAATTTTGAGTTTATTTATTTTTTTTGGATAAGTCCTCTCCACACCGCTAGATGGTGCTGGAGTCTACACATTCAGAAAATCCGTATTTATGGTACGTATTTGTTCCGTAATCAAGAACTCTTTACAAAAAATGAACCCGATAGAAAATTTAAACCCCTTCTCGAGATGTATGTGGGCCAATATATGGACCCATAGGGCCCTGAAATAATTTTGAGCAATATTGGTATCAAATTAAAGCTTTCAATCAGAGGCCCCGAACTATTTTGAGCAATATCGGTATCAAATTAAAGCTTTCAATCAGAGCTTCAATAGAAAAATGAACTCGCTAGACAATTTAGATCCACCCCTTCTCGAGATATAGGCGACTTCCCGAGATATGGACTCAGCTGGTCCCAAACTATTTTGAGCTATATTGGTATCAAATTACTGGTTTAACACGGAGCTTCAATAGAGAGTTCATTCCAGATAGAAGGAAAAATGGCGATCGGGATGAATCCAAAATATTTTTGAGCAATATTGGTATCTATAAAATTAAAGTAGCCGATCAGGTTTTCCATATATAGTTCACGCTATATGGATATCTCAATCGGTACCCGAAATACCTCAACCGATTCAAATGATATAGACCGATATGAGGATCCGGATTGCCAGGGATTGTTATTGATAGCGGACGGGGGAGGATGAGGCAGAGAGTAGTACAAGGGGAGAAGTGATAGAGGGAAAACGGGAGATGGGAAATGGTAGGGAGATTGCTAGGTAGTGGCATAGTGTGATTTGTGGCAGCGAAGCGGGGCGGGTTTTTACTAGTTTTTTTTATAGTTCTTGTTGGGATTGTTTGGTTCTTAAAATACAAAGGGATTGCTTGGACGGGTACAGCTATTTTTCAAACAAGCTTTGCCGCGTTGAGTACTGTATGTATACATTAGGTGTATATGGTACAGTTCACAATGGTCCTCTAGCAGTCATTGGAGGTTGCAGGAAAATTCTCAGATTTTCAAAGTAAATGATTTGTTTGGGCTTTGCGTGGTAATGTCATTGACATTAAATTTCAAATATAATCACATTTGCTATGTGTGCTTATGTCAACTCATCTATGTACAAATTCTTTTTTGCAATTGCGTTGTTAAACCTCCTCACTTGTGCGCTGTCGCAACGAAGTTTTCTCAAGAAATTCAGCTGAATAATTTGACAAATCAACAAAAAATCTGACGAGCAGCGAATTTGCTGGAGACGCGTTGAGGCGCGACGCGTTGCAAAAGTTTTTTTTTTAGATTTGTTGCACAAGTAAACGTTGGCACTTTTAAATGAGCACTTTGTGTGCGCTTTTTTTTGTTGCAAGAGCGACCAAGGCTCAACTGGGTTTCGTCGATTTGGCTTGGTCTTTAGTTTGTGTTTTTCATTTAGCTGCGTTGTTTGTTATAATTTTGTTGTATTTTTGTATTATTTGTTGTTTTTGTTGCTCTCTACAATTTTTGTTGTACATATTTGTTGTTTTTCATGTCGATCTGCCACTTTTTGCTGACACCAACCAGCGCAGTTTGCAGTAACCCTCCGCCATTCCCATGTCGAGTTTTACTCACACACTACTCAATGCACTTGCGTATATACGTACGTATGTATGTATGTATATCCGCATGTATGACTTTATTTATATTGTTGTGCATTGAACTTTCCTATCATTCACATCATCAACGTCCAGCAGCCAACACGGTAGCAATTGCATGCAGCAGCAGGTAGCAGCCACAGCCACTGCCGCAGCCGCAGCGTAGGCAAGTTTGGTGGTAGCTCAGCCAATGCCATCATTATCAGCAAATTCACCGCTTGAAGCATGTTCCAGACCCGCCCCACCAAACGGGGAGCCATTCTTCAGCAGCGCTTCACTTGTACGCGTACGTATGTACATATGTATGTATGTGAGTAATGCCTCATCATCACTGCAGTCATCAAATAATGGAGCGGCAAAGGCGAAAGATCGCAACAAAGCAAACACCGATCGGCTGCAATGCGATCGCGATCGCCGCTTTGGATCGCAATGTGAGCGCACACACATATCTACAAATATACATTGGTTAGTATGTGCGAGTATCGTGGCTTCCGTCACTGACCCAGCATAATGTGGCTGTTGTTGTGACGTTTAAAAATGCTGGCTGTTGTTGTTGTTGTTTTTGTCGTTTTCTCGGAGTAACTTACAAACAAATTTAGCAAATGTTTGTGAAATATTTTCGTTTGAACGTTGATTCGAACTTCGCATGTGAGCTGAGCTCAGAAGCCCGATTGGTGGTACACATTCATATCTGCAAGTACCCACCAAAAAGTCTGCGCCTTATTTCACGTTTATTCCAGAAGGCTTAAAGTCTTATGAAATAATGCCTGAACATTTTAAGCGACAAAAGTTGTATGAAATGAAACGACTTGTAATAAGGCTGATTTTCCTGTGTTGATCTCATCACGCTGTTTGGGACTACTCTCTCTCTCTCTCTCTGAGAGGAAACCTTACTCTATAGACCTATTCGCCTTGCAAAATAAGGTTTATATTATAAAGGGACTTATCTGGTGTTTATATATATTATAATAAGGCATATTCTCCATGGGAAATAAGGTCTGAATCATTTATTATAATAAGGGATTATATGAGGTTTGTATACCTTATAATAATGCTTATATAAGGGATAATAAAAAGTTCTATTTCGTTTAGCTGCATAAATCACATTTTTTTTTTTCAATTTTTACGCTCGCCACACATTGGGCCTAATGCAAAGAAAATTTTTATTAAAAATCGAGATTTGGCTCATACTCAGTTTTTCCGTAAAATGAGGAATTGGATTTCATAAAATTTATTAAAATTGCTTGATTTTGCCAAACAAATTGGGTTTATCTCATAGAAAAATTATAAAATAATAAAACCCCATCCAATAAATTTGAATTATTTGGTTATTTCTCGATATTAAGTTTGAGTTAAGTCTCTTGAGAAAGAGCACAGTTTTTATGCATAAGGGCATTGTCCTTTTGCCGTTAGTTGCCCGTAAAACTTCCTTAGCTGTATTTAAGATACGAGCGCATAACAGAAAATTAAGTATTACAATTTTTGGAGCAGATCCAATGAGCGCATGACAGCAAGCAGTCCAGCTGGCTTATTCTTTATTTCCAGCTTTTGCTTATGTATATTTTTGCTGGGAATATATATGTAGCAATGCATGTATGTACAGGAATAGATTTCGCGTCCGGTGACTTGCTTTTACTTGCGCTGTTTGGTACCCCGAAATAAGTCCCAAATAAAATAAGTCCCAATGAAATAACTCCCAATGAAATAAGTCCCAATAAAAATGAAATAACTCCCAACTTTTTGAAATGAAATAACTCCCAAAGAAGGAAATGAGGCCCCAAATCCCCAAAAATATGAAATAACTCCCAAATGAAATAAGTCCCAGAAATATGTAATAACTCCTTTCTTCTAATGGCTAAACATAGTTTGGACTCACTTTCATTTCCTTTCCTTTCCTTTCCTTTCCTTTCCTTTCCTTTCCTTTCCTTTCCTGTCCTTTCCTTTCCTTTCCTTTCCTTTCCTTTCCTTTTCCTTTCCCTTCCTTGCCTTCCCTTTCTTTTCCTTTCTTTTCCTTGCCTTCCCTTTCCTTTTCTTTCCTTTCCTTTCCTTTCGTTTCCTTTCGTTTCCTTTCCTTTCCTCTCCTTTCCTTTCCCTTCCTTTCCTTTCCTTTCCTTTCCTTTCCTTTCATTTCCTTCCGTTTCCTTTCCTTTCGTTTCCTTTCCTTTCGTTTCCTTTCCTTTCCTTTCGTTTCCTTTCCTTGCCTTCCCTTTCCTTACCTGTCCCTTCCTTTCCTTTCCTTTCCTTTCCTTTCCTAACCTTTCCTTTCCTTTCCCTTCCTTGCTTTCCCTTTTCTTTCCTTTCCTTTCCTTTCCTTTCCTTTCCTTTCGTTTCCTTTCCTTTCCTTTCCCTTGCTTACCTTACCATACCTTTCGAGTCGCTCTTTTCTTCTCTTTTACCTTTTGACTTCTGCTGAAACTATAATCGTTTCGTTGTCACTTAAGTGCCATATTTGTAACAAATATTGTTAATGTTGAATAAAACGACATATTTCCAAATTCCAAGCGAATACTTTATAGCACCAACGGATTCGCGGCAACGCGAACGTTCCTGAAATGGTTATTGTCTTCAACCGCCTGCTGGAGTAGATTGCGGCTAATATCAAGACAATTGACGAATTCCTGCGGCGTTTGCTATTGCCAAAGTAGGAGCAAAAGAAAAGTGCATTCAAGCAGAGTTCTTTTGAATGTGAAAGCTGCACTGCGAAGTGGAACATGCGTATGTGATAAAACGTAAAAAACGTTAAAAGCGCAACGCAAAGTAACGGGAGAACTTAAAATATAATTTCGACAAATAAAGTTAGCAACAAGTGGTCGGCTACCGTATAGCGCACATACTTACATATGTACATACATGTTGCGCAACATTGTTGCACAGGCGCATAGACTGGTGGGCCGCCCAGTGGCGCTGGAATGTGTGTGAGGTCGTCGCAAGGGGCAAGTTAGAATTATGCGTAAATAATGAATAAACATTTTGTAGATTTGTTGTTTGCAATGCACCAGCGATTATATATACATATGTAATTCTAAAAAAAACAACAGGGATGTGACTAAAAGAAACGCAACCAATAACAAATTTATTTAAACATTAGTAAGTGTTGTCCGCGTCAACATAAGCATTAGCAAAAACACCAGACTACAAGTTGCAAGATGTTCAATGTGGTTCTTCCATGTGGACGCGCACAGACGGCGATTAGTCGCGAGGGATTTGATTTGTGAGCGCATATCTGGCAAAGGCAGACCAAGAAGGCCGCGGTTGGTTAAAGTTCGCAATGGCGTTTTCCTTCATTTTAATTAATTCATGCGTTTCGTTGGTTAATTCCTCTTTGGCATTTCGCTAGCAAGTTAAGTATTTTCCATTTTAAATTTATAAGAGGAAAACTTTTTGCTGTTACGTTAAAGGTTATATATGTACATACATATACACATAACTACCCTCCAAAAAATCTACGCCTTATTTAAGCTTTATTCCTGAAGATTTAAAGTCTCATGAAATGATGCCTGAGCGAAAAAAGTTGTATGGACAAAGACTTATAATAAGACTGTGTTGGTATCAAACAGGCTATAAGGACTACTCTTTCTCTCACTGAGAGGAGACCTAAGGCTTACCCGCCATGGCTATAAGGCTTAAATAATTCCTAATAATAAGGTCTTATGTGGTTTCTTTGTTGTTGTTTGCTTTTCCGACAGGGTAGGATTGCGATGTATTGTGGAACAAATTTTCGTCATCCCTTGTCTCGAGAACGAAACAAGATAGTGAAGATGGCACATAGCCGAAACCGGCTTATAACCAAATCAAACTTGACAAGGAATGACGGAAATTCGTTCCACAATACATCTTATGTGGTGTTTATATAACTTATCATTATAATAAGTTATTATATGGAGTCTTAACACCTTATAATAAGGCATAATGAACACTGTGTGCTCTTTGCCCAAGTTTGCTCGTAAAACTCAATTTCGACTCTATCTAGCTGAGTTATGAGCGCATAACAGAAAATTAATTATTAAAATGTTTTCAGCAGAGCGAATGGGTCCATAAAAACAAGCAGCGCTGCCAGAGTATACCAGTTTTAACAGCTTAGGGCTGGTATAGGCTTATGGATCTTTTTTTTGGGCCTGTTGTAATGTCATTTAGTTTTTATTTCTGCTAAACTTCATCTTCTTGGTCTGGTTTTTGTGCGATTTGCTTTTGTTCATGAGCTTGATGAAAATGATGATGATAGTTCTAAATTGCGGACATTGGTAACAAACAAAAAATTCTTTTCAACACAACCAAAGCAAATCACCAAAGTTGACGGCCACGGTTTGTTCTCGTAAATGTTGCAATGAACAAAAAGTGTTGAGTTTTTCGGTTGCATTTGAGATCCAGCAACAACAATACAAAACAAGCAAAAACAACAACAACAATGGCAACAACAACAACAACCACATTGACGATGATAATGCTAAGTGCAAACATGACGCGACAGCAACAAACGACAGCAGCTGCAACTCGTCCGCTCCTCACACCCTGCAACGCTTGCAGCTTAACAACAACTTTTTATGCCAATGACCAAGACACCAAGACACCTAAGCAGAGCTGCATTGAAGCGAGGCGCAGGCACAAATAGCCGCAGGAGGAAATGACAGCGTATTATAAAGTTGGTAAAAATACGTGCGACAACATTCCGCCGCGCCACCTTCTGCTGCGCCGCTTCTTCTGTTGTTGTTGTTGTAGTTGCCTGTGCGGCAGCTGATAATGATGCTCGAAATGCAGCTGCGCTGATTGTTGTTGTACGCCTATGATTTTCTTCTGCTGCCATCGAGTTGCTTGGGCATCTACTTGCTTTTTTAGACAACTCACCGCCAGCAGCTTCGCATACTTTTTGTTGTCGTTTGCTTATTCTGCAACAACAAATTTTTTGTTTTAGCAAAAACTGCGCTATCACAATTTATTAGAATCATCGAATTGGCGGCGGCAACAGTAGCCAGCCAAAGTGCTTCGACAGGAAAACGAAATTTTGCGTCAAGCAGCGGCAGCAACATTTGCGAATCGGTAGCAACAAGTTGCCGAGTGGCTCATTAAATGTGGCGGTGACGGTGGCGGTGACGACGGCAGCGGCGGAAGCAATGGGCCCCGCAGCCTCTCAGCCACAGCAGCGTTGGCGATAGCGATGGCGGCCGGTACACAAAAACTCCCCGTCGTTTCCATTTTATTACAGTTTGCTTTGCGGCTTTTGCCTTTCATTCTGTCCGTCTATCTGTTTTTTGCGTTGCTTACATGCATTCTAAATTATCGAGAAAAATTGTTATTTGGTCGTCGTTTGCTCTTGTTTTTGTGCCCGCCAATCTCGCAAAAGGCAGTGCCACTGCTGCTCCGCTTGGTTTTATGTCGTTCACCCATTGCACACACACCACTTGCTCTAATGGCAGCTGCGCCTCGGATGCAATTCGCTTTTTTGATTTTTTGTTGAACTGATTGTGTGCTGGCAGCTGGGAACAGGATATGCTCCGATTTGTGATCGCGCCATAGGCTTCATACATACATATTTATCTAATGATCGAATTGATAGACTGACGAGCCAAGCCGGACAGTCAACAGTTGTCCAAGCCTGCGAAATATCCACGCAACTATCAACAACAAAACTGCCATCCTAAATCGCGCGTTGCTTGACAGGAAGAGGGACCATGTACATATGTAGGTAGATACATATGCATGGATATGTATGTATTTGTCACATTAAAATTAATTTCAAAATTTGTTTAGTGGTTCGCCAAATTCTAGTGATTGAATGAAATGAATGTTTGGCAACGTTGAAATTCGACTGCTTCCAAAGTAAGCACTGCCGCTCATTTAAACACAATTCCCCAATATGTAAAAATGCCCGTGGTAGATTTCATTTGTAGAGCCTTGATAATATTTAAAATTTCGTAATGTGATCTTAGAATATTACAGATAACTTTCAACAATCGTTAATTAATGATAATTTGCAAGCAGATGCAGCCATAACAGCCATACCATCAAATGACTAACAGTGGCGGCCTTAGTATACATTGGCTGCGCAAGCCTATGTATGAAGCATAGCCTTTAGACATTTATCTAATTTTCATCTATGTATTATCTGAAAGCCTGATTACGGTCCCATCATTGACTTTGACTAAATTCGTCTTGCATATTTATTTGGTATTAGGTCGTGAAATGTTTGATTTTATTTGATTTGGTTTTTTGTCGCTTTTTAATATGACGCTTTTGCCTGACTTTGATACTAGGGGCATTTCAGTTATTACATCTGGGTCTGGGTTAAGATAAATTTTTACTGAAACAATCCGGCTCATAATGAAAATTGGCTGCACTTGAAAAAAACTAAAAAGAAGAAGAAACATATACAACATATACCCAGCAGTAAAAATCTGAAATGAATCCTTTATGAATCACTGATGAAATTTATCATGAGGAGGCATCAGTGAATACTTTCATATAAAGGCTGCTGAATTTTTTCAAATAAATGGCTTGCTTTCCTCATGCCTATATGACTCCGTTCGGAGCCGGCATAAAACTTTCCAATGGTAGGAAAAACAAAAGGAGCACACCTCGAATTGGGAGAGAAGCTCGGCCATAAAACTCGTCAGAGTTATAATAGCACAAAGGCGATTCTTCTGTACGTTGAAAAGAGACAAATACTCCCTCAAAAACAATTTGATTGACTTTAAACTTCAAACTAAATGAAAATAACTATTTCAAAAATTATTTTTTTGGAAATTTGTATTTAAAATTACTGAAATAAATTATGAAACTCAAATGGCGGGATAGCTATGTATTCCATGTTATAAGGAGAAGCTAGTGCGCACTATAATTTTTCTTCAGGACTTCTTCTTTCCCCTTACGGCCAAAGTAGAAGCTTACAAGAGGCAAATTTGAAATTTGTATTCCCATATATTTTTTATTTTAAATATAATTTGTTTTATAGTTGTCAAATTGAAAAATTTGTCAGAAAAGCTGCCGAATGTCAAAAAACCTACCGAAATACAAGCTGGCTCGTGAGTTTATAACCGCCTAGATGATATTTCGTTTGGTTTTTTCAATATAGCTTGCACGCTTGCACCAACGCAAAACGATAGTGATGAATATTCAACAAAGAATGATCAATGATCATTTAGCAGTGAAACAAATTTACTGCAGGGTATATGTATATATATGTATACATACACAAATGTCACTTTTCAGTTCTGCCAAATCAAAAAAGCACTGTGCTGCCAAATCAGCACGGAAAAAACAAATCGAACAGGGCGGATCAGAAATTGAACCAGCAATTTATCTGGTTTAATCGAGCTGAAATCTTTGTTGTTGCATTTACATGCAAAAATTTTTATCTGGGTTAGGATCACCGTATGTGAAACACGGCTACTGTGCTGGAATATCAACAGTCGCCAAATATCAAAATAAACGTTTTCATAGCCCGATATGAATCGTTCATTTTCAAAACCGGCCATCTCCAAAATTTTAATTTTTTAAGCTAGGTATCAGATCCAATTCTAAAACATCACCTGTATTTAATATTAAAACAATTTCTTAACCAAAACCTGCCATATTTAAGTCAAATTACTCTATAATAATAATAAACACAAATCGTTTTAGCCATTGGTTTCTTAAGAGTAGTTTTTTGCATTTTTCTCACAAACGAATTGAGTGGAGGTGGCCGGTTTTGAAAATAGACGATTCATATACCTTCTTCCATGTACAGCACTGTTGAGTATCAAATCACGAATGCCAGCTTCTCATTCGCATACAAATTTGCTGTGAAAAATAAAAAAGCGGTTTCATACTTTTTTTTTCCAATTTAACTCTGAAAATTAGCAATTGACTTTTCCTCACAAAAAAGCGAGAAAACAAGCTATGTTATTCGGTTTTGGAAGCGCCATAAAAGCCCATGTGTGGAACTGTTAAAGCATGTGCTGTAATTGGCTGTACAAACAAAATACACGTAAATATTTTTTTCGATATTTTCATGAAACCTATTGTTGCTTCCCGCCCACCGTGCACAGCTAGCGCGTATCTCAGCTCTAACTTTTTTTTGATTATTAACCTATAGATATGTGGGAATGAGAATTGGATCATTAGATTAAAATATTTACATAAACTAGCAAAATATTTCAACTTAAAATACCACCATAAAAAAAACGTACTTTTTTTTTTGAAATTTTTACTTTAGATGCACCAAAGTACATTAAGCACTGCAGGTACATCAAAATTGTATATTAAAGAAATATTGCTTTATTTATTCCGAATGAAACATGTCATAAGCAGTTTTCACGTAGAGTTAACATTTTAGGAGTTATACGCAAATTAAAGTGGGTCCTTTTTGTGTTATTTTATATTTCAGTGGTTATACTTTAGGTCCTGTTCACATTGGATTTTTCCACTACAGGTGTCCTGTTTTCTTTTTAATACCTTTTCTTGTATCCTTTAGCTACCAGATAATGTACTGAAATCGGAAAAATTTGGACTTTGGCGAATTTTCGATTTCGTCAATATTTGATCCTTTAAAAAAAAAAAAACAAAAAATGTGGATATCCTTGAAAAAGGAGCAGCTCGGATTTTAATTTCAACGGATGTTTCATCTATAAACATCACATAACACAACCCCTTTTTCCTTATTTGGCGACATTTTCATGCAACCTATCGTCGCTTCCTGCCCACCGTGTGCGTAGTACACACTTCAGCGCAAGCGGCCTTCGCCTTTATTTATTCATTTCATTTATTTAGATGAACATATTTTTTATAAAATATGAAATCTCTTAGATACCCCGTAGGGCGCATTATATCGAAGCCGACCCACCTACCGATAATAAGGAAAAAACACGCCAAGTATTTTTCCACATTTTCTACATTTTTCGCCATTTTGCGACTTTTTTATTTCGGTAAATTAAAATTCGACATTTTTTTCGACATTATTAGCGAGAACTCCATGGATTAGCGAATGGAGTACTCCGAATTTTTGCAGGGATATATATGTATTTTATATGTATGTATACATATATGTTATTACGTATCAGAGCTCAGATAAGACTCGGCATGCGGTTTTTTAAATATGACCTTCAACGTTGTTTATTTAGTCATCTTTTGGGGATTTTGTGACGCTATCCCCGAAAAAATGTGGGGATTTCGTGTTTGGGGATTTTGATTTTAAGGATTTTGATTTTGGGGATTTTGATTTTGGGGATTTTTTTTTTTGGGGATTTTGTGCGTTGGGGATTTTGTTTTTTGGGGATTATGTGGCACTCCCAACGAAAGTATTTAAGCAAGCCGGGCTTTTAGGGCCCTATGAAGCGTCCGCCACTGATTATTATGTATATATGCACTACATAATTGCTTGAATGGCAACGGTACGTATGTAAATATAATGATAGATATTCATTGCTTTCTAGCTTGTGAAGCACGAAAAAGTGCCCTGTCGCAGATTGTGTAACACACTTGGCTGGCGGGTACTTGAGCTCAGCACCGATACAATTTTGCATATAAAATAGATGTATGTAAAATGAAATACAAAGAAGCGAATATTTTAGAATTTCAAATTGCCGCAGTACACGCTCAGCAAACGCTACTTGTTCGGTTTTTAGTTGTGGTTTTTATTCAAGCATTTCTTGTTACTTTTTTTGTAGTTCTATATACTACTTGTATAAGTGCCGCTGAAAAACGCCCACCCTTGCTTTTGTTTTAGCATATTTTAATTAATATCACATGCAGTTGAAAAGTAACCAAATGTAAATATCGATGTATGTGCTTGTATTTTTTTTAAATAATTATTATATTGTAAAATCAAGGTAACGAACTGATCGATGAAAAGTCAAATTGCAGATCGGCGAAGCAGCCAATCATAGGACCTAGTATGGCGGGCACTGTGAAGTACATCAGGTACTCGATGAGAGAAATTCACGGAAGACTCTGCAACTCTACAGATTCTTGTAAATATACAAAGTGCTTTACAAACAAAACCTAACAGGGAGGTGGTAAATTCTCTTCTGTAGCGAATGAGCTTCGGAAACTTGTAGGACTTTTTTCAGTACACAATCCATGAGGACAGCACAAAGCCCCCCATAGGCATCATTGAAATCTTATTATGCCTATTCTGTCTGGAGGACGACAACGAAGGACGCTGGAACCCGATTTCAATAACCCAAACTTTTCCCTACATCCTGATCCTTTCTAAAGGCCTTAAGTACAATGAGCAAGCCTGAGTGCTTAAGAAAGACAAAGTTTTTCCCGCTCTACCACAATTCCATTCCAATTAAGGCGCTTAATCAATAACAAAATGTAATTGAGTATGCCCATGCCTGTATCATACCAATAATTAATTTTACAACAAATAATGATATGCTAATTATAGCAAATAACCAATTCAAATCGATTGAATAGAAAAAGTTGCTCGACTAAAACTCGTTTCTGTGCATTGTATTTAATCGTATTTTGCATTTTGTATTCATTTTTCTGCTTCTTCTCCATTTTTTTTTTTAATGAGTTCCTAAATCCAGGCAAACAATGTGAGAATATTCAGCAAATAGCAGCCGGCAGTGGAAACAATAAATATAAACAAAATGGCTCAAACTCTGCAAATATCTAGGCCTATTTGGCTTTATTATTCCTTTGAATTTAATGATATGCAACAACAACAATGCCCATACGAGTATTAACATTCATGTATACATATGTAAACATATCGCACCCTAAATCATAAAGGGGCACAACTCAAAATTCAAAAATTTTCAGGAGAGCCAAAAAACTTTTTTTCATTACAAGCAATCGTATGGCAAAGGGCCAGGTATATTGGTTATTTTTCGGTCGAAAGAGACAGTTATTCAAAAGTTTTTTTTTGGCAATCTCCAGAGATATGTTCCGTATACCCGTTTATGAAAAAAACTCGATTTCGAAAAATATTGAGTTGTGCCCCTTTATGATTTAGGGTGCGATATGTGAATTGTCAAATACAAATAAAAATAAGTGCATATACCGTAGGCCGTTGCTGGTTTGGCGGTTGGCGGTTGGCGGTTGCAACGCCATATTGAAAAACTGTAATTAAAAATGATGTCGTTATTATTCGCATACAAGCAAAAATGCTTGCTAAAACTAAACAGAAAAAAAAACAAAACGCGAATGCATCAAAAGACAATGCAACATGCAAAAAAGCAGCAACAAAAAAGGAAATCAAAATCGCAACAGAAATAAACAAAAGACATAACAGAATTGGCACAAAGAGCAAAAAAACAAGTAAGGAAGCCTAAGTTCGAGTGCAATCGAACATTAGATACTCAGCTGTATGCTTTCATTGTTTGTTTGCGTTTGTTCGATATAGGGTGTATTTTATATGAAACGAGTGCTGCATAAACAGGGCGCAGCCACGCCCATTTTCAAAATTTATATCAATCATCCAAATAAGCATACAAATATTATTGTTAGTGCAAAATTTCATCCCTCTATGACTTTTAGTTACAAAGACTTCACGTTACAAATTCCAAAAGGGTGTTCCAGAAATATCTTTGTTAAAAAGTAGGCGTGGTCATAAACCGATTTCAATACATTTTTGCGTGTCTATTAACACATGTTATAAAAGTGTATAAACCAAGTTTCGTCATAATATCTCAATTATTTGTCGAGTTAAAGGCTAAGAAATCTCATATATCCCTTTGTCTAAAAAGAGGCGGTGCCACGCCCATTTTCCAAACTTTTTTATTTTTTGTTTCCGGTCTATTGTAAAACTCATGTCACAAAATTTCAATGAATTATCTTTATATTTCACATAGATATCGCTTAAAATGGTTTTATTAGGTCACTTTATAATACACATATATAAAAGTGGGCGCGGTCGTCAACCGATTTTGGTAATTTTTCGTCCACACATTTGGCTAAGTAAATATATCACGCGTACCAGATTTCATCGATATATCTTTAACGGTTTCTGAGTTATGGCTTATTAAACTTTCAATATTCGCTCCTTAATAAGTGGGCGTGGCACCGCCCATTTTCCAAAATTTTTGTAGTTTTTGTTTTATGTCCATAGTTGGACTCCTGCCACAAAATCTCAGTGATTGATCTTTATATTTGACAGAGATATCGCTTAAAATGTTTTTATTAGGCCCCCTTATATTTCCTATATATAAAAGTGGGCGTGGCCGTCAACCGATTTTGATAATTTTTCGCCAAAACATTTGACTAAGTAATTATATTACGCGTACCGAATTTCATCGATATATCTTCAACGGTTTCTGAGTTATGACTCATAAAACTTTCAATGTCTGCCCCTTAATAAGTGGGCGTGGCACCGCCCATATTCCAAAATTTTTGTGTTTTTTGTTTTATGTCCATAGTTGGACTCATGCGACAAAATTTCAATGATAGATCTTTATATTTGACAGAGATATCGCTTAAAATGGTTTTATTAGGTCACTTTATAATACACATATATAAAAGTGGGCGTGGCCGTAAACCGATTTTGATAATTTTTCGTCAAAACATTTGTCTATGTAAGCAAATTACGCGTACCAAATTTCATCGATATATCTTCAACGGTTTCTGAGTTATGACATATAAAACTTTCAATGTTTGACCCTTAATAAGTGGGCGTGGCACCGCCCATTTTCCAAAACTTCATCAAATTTCTTCATAAGGGCCCGAGCTCAATACGTGGGTAAAATTTTAAAACTCTAGCTATATTAGTGGCTGAGATACCAAATTTCCGATTTTTTCTATATAGGAAAAGTGGGCGTGGTCATGGTCCGATTTCGCCCATTTTCAATACCAACCGTCCCAGTCTCGATACCAACTTGCGTTCCAAATTTCATCAAAATATCTCAATTTTTGCGCGAGTTAGAGTGTTTACAGACGGACGGACGGACGGACGGACGGACAGACGGACGGACGGACGGACGGACGGACGGACATGGCTCAATCGATTTCTCTTTTCACCCTGATCATTTTGATATATATAAGTCTATATCTATCTCGATTATTTCATTCTGTTACAATCCACCGTTATGTGATTAAAACTATAATACTCTGTGTACTAGTACAGCTGAGTATAAAAAAAAAACAGAAAAAAGCGAAAAAACGCAAAAAAGGCAAAAAGGATGTCATCTGTTCTTGCGTGTGGCTGTGAATGTGTGCGCTATTGGGTATATATGTACATATGTAAACACATGCTTTTGTGTGTATATGTGCTTCTATTTACTTCTGCAGCCTTCAGCACAAAATACCGAATAATAATGGCGACGCCATTGTATGACATGAGCTAATTAAATATGATTTACTATTAACCGGCGTTAATATGCCGCCATTTTTTTTCCATTATTCCGACATGCAAACAAAGTTTGCTAAGCTAAAATTGTAACTAAAAGTGTATAAAATAGGAAATTATTAACAAAAATGTAAAAGAGCTTTGAGAATATGTATCAAGTGAAAACCACGGCTAAGAGTTTAGAATCAGGAATAGAAAATAAGAGTTATTTTTGAACTTACATGAATTCCGCATATCAATACCGAATACCGTATATCAATACCATATACCTCATAAAATTACCTAGTACCATATATGAATACCGAATACCGAATATTAATTCCGATTGCCCGATTACTCTGAAAAAAATACCCGTAGTTAAATCAACAACTTTCCGCTGTTGAACCTCCGTCTTTGATTCAACAGCAAAAGTATTTGTTTTAACGGCAAAGTTTTTGATTCAACAACTTTCCATAGTTAATTCAAAGACGGGCGTTCTTGATTCAAAAATTCCCTTGCTGTTGAAAAATTTTGAAGTAAATAAAAAATAGAAAAAATTTTGTTCAAACTTAAATTTTCGGGAAAAATATATACATACATATACATATGTATATGCAATATATAATTACAAATTAAGGTAAGTCACAATAATAATATTTATATATTATTATAATATACATATTAATATTATATGTACATTTGTACGTTTAAATTACATACATATATTATATATATATATTTTCAGATTAAATATGTTTGATTATCCCATTTTCCGATAGCGAGCAATCGAGGTAAAACTTGTCGGCGATGATTGCGCAGAAACTAGTAGTGGGACTTTTTTCGAATAATATTCGAATAAACATTATTCGAATAAACGAATAATATTATTCGTGGGAAAAAATTCGAATAGTACTATTCGAATAGTATTATTCGAATAGTATTATTCGAATAGTATTATTCGAATAGTATTATTCGAATAGTAGTTATTCGAATAGTATTTTTCGAATAGTGTTATACATATATATATGTGTTCATTTTTGTGCATAGACATGTGGGTACATGTGTTTTTATGTTATTATAAATATGTATGTGGAGACATACATATGTACGTGTGAAAGGAGGTGGATGGTTTTTTGTTATTGCATGTACATATGTATGCTTTTGTAAGTACATATGTACATATGTATATATGTACGTACTCTGGCTAGCGCGAATGGAAGGGGATGTTTTTTTGTTATTGTTTGTATATATGCATGTAGGTACATATGAATGCTTTTGGTTTTTGTAGTGCCTAGTTAGTAAATTTGGAAGTGCACGCTGGTTTGTATGAGTGTACATATCTACATGCATAATTTGGATTTCTCGTTAGCAGGTAGAACTTTCTTTAAAAAAAGCAAACACTATGTACCTAGCTACCTACATATTATTTAAAATTTTTTTAAATAAAATTCCTATTATATACATATATAAAAATATATATTTTTTTATGAAAAACCATCTCTGAAGTTTAAAGAAAGTTTTTGTTTTATCCTTTATCTATAAGGTTCCCATGTGACCTTTTCGCTATTTTGAAAGAACAGGGCCTTGTGAATTATAGTAAAAACTTTGTTGATTTAAAAAATTTAATTAACTTTTTTTATCAGTTTCATTTGAAAAAGGACTGGCCTCTTTCCAATGCAAAAATTATTATAAAAAAATTTATTTTTTATTGAGAGTTTTAAGTACCTAAAATGCGTAGAAAAAAATTTACCACCACGTCGTAAACTATGTCACAAAATTTCACCTCGTCACTTAAAGGTTAAGATAAATACATACATATTAGGTAGGTAGGTACATTAGAGGTATTCGCTATCCCTAGCAAGATAGCACGGATTGCAAATATCCTAGACCAAAATATGCTACACATCGAGAGCACCCCATTACACAGTCGTAGAAAATTTTAAGAAGCAGCTTTTCTTTTTAGCCAAAGGGACGCGTTCATCACTCACTTTTTAATAAATAAATCATTTTATTTTAGTAAATTTAATAAATACACATAAAAAATAACATGTTAAGCAAAATTCGAATGATCAAATTGAAATTGAAATTAGCAATTGGCAAATGTCAGCTGACGCAGGGTCGCTACACTTCATAGCAAATAAATATACATAAGTTTTGGTGTAGCATATTTTTGAGGTCTAGCATATTTCTGTGCGCCTGTATTTTGTTGTTGTGCGTTGTAAAACTTTGCAATCCGTGCAATCCGTGCTACGTGCTAGGGTTATGCTATGGATAGCGAATACCCCTATTGTGTTTGCTTTTTTTGCCACGCTTTATGAAATTCCTTCACTTATATGTATGTATGTACCTACAAACATAAAGGAAGTTCTACCTACTAACGAGAATTGCCAAATTTCTGGGACACTACGTATGTACATATATGTATGTACATACCTAAATAAACCATCGCGCACTTCCAAATTTAGTAGCTAGCCAGCGTAAGTACATACATACATATGTTCATACTTCCAAAAGCAAAAGCATACATACATATGTACATGCATACATACATATATACAATAACAAAAAACTACCACTTCCCTTCATACGTATGTATGTATCCACATATTTACAATAACATAAAAACACGTATCTACATGTCTATGCACAAACAGCGAGCACGTGTGCACATATATATATGTATGTATGTATCACACTATTCGAATAATTATTCGAATATACGAATAAATTATTCGAATATATATTATTCGAATTACGAATACCTTTCGAATAAAAGGATTTTTTATTCGAATAATTTTTATTCGAATAGTCCCATGCCTAGCAGAAACCTACAAATCTGGCGGTCGGAAAACAATGTAAGTTAATATAAAGAATGTGTTATGAAATAATAAAATAAAATCAGTTGTGTTTATGTTTTTGTGTGTGTAAAAAGCCCTACATACAGTGATAGTCATTTGATATATCATTTGAGGTGCAGGATTGATGGATATTTGTGCCACTACTGCCTACAAGTTTCCATAATCTTTATATTGGCGGTGTGAAAATGTGATACAAACCTTTGTGGCCGTGTCTCTTTCCACACATCGTGTTGTTCAAATGATGCATCAAATGACCAACACTGAATGGAAAAAGTTTGCTTGGTGAAACTGGGCCTTAGTATTAATATTACTATGTAAACATATATTATATAAAAAAAACTAAATAAAATAATATCTATTATATTAAAAAAAAAATTACTATTGTTTACAATTTTTTTTTGAGATTAACTTAAATGAGTAAGTATTTGCTTTAATGGTGCCCGTTTTTGGACCAAAAACTTTTGCGGTTAATTCAAAAGCAAAAGTTGTTAGCTTAAATACGAACAGTATTTGAATCAAAAACGCTCACATCTTTGAAACAACAACGGAGCGTTGTTGGGCACATTTCAACTGCGGAAAGTTGTTCATTTAACGGCAAAAGTCTTTGTATTTACAATGTTTTTTTTTTTCAGAGTACTAATGCCGAATATCAATACCAAACCGAAAATTAATACCGAATATCATAAATTAATACCGAATATAAATACCGAATATTAATACAAAATATCGTAAATTAATACCAAATACTAATGGCGAATACCAATACCAAAACCGAATATTAATACCGAATATCATAAATTAATACCGAATATAAATACCGAATATTAATACCGAATATCGTAAATTAATACCGAATATCAATACCAAAACCGAAAATTAATACCGAATATCGTAAATTAATACCGAATATAAATACCGAATACCAAATACAAATACCGAATAACGAATAATAATACCGAATACGAATATTAAATTTTAATACAGAATAACGAATTTTAATATCGAATATCGAATACGAGTACCGAATACGAACGCAACAATAAACAATAACAACAAAATCGGCGAACTATCACAGTTGGTGTAACCGTTGAATGCAACAAAATCGATGAAATCGGCGAATTATCGCAATCGGTGGAAGTGCTCATAACTGGTTTAACCGGTGAATGCAATAAAAACGATTAAACCGGTGAATTATTTCAATTGGTGGAACCAGTGGCTGCTAAAAAATCATGAATCCGGTGAATTATCTCAATTGGTGGAAGTGTTAATAACTGGTGTACCGGTGAATGCAAAAAAACAATTAAACCGCTGAATTATCGCAATCGGGATGGAAGTGCTCATAACTGGTATAACCGGTGAATGCAAAAAAACGATTAAACCGGTGAATTATTTCAACAGGTGGAACCAGTGGCTGCTAAAAAAATCATGAATCCGGTGAATTATCGCAATCGGTGGAAGTGCATATAACTGGTGTAACCGGTGAATGCAACAAAATCGATTAAACCGCTGAATTATTGTAATCGGCGGAAGTGCTCGTAATTGGTGTAAACGGTGAATGGAAAAACATCGATGGAGTCGGTGAAATATTTAAATTAATGGAACCGGTGGCTTCAAAAAAATGATGAAACCGGTGAATTATCGTCGACTGCAGTCGTGAGAACGATTTTTTTGCCATTATCAACCTTCTAGGCCGGTGGATTTTAGTCACCTTTTACGACAGGTATTCCTTACCGCGGGTATATTCGAAGCCCCGTAATCCGCTGGGGTGGCCGTCCTTGACTCCGTACGCAATAGTCTAATACTTAATACAACATGGAATGGTTGTTTTCAACGAATAACTTTTATTTGTTACTTTTTCGATAAAAGTCATAACCGTTACGATCCCTGCTTAGAGTCAAACGAAATGGGGGATATTAGTGACAACGTAGTGAGATGGAGCGAATTTCAAACATGTGCAATAAGGTGGAGTGAAATTTTTTTTTTGAAAATTCAGAACGGCACCTCTCTAGCCCGGAAATAAGCCTGTAAAATTTTATTGACCTACTCGTATGTTTAGAGGTGCCCCCAGCCCCACAAAGTTGAAAAAATAGCCCGATCTGGTACAATGTGAAATTTCTAAAATTATAAAATCAAAAAACGAAGTATGAGCATTGATAAACATGGCTAAGCTGAGTATTAAAGTGAATTTTTTTTTGGAAACAACAACAACAAAAGTTATTAAAGGTCAAAATTTACATAATGTATTTTTTAAATTGCAATTACTTAAAAACTTCTTAACCGATTTCGAATAGGAGTGGTATAAAAACTCGATAGGTATTTTGATTCTCTTTAATTTTATATACATTTCCAGTGGGTTCCATAATAATCCCCCTGTTTGGGTCAATCCCCTTTTACCTCCCTTTCTTTTCATATATAAAAGCCCATTTTGCTAGCTAGCAACACTGGGTATATTAGCTACTTAATTTAAAAAGTCTCCTGAACAAAGCCCAAAAGGCAGGCGCATTCCGCGAAATAAATATCTAATGTTCTGGCGTGGTGCAGGTAGCGGGTTTTTTTATTTCAGTTTTTCTGCTTTTCATGTATTTGTGAGCTTTTTTATTTGCTTTTGCTTTCTCCTTCCACAAATTTAGTGGCACTTCCTTTTGTCATTTTTAACCGAAACACAAAAGAGCCCAGCGTTAAACAGCCAAAGAGCATGTTCGACGGCACTAAAATCATATGTCAGTGCCACACAGCTATCTGCCAAACATATCGTGGCATGTAAGTACATATGGAAAAAAATGCGCTCAAAAAGCTGTTCCTTTTCGGTCCCCTCAGTCGCCTAGAAAAGCGTCTTTTTACTCTGCAACACAAGCTACTCCACACCTAAAAACATATATGTATACATACATACATACATACATACATACATATGTAAGTATGTAGCTTCATATGTATAAGTATGTACTTACATGTCGACGCTTCCAAACAATACTGTACTAAGTCGACTTAGTACATTTTCCCGTTTTTGGCGTTTTCAAGTAGAGCGTGTCTTAATTTAGATGATGTCTAATTTTGGTATCAATCGGACAATCCAATCAAAAGTTATAAACAAAAGTGTACATATAATACAACTCGAGATTTTTACAGAATAAAAACTTTGAGAGCTTGCCATGAAAAACCACGTAGCAAATTTTTATTTTTTCTTACGGTTTTATATAAAGCGTACCCTGACTTTAATATTGTCGAGTTTTGGTGTTGATCGTTCCATCCAAACAGAAGTTATAAGTGAAAATATACTTAACATACAACCGAAGTTTCATATCGAGTTTAAACTTTGAGAGCTTCTCCTGCAAAACACAGTTTTCAGACTTAGTACAGTTTTGTTTGGAAGCGTCGATGTGTACTGCTAATATGAGTGTGAGCTTTGAAATTTTTCTGTAGAATTTTTCAGTTTGCAATTGTCATAAATTGTTGCCATATTACCATTGTTGTCGCTATTTGCGGTTTTTCATTGTTGTTCTTGCCGCACTAATGGCATTGTCAAAAACCTTAAAACATTCAACATGAAAAAAAAAAAAGAAAGCACAAAAGCCACTAAACAAATAGCGTAAATTGCAAATCCATCACAGCAACAAAAGCCACCGCGAATCCCCCAAAATCGGCGCTGTTCTTCTACTCCTGTTGCAAGCTTGTCATGACACGGCATTGCATGGCTTGACTAATAAGTAAACGCGACGGCAAAGTGGGTGGTGCGGTGTTTTAAGTGCTCCTAACTGTGGTTAAATGTTGTGCAGCTTATCGTCACCGTGCACCACACCACACTCTCCAAACACTCACGCTCACTTCGGTGGCTGCCCGTCCGTCGGCCTTAATTATTAATTCATCGCTTTAATATCGCATTTAGAGACTGTTGACTGTTGCTGTCGGTATAAATTTTTGTGTCTGCCACAATTTGCGCAGTTATGAGTGCAGAACAAAAGGAACAACAAAAAAAAAACCCAAAAAAAAAAAAAAACAAAAAAAAAACAAAAAAAAAAACAAACAAAAAATAAGCAAACAAATTTTAGTTACGGCTGGAACTGAGTTTTCAACACACAATTGCTGGCGGTCCTTCAAGAACCAAATCAACCAACAACTTTCCAAAAAAAAAAAACCATTAAAAATAGCAACCTTTCAGGTTTTCTTTATAACTCTGACGAGTTTTATGGCCGAGCTTCTCTCCCAATTCGAGGTGTGCTCCTTTCTTGTTTTTCCTACTAATTGGGTGGACCTACAGGGGGTTTGAACCCGAAGCCTCTGATATGACAGGCGAGCACTTTACCTACTGCACCACAGCGGACACTCTTTACTTTGGTTAGGTTAGGTTGCGGTGGCTGCTAGTTTCCAGATGGCCACGTAAGTGTCACTGTGAGGTACCCTGACATAATCCCAAATTTTTTATATTCCAATATTTTATAATTCCCACGACTGTATCTATTTTATTATTTTTTGGTTTTTAGTACATTTATCTTAAACATTGCAATGTATGTATAACATAAAACCGTTTAACTTAAAAAGTTTCTTTACCTATTTTTATTTTCTAGTTTTTAGTTTTTATCCACCCTAATGCCATACAGTTCTCGGCGCGTTTTAACCTTTCACCTTAACTTGGGTGGTGTACCGCTAACGACGTATCATTTTTAGCCACCCTAACGCCACACAGTCCTCAACACGATACAAAATCTTGACTTGGGTGGTGGATTCAGGCTGGATTAATCAGATACCTAAATTACAGATTCAATTTCTAAATTTAAATCTTATTATTATACGCCATTTAGTCTTAAACTTTGCAATGTATGTTTAACATAAAACCGTTTAACTTAAAAAGTTTTTTTACCTATTTTTATTTAAATAGAGCGACTCACGCGCCACCTAGCGGCTCCAATTTTTTTTTAAACATTTGTAAATTATTTAAGTAAGGCACATGCTAAATACACTGCTCTACAGCCAAAAAATACTCTGAACGCGACCATCCTTTCTATATGTAAAATCGGTCGCTGATTCCGAAAATCGGGTTCATTTTTAATTCTATGGGAAGGTTTTTGAGATATCGGCAATTTACCGTTATTTGGCCAATGGCTCCACTTAATCCTGTTTATCTCTTTACCGCAGTGAGATATCTTCCTTGAGGTGAAACCAAACGAAAGAAAATTAAATTTCCTTTTCATGGCTCCTATAACATTTTTCTCTAACTCTTATAGTTTCTGAAATATTGACGATTCAATTTAAATTTTTTCGATTTTTTACGATTTTTTGAAGAAAAAATTGACTTTGTCAGGCAATATCTTTAAAACCAATGTTTTCACCTTCGGTTTTACTCCTTTATGTGCAGCTCCATTCTATTACCAAAAATATAAGCTATGAACGAAGAAAATCCGTGGTAAAATGGAAAAGTTTTTGGCGATCATATAAATACAGCCAAATCGCGAAATGCCGCTATACGGTACATTCTATGCATATTGTACCAATACCTAAACAGCTGCAGTAGCAGCACATTGGCAGCGCAGTAGATACAAGCCCATTTACGGGTATAACATGCATAAAATATACCATGCAGAGGCATTGCGCGACTTAGCTGAATTTACTTGATCGCCTATAACTTTTCCATTTTACCATGGATTTTCATCGTTGATAGCTTATATTTTTCCCAATAGAATAGAGCTTCAGGTAAAGGAGTAAAACCGAAGGTGAAAACATTGGTTTTAAAGATATTGCCTGACAAAGTCAATTTTTTCTTCAAAAAATCGTAAAAAATCGAAAAAATTCAAATTGAATCGTCAATATTTCAGAAACTATATGAGTTAGAGAAAAATGTTATAGGAGCCATGAAAGGGAAATTTAATTTTCTTTCGTTTGATGTCACCCCAAGAAGATAACTCACTGTGTTGAAGAGATATACAGGATTAAGTGGACCCATTGGCCAAATAACGGTAAATTGCCTATATCTCAAAAACCTTCCCATAGAATTAAAAATGAACCCGATTTTCGGAATCAGCGACCGATTTTACATATAGATAGGATAGTCACGTCCAAAGTACAGACAAAAAATTTCATTTTGTGATCCAGTGATATCAGCCAAATCGGTCCATAATTAGGATTTTCAGTTTTAATTACCCCGAAGGCCGAAGCCGAATAAAAAATGCCAGCCGAATAGGCCGAATACCGAAGCTTGGCCGAATATTCGGTCGGACACTAATATACATATGTCTATAAAAAGATGAAAATTTGGAAGAAAAAATCGCGCGATTTTGATTCCAAATTTTCGCCTGCGGCGCTTTTTTTCTAATAGATCGATAGGTATATACACATGTATGTACATATGTCTATAAAAAATAAAAATTTGGAAGCAAAATCGCGATTTTGCTTCGCACTAGTACCTACTCGAGTGATTAGGTATTCTGGCTCCCTTTTATTTGGGATTATGTCACTCCCACATAGGTGACATAAGCCCAAGTAAAAAAATTGGGATTATGACACACCATGGTGAGTGACATAATCCCAAATTTTAAAATTGGGGTTATGCCACTTGGGATTAAATCACGACACCTCATTGTGATACCAAGTGCATCCAAAGAGCAGCGTGTGGATTCCACAAATCTGAGAATTTTTCTGAATTCCAATGTATCTATGTCTTCTAGATCCCTAAACTGGCAAGCTCCTAAATGCTGCAGTCGCCTTCTTCCTAGTGCTGCGCAATCACACAGCAATTGTTTTACTGTTGTTTCGAGCTGTTCTTCGTCCTCATAAGCTCTGCAGTAAGGATAATATGTAACATTCACCCTTTCTGCATGCTCCCCATGGATTATATGGTCCCCTAATTGGTGAGAGTGGCCGCTGTGGTGCAGTGGGTAGAGTATTCGCCTGCTATACCAGAGGTCTCGGATTCAAACCCCAGTCAGACAAACACCAAAAACAAATTTTCTAATTAATTAAAACTCAGTTATTGGGTTTTTTAGAAACAGCGGTCACCTCTCGGCAGTGGCGGCATACCCTCCGAGAGTATTTCTGCCATGAAAATCTTCTCACAAAAAATGCATTCGCCGTTCGGAGCCGGCATAAAACTGTAGGTCCCCCCAATTAGTAGGAAAAACAAAAAGGAGCACACCTCGAATTGGGAGAGAAGCTCGGCCATAAAACTCATCAGAGTTATAATAGCGCCATTGTATTATATTATATTAATTGGTGAGAGATCGGACCTTCCGAGTACGAGTGAACTCTTTGTCCGTCTGGCGTTGCTGTTAGGCCAAATGAGGCTCCTATATGATTGCAAGTACTCAGAAAATGCCAACTGTCGTTTGCTTCTTTGGAGTAGAACTCCTTCACTGAGAGCTTACCGGTAGCGCGACATACACTGAAAAAACAACTTACTCAGATTATGGAAAAGTGGGAATGATTCGGCGCTAAAGACATATTTTCATATTTTGATGTACGATTTTCTTCAAATCAAGGAATAAAAACCACGTTTTAAAGAAAATTGTACATCAAAATATGGAAATATGTCTTTAGCGCCGAATCATTCCCATTTTTCCATAATTTGAGTAATTTTTTTTTTGAGTGTACCTAAAACCTTCTACGACAGTGAAAGTGGAGCGAATGTGCCGCCTCTGGTAAACTAAATCTGCCGTCTCATTTCACGATATGTGCCCAGTGCCCAGGCACCCATACAGAGTGAATGTCAGTTAACTGCTCAGGGTTCTCATTTCGAGATCTGCGTTAATTTTCCGCCGTTCTGGATTTACAAATAACAGTCACAAGCGCTTTCAGTGCAGTCTGTCTGTCTGAGATTATGTATATCTACGTCTTTACATTCACTTTTCCTTGCTTTCAAGTACTCAAACACCTCCTGTATTGCCGCTTAATCCGCCTAGAAGACACTTCAGTGATCAGCTAAGTTAAATTAGATTTCTATACCGCTGCTGGCTGAATATACTCCTCCTTACATCCGCCAATGTAGAGTTGCGTAGCATTTCTCGGTACTGGAGGTCTACTGGCCCAATAGCTGGCTTAAGCGCATCTGGTTATAAAATAAACTGACTGCAATTGAGGGGAAGTAAATTTAGGTAGGTGAAAAATGAAAAGTACATACAAATGTCATCGCTTAATGACATAAATGTCAGCACATTTCCTCTTGCATTCGATGGTTCAACGTTAATAGATGTTGTTTTGAAAAGTGCCATTATGGCTGCTAGAGGAACCTAAAAAAAAAGTAAAAAAAAATGCTTTAATTTTCCACTGAGTGGCATGAAAATTAAATATCACGAAATTTGAACGTCAATTGTGGCATGCCACATGTTCATATTATTCCTAGAGTGGATTAAAACTTATGTTTAGCTTGTCAGTTTTTTGTGTTCTTTGACTTTTTTCTCAAATAATTTTTGACAATTGGCTACGCTAGCGAATTTCGTTTAGCGTGATTTTGCGCTATTACTATGTGAGATATCGTATCACAGTATTGTGTGTCCTTTTCGCTGGCTCATGTTTTGGCTGTTGTTTGTCATTACAGCTTGTCTTGTCGAATGTCCTTTTTTTTAAGATAACATCAGTTTGCCTATACATATATGTATATTTTTTTTAAACTTTTAAAACTATGAAATTATTCGAAATTAAACCAATATTTAATGTGTAAATTTTACACCAAATCCCTTTCCAGTTTCATAACCCAAACCGCTTGTTTTTAGCAAATGCTTCAATGATTCACGTTTCGAGTGTTAATTAAATACGAAAATACTCGTTTATGAAAAAAACAAACAATATACTTTGGCCAGAAGTTTCTAATCATTAATATACAGTTTGTTTGTTTAGTTGAATAAAGTAGATATGTAGATACTTCTGCACTATGCTAAGCATAGGCCTGCACTATCTTTATTTATCTACTATGTAATTATCTCGTTGCTCTCAATATCCACTTATACTAGTACTAGGCTATAGTCACCAGGGCGTATACGTAACTTTCAATTGATGCACAAGCGCATGCATGGACATTAGGCCGGGCGATTTACTAAGCTACATACACGCATACATATATCGTGCCTTCGAAATTTTGATTCCTCTCATATTTATAAGCAGAAATCTCTTGCACGAAATTTGTCTAAAATAAATTTTGATATTCCAAAATTTGGTTTTTATGGACCTAGACGGATTATAGAAAATCAAAAATGGACAAAAATATCCAAAGATAATTGACCAGGCCAATATGCACATCAAGTTCAACCAAAATTTTATGCTGAATCCAAATGTGAAATCGTAATTAAAATCGGTTGAGTCGTTCTCGAGATATAGACTGATTTATGGTTTTCAAGTGTGAATGATCAAAATGGCATATTTTCGTAATTATGTAACTCTTGCTGTGTATAATAAATCTTAAATTTTCTAGCAAATTACTTAAAGATATGTAAATTCAATATAATAACAATATATTATGATACACCTTTCCAGTTTAAGTTCAGAAAGTTAAAATTGAAGTTCAGAAAATTACAATTGAAGTTCAGAATTTTACAATTGAAGTTCAGAAAGTTACAATTGAATTTCAGAATTTCCAAATGAACTTCAATTGTAATTTTCTGAACTTCAATCTTAATTTTCTGAACTTAAACTGGAAAAGGTGTAGAAGTAGTCATCCGATATCGATGATTTTCGCTGAAAGCGCTTTGTATGCAATAAATGCTCCAAATAGAAAATTTCAGAATTTTAGCTGCATAAATGGCCTAGTTAATTTTTTCTCCATTTTTGATTTTCAAAAGTTCGTGTTGGTCCATAAAAATTCGGGAACATCAAAATTAATTTTAGACAAATAGATTTCGTAAATAGCCCCTGAGAAGAATCGATGATACGATACCGATTTATTTCCTTTCAAACAAATCGCCCCACCCTTATGTACGTGTAAGTGCATACGCAAGTTTGTACTACCTACATACATGCGTATATGTACATTTTATTTGTTCATTCACCCATCAGTAAGTATTGGCTGTTTCGATTGATTAGTAATTTGAATGACCAAACAAATACAAAAAGGCAGCAAAAAAACAAAGCCAAAAAAGAAAAAAAAACAAACCTAAGCAAAAATGAAAAACTTTTCAATTATTTGTGCTTTGCTGATTTTGTATAGGATGTGCGTAGATGAAATTGCCACTGCTGCAATTTGGCACGCACACACAAACAAAATAATGCATATCTGGCTTATGCATTTGCATATATGTACGTACATATGTACATATGGTAGATATCTGTATATAATAACGCACGTGGCACTGTGCGTGAATTAGCAAATTGCAAACGCTGCTCATTTACGCATCACAACATCGAAATGAATTTTCAAGCTGCTTTTAGATTGCTGAAACAAAGCAAAAACGCACAAAAAACGGAGAAAAATTATTTTTTTTGCCACAATGCAATGGTCATGGTGGTGGGCAATAAATAATTAGCTCTTTGGGTGTTTTTGTGTCTAAGTCACATGAGTTTACTTGAATAAACTGTGAATTGATTGAGAGTTACATATAATTTGATATTTGCTATATATGTATGTATGTATGTATGTAAGTATATTTTTTCAGTTGCATTGGGACTCTCGACGAGTATTAGTCTCATTAGCTTAGGTTAGGTTGAATTGGCCAGTGTATAGGTCCGTTGTGACAACACGAGAAGAGATTACTTCTCCTTACAAAAACCAATTTGAAAGCACGCCTGATCAAGCTCATCAATTCCTTTACCTCGACATCCGCAATTTTGTGTCAGAAATCCAGGAAGTCTGCGACAATTTAGTAACAGTTCAGAATTAAACGAGATCTAATGAAGATGAATAGATCTTTGTGAATAGGTCCGTACTCTATGCAGCTCACAGCTTTCACTATTGCTGAGAAAATGCTGCAATGCTCATGTAGTCTAAAAGAGAACTGAAGATTCAGGTCATAGAAAAAACAACATCATGCAAACTTTGCCATTTTGTTTCAAGCCATCGGTGTAGATGGGAAAGCTAACTGGGGTAGAGGGTAGCACCGATTTGGCTCCGCCATTCTTCCCTACTTGGAATGTTTGTTTAATGTTGCTGTCAGCAACTATTGTAGCAATACAGCGGTCCGAGCTACGAGATAGAAAACTTAAATTGTTCAAAATACTTAGTAGAGTGATCTGCGGCTTTTGGGCTAGACATGGGCACTGACGACTTTTTTAGACTTAGAGCTGATCTAGCCGCCACTTGAGAACCTGAGAGAGATCTAATGGCAGGCTATTTAGAATGCATTTGCTCTGAGAGCGCCTCTTCTGCTGTTCGTGCTAGATTTGTGCATCTTGCTTAGCAGTTTTAGGTTTGACTTCGTGCTCAAAGCAGGCCACCACACAACGACCCCATATAACAAAGTTGGTCGGTTAATCTGCTACTTCGGTCAGATTGCACTGCAATTAGAATCATTAGAAGTAGATCTACCGATACTTTTCAGAATCTGTTTGTCTTTTAGAAGCGACAAAGTAGGTATACACCTTTTCCAACTGTATTTTGGAAAAGTGAAAATGTATTTCAGAAAAGCTCAAATTATTATCAGAAAACGACAAATGTTTTTCAGAAAACCTCAAATGTATTTAAGAAGGTCCAGTTGTATTTCAGAAAACTTCAATTTCATTTCCGAATAGCTGTATTTCAGATTTTGCAAATCTATTTCAGAAAACCACAAATGTATTTCAGAATAACACAAATGTATTTCAGAAGAAGTCAAATGTATTTCAGAAAAACTCAAATTTTTTCCAGAACACCCAAATATATTTCAGAAAATATCAAAGTCGGTAAAAATTACATTTTGTTATGAATGAAATGTTGAACAAGTTGTTCTTCAAAAAATCCAAGAATATAACATGCGTGTAGAAAGATGTCAAACAAAAAAATTTATTTGGGATTGAAGAAGTGAATAATTTTTGAGTAAATTTTCGTATCCCGAGTTATATAAATTAGCGCTTAAATGGAATTAAAGGATAATTGCGCAATTTGCATGGTTGACATGCGCAGGCAACCGGTTCTCAGATTGCTTTCATGTTTGACAGATTTAGTTATGGTATGCGATAATGCGCCATGTCATGCCGGATTGGAGGAAGTGTGTAATAACAGCGGAGCTACACTTGTACGTCTCGGACCGTACTCTCCGATTCTTAATCCGATTGAGAGTACTTGGTCCAAAACACAATCCTTTGTAAAAACGAATATAGCACTTCCAAACATGAATGGACCAAGCGTAATCGAAAGGCGGTGTTATTGTACAAGCAAAGCAGACCGTTCGAACGGCTGATTGTGCTCGCTCTATGCAGCATGCATCTTCCTTTTTCTCGGAAGCTTTGGCATTGCGTGACATGCCGGTTGAAGTTTAATAAAAGTATATGTAATTCTTTAAATTAATTTGCTTCTTATTTCATTTTTGCAGCTTTTCATTCATATCAAAAGGTAATTTTTACCGACCATCATATTTTCTGAAATATATTTGGATGTTCTGAAAAACATTTGAGTTTTTCTGAAATACATTTAACTTCTTCTGAAATACATTTGTGTTATTCTGAAATACATTTATGGTTTTCTGAAATAGATTTGTGGTTTTCTGAAATAGATTTGCAAAATCTGAAATACATTTGAGCTATTCGGAAATTAAATTGAGGTTTTCTGAAATACAATTGGAACTTCTTAAATACATTTGGGGTTTTCTGAAAACCATTTGGTGTTTTCTGATATTAATTTGAGCTTTTCTGAAATACATTTTCGCTTTTCCGAAATACAGTTGGAAAAGGTGTAGTTGTATGCAATAGGAATGCTTTTACTTGTAGAGCAGCAAACTCTGCTTCCTTTAGTTAAAAAACACACACACACACACAAATTGTGTCAGATTATTCCTCTTAATAACAGGTAATGGATACGTATAGGAGTGTAGTCCTCTTTGTATATATATATATATATATATATATATATATAATTATTATTAAATTATTTTTATAAAAAGTATTCTATTTATATGAACATTTTAATGTTCTTAATACTTTGAAATTTAAAATAGAATGAAAATTTTTGATATTTTCATAGACAATAATAACGAAAATAACATTAACAATTTTACGTTATAAATACAAAGTATTATTTAAAACGGTATAATATTTATATGTATATATATAAATAATCCACTACAGGAGTTCAGCCTTGCATCCATCCTCGTTCGTGGTGCGAAACTTTTTCATACACAGACCACTTATTATGGACCATTTCGAGTGAAATACGTACAGAAATTCACAGCCCTGCATTCGGCACAATACTTCTGTCCGGTTAATTCCAGGGTCAGGACGTGGAATGAATACCAGCGATGGGGCTTACGGGTGCAAGTTCGATTAAGGGTAACAACGTGACGACAACGGACGCAGATCCTGGTGCTCAACTCACTTCCCGAGTGTAGCTTGTTGGTAGTACCGAGGGGTTTGGTACGATGATTTGAAATCAAAACAAGTGCAATAGACTTTAGGTACTATAAATGCACAAGATGTCATTGAAATTGACGCAAGTAAAATCAACTCGAAATAAAACATTAAAGTCAAAATGTGAACAAAGTTTTGCAAAGCTGCAAAGCAAGCAAATGCAACAACGCAACAAATGCGCAAATCTTAAGAAAAAAGTTACTTGCGAGCGTAAGTAATACATACAGACACACACGAGCATTATAAGAATAAGTTTCTTTTGTCATGCTGCAACAAAAGAAGAAGAACAAGAAGAAGAAGAAGATTTGAAGAAAAAAGGGGCGGACGCGGCTATGTGCTGTAGCTACACGCAATGCAAGCCAGGCCACTGAGGAAATGCATCGCACGGCATCGTATGACATCCAACGCTTTGCATCAGAGCATAACATGGTGCGGCGAGCGTCTTGAAGCCACAACAAAATGCAACGTATGTATGTAACTAGAAAATTTCGAGTCGACTGTTGTTTTTGTTGTTTGTTGTTTTTGCTGCTTGCTGCAGTTCGGTTGCATGCATGCAGGCCCACCTCGACCCTTTGCCTTTTGCGCCTCAACTAAGCGTCACACACACACACACACACACACACACACATGCAACATTACAGCACATTAAAAACGAAGCTTTGTTGCTTCGCACCACATCGCAGACCATCAATGCCGGTACGTTTTGCAGCGATCGCAGCTCATGTTGTTCCAGACGGGGGCCAAAGTCATGAGGTGCGCACAGTTTTTCTGCGGCGGCGACCATGACGTTGCTTGATGCCTGCCGCGCTGACGATGTTTGTTGAGCTGGTAGTGCCTGCTGGCAGTGGCAAATGGTGACAACAGTCACTTTGCCAACTATGTTTGGTGTTCTCAAGTTGCACTCACTGCAACTGCTGCAGCCGGCAAGTCACTGACCGATTATGTTACCCTGAAAACCAGCCATTATTCCACATAACTTGGTCGTAAACTATTTTTCTTGTATTTGGCAAATTGCTTTTGTTGTTGTTGTTTTTTTTTTTTTTGCCTTTTTTGTTTTGTTTTTGTGCGTTTGCTCTTTATTCTGCCACATTTGACTTTATGTATAGTTAATAATTTTTCACCTATGTACATATTATGTATTTGGCAGCTCTAACACCAGCGTTGTGGCTTCAAATATTTCCGTCACTTAAAATAATTTTACAAGCCGAAATTTTGGTGTAAGTAACAAGCTGTTAACGATTTTAAAGTAGGATGTAGAGTACGCATGAATCAGGTAATATTTATGTATGTACTTATGTTTGTCTGTACGTACTCGTATGTTTGTATGTACATAATATGGTCCTTAAAATCAAATTAGATATTTCTCTCGGTCTCACCTCTCACCTCTTACATCGGTAAGAGTACATTCAAAGATATCACATATAAATTTTGGTCCCGATCGTTGATGCATAAGCGGTGTCGCACAGTTAATTGGCCAGCATACAGTGATCTCTTACATAGACCACATATGGTCCTTAGTGTTGCCAATATCGTATTGGAAGAGTTATATTACACTAGCAATGCTTACTTACTTACTTAATTTGCACATAACCGTCTAGACCATTTTGGCCGAGTTCAACATAGTACGCCAGCTATTTCTGTTTCGTACAGCGTGGCGCCATTTGGCAATACCTACGGAGTCAGCATCACTGTCCACCTGATGTTCCCAATGCAGTGGAGGTCTCCCCTTTCTTCTGCATTCAACGGGTTTCGACAGAAACACTTTCTTGTCCGGAGCACCTTCGCCCATTCTCACGACATGACCTGCCCAGCGGAGCCGCTGGATCTTTATTCGCTAAACAATGTCAATGTCTGTGTACAGCTCGTACAGCTCATTGTTAGATCTCCGTCGATACTCGCCCTCGCCAACGCGCAAAGGTCCATAAATCCCCCGAAGAACTTTCCTCTCGAATACTCCAAGCGCACTTGAAATGCAAAACTTCGCAAGGTCTAGTATTTTGTGTATTTTCTGAAGAGTATTTTGTTGACCAAGAGATACCACAACAGGGGTGAGAGTACTCCCCCCTGGGGGCTGCCCCTATGTGCCCTGCTTGACATCGTCGAAAGGCCTCACACACCCGTCACTGTCTGACAACTCAAAAAGTTTTAGATCCAGCGCCGAATGACTGGGGGTATTCCGATCGATTCGAGTCTCTCCAAACAGCGTCTCAGCAGAGACGTTGCTAAAGGCACCCGAAATATCAAGAAAGAGACGTATAGCACTCCCTGTAGTGAAGGGCATTTTCGATATGTTTTACAATGTTGTGATTCTTTATCCTGTTTATCCTCCAACACGACAAGATAAATACGTTTTATGCCTTTCGCCAGGCACCTCGAACCATGACTGAGGCAGTCTCGAACCTTCCCTCTGGCTAGCGCCTTGTGCGCTCCCACTCGGCCGGAAAATCGCCGTTGCTAGCCCTCTGCAGTCTCCCCGCCTCCCCCCCCCCCCCCCCCCCCCCCGCAGTCTGCCCTATCGGAAGCACCAGAAATAGGCATCGGGGAGAAGAGGCGGATGTCCATTGCCCAGGCAGCAACATCTTGGAGCTTTCAGTCAAGAATTTTTACCGCCCCTGCATACCCTAATATACATTCAAATTAGATTTTGTTTACGAATCAAGTCGATATTTGGAAAAGTGATATTTTACAAAAATTTTAGTATGTAAATTACTTTAAGTCAGCAAGATTTATTTTTGATTTAAATTCAGTGCGTACCAAATTTCCACTTGAATGAAACGAAAACAAGTAAGTGCGCTAAGCACATGAACACACTCGAAATATATGTATGTATGTATGTAAGTATGTGCATATAAAATAAATAAGTAACTATACAGAGTAAATTTGAATAAGCGATAATAACGTATTAGTACCATACTTATAACACATACCTACTTGTACATACCAGTGGCGGACCTAGCATAAATTGCCTGGGAAAGCCTATGTGTGAAGCATAACCATTAGCCATTTACATATGTAATTTCCTTTGCTGTATTATTTAAAAGTCTGATTGCGTTCCGTCATTGACTTTGATTTAGAGTTCTCGATTTCTTTTTAACATTTTCGAGTGGCCCGAATAAATGCTTTTCAATGCTCGAACGCTCGTTTGTTTGTTTATTACGCGTATGTTTGTACGGGCATTTGAGCAATTCGGGTATTTGAAGATCGTTTTTTCCCGTTTATTTTGTTTTGTTTTTTTCATATGCATTTTTTATTTTTGTTTTCCTGATACACATTTTTTTATTTGTATACTCAGAGAAAAGGAATCTAAAATAAAATTTTTGTTTTTATAATGCACGTTTTAAACCAAGTCATTTTTATTTTATAAATGAAAATTTTTAAATTAAAAATTAAATTTTTTAAATTAAAATGTATTTAGGATTTAAAAAGAAACATGTTTAAATTAAAAATTAAAATTAATGGAATAAAAACGAAAGTTTTTCCTTCAAAATCTCATAGTGCTTAAAATAAAAATAAACATTTTTAAATTAAAATTGTTTTTTCTTGATTTTGCAATTTTACTCTGAACATTTTTAAAATAATAAATTTCGTATTTACATAATTCTTAAATATAAAAACGTGCGCTAGGGAAATCTTACACGAATTTGCCATGGGTAATGGCGCAATTTTTTTGGCGCTGATACAATAACACCAGCGCCAACCGTGGCGCCGCGCACGGTTCTGGCGCAATAACACCTTTAGCGCAATTTCCATGGAATAATCAATAAATAACACTTGTTCGCTTCTTACTGTCTACTAAACCCGTTTTATTTCTTTTGGCGCTATTCTGCTTACATACACGCTGGCAGAATAATTGTGCCACAATTAAATTTAATTTTAAAAATAATTTGCGTATATTTGTGAAAATATGCTGGCATCTCGTTTTGCGGCATCTTCATTATGAAATACGAGGGTCGGCTCCACCCTATTAAAAAGAAAGATTCCGGGTCCGGGCGCATTATATCGAAATTTCCCCTTACCATTTACCATGCGTAACAAAAATATACTATATGCTAAAAAATATTTTATTTTATTTATTTTGTATTATATTTTTCTCTCCTATTCACAGATAATGTAAATTTTGTCTTCTTTATTTGTGAAAGTAAAATATCAATACCCTTTCGTATTAGCGATGGTTCGGTATTGGCGTTAGCATACATAATTGTGACAGTGTCATATACGCTGTGCTGTTATTGGCTTTGTGGTGGTGCCATTTTACACTAGCGCTATATTGGTGCTGGTGTTAGCGCACGAAATTGAGTCAGTGTTATATTGCAATAGCGCATCATTGAGTTGGCGCTACATTGAGTTGGCGCTACATTGAGTTGGCGCTATACTGAGCTGGCGCTATACTGAGTTGGCGCTATACTGAGTTGGCGCTACATTGAGTTGGCGCATTTTCCAAATCGGAGTTAGCGCAATAACACCAGGGTTGGCGCCAGCGCAATTGCGCGGCGCAGCGCAGTGTTACCCATGCCTAACACGAATGCGCAGAGGTATTTTTAGTTTCCTTATACCGACGGAAATTTCAGCAGTAGCAAGTGTATTTGCTTATTGCCTAAAAAATGGGTGCTTTAGTGTTTGAAAAACTGAGGTCCAATTTGATTTCCACCGCTTTTTAAAATTATCTTGATATTGTGCCAATAGTCGCCAAAAATCACAATCAACCCTTTTATAATCTGGTATTTGATATTTATGTTTGCATGCACATGCAGATGTAAGAAATTATGTCCATAAGTATGTACCTACATGCAAACGAAAATCAAATCAAATATACATATGGCTGTGAATACTGAACTTTTGAATGCCGAAGCCAGCTTCATATTCGCATACAAATTTGATGTGAAAAATAAAAAGAGCTTTGCTAGTTTTTTTTTTCAATTTAAGTCTGAAAATAAGCAATTGGTTTCTCCTTAGCGAAAGCAAGAAAACAAGCTATGTTATTCTGTTTTGAAAGCCACGTAAAAGCTAATGTGTGGAAACGTTGAAGCATGCTCACTGTGCTGTGATTGGCTGTACAAACAAAATACACATTGTGAGGTGGATTGGTGGTGTATTTGCGCTATTTTCTTAGCAGACTTTTAGGGGCATGTTACAGTGGAGGCTATATTATTGAGAACTTAAATAGTAAACACATTTAAAACGTAAAATAACCAGATTTTAAAGAATTTCGTATGAAATGAACGAAAATGTGTACGCAAGCCGGGCTTCTCGGCTTGTATGAAGCGACCGCCTCTGGTACATACATATATATGTACATATGTAAGTGCATATGCATTCATATTTCATGTGTTAATTTGTATGCTCTCCTGTATTCAATATTGCGTAAAAATTTTAAACAGTATGCATTGAAAGAAACACGCAAAAAAAAAAAAAAGAAAATTAACGAGCGAACTTATAACGTCACCCACTTGGCCCCCTCCTTACATCGTCAAGACGGAAATGCAAACTCTTGGTAAGTGGATAAAAACGGCAAGCTCATGGTCCAAACGGCTTGTTTGGCTATAGACGTTGCAGCACAGCTAGAGCTTAGGTGCATATGCGCATGTATTGCCGAATAAATATGTACTTATTATGTATGTATGCACATAAATGCAGTTGTATACAAATATACAATATTCGTGCGTATCTTAGAGCACTCACCACTTATTATTTCGTATATCTAATCAATATCATTGAAGTCCATTACACTGAAAGAATAATTTTTTGCTGAATATAAAAAATATATGTATGTAGTTTCTGTCTAAAGTTAGGCAAGGAAGTTAAAGATGAACAGAAATTTTCCAGTACTCAGTAGTAGTCGCAGGTCAACATTACCTCGATTAGGTTTAGATTTAATAATAGAATATGAAAGGTGTAGTGCACTACACCCATGTATGCTTATAGCCCCGGTTTTTTTATGAGGAGGAAATCCCAAACCGAAAGCATTAACCCCGTTAAATTTGGCACTCTAACCTGCACCAAACTTCCTACATACGCGCCGTACCGAACCCCCCCGGAACTACCGTCGGGAGTTGGGTTGAGCAACAGGCTCTGCGTTCGTCGTGCTCACGTTTTTAGCCTTACTCGAACTTGTATCCGCAAGCCTTAACCCCTGTTATTTATTGAACATCTTGAACCTGGAAATAGCTAGAAATGTCGTGCTAGATGCAGGAGACTGAACTGCTAAACGCATCCGTAACGGATGCAGGAAGCTGAACTATTGTACGTATGCGTAACATATGCTGAACAAATCCATTCCGCTCGAAATGCTCCATGTTAAGTGATCTGCGGAGGCCAAAGCTCCTCTACTCACGTGATGACGGATGCAGGAGGCTGTACTTCTCTACGTATCACTTCCACTCTAATTACCCATGTTTAGAAGATTAGGAGAATAATCTAAAAGGACTTGTGCTATTTTTAGTCGCCGCTCGTTCAACGTAGCATTTATAGGCCCCTCAGTATTCTCATTGTGTCTGCTAATATGTCACTCGCTCAATCCACTTTGAATTGCTTTCTAGCACATGCTTTACCACCGACTCAGGTGAATAGTCATTTCCACATATTGTATGGATATTATTTCTAGATTCGTACTCTGAAAAAAATACCCGTAGTTAAATGAACAACTTTCCGCTGTTGAATCTCCGTCTTTGATTCAACGGCAAAAGTATTTGTTTTAACGGCAAAGTTTTTGATTCAACAAATTTCCGTAGTTAATTCAAAGACGGGCGTTGTTGATTCAACAACTTGCTTGCTGTTAAATTTTTTTTAAGCATAAATAAAGAAGGCTTTGAAATAAATAAATAAAAAAAATAAATAATTTCTACAATTATAATGTCTTTTGAAAAATTTGTAGAGTACGTTGATTCTGAGAAGCGAAACGAATTTAAAGAATAGATTGAATATGTAAATCAACCTTTTAAAAATATTTGTTCAGAATACAAACTGCTACAAAAACTTGAAGAGATTGGTATTCATAAGCCACCGAAATTATTTACAATATCACAACAACTCGATGAAGTATTTACTTCTGGTTACCCAATATTAAATATAATATAATATAATATAATATAATATAATACGTGGTCGCTGTGGTGCAGTGGGTAGAGTGCTCGCCTGCTATGCCAGAGGTCTCGGGTTCAAACCACTGTCCGAGCCAAACAAATTTTTCTAATTAGTAAAAATCCAATTATTGGGTTTTTTAAGAGCAGCGGTCACCTCTCGGCAGTGGGCGGCATACCCTCCGAGAGTATTTCTGCCATGAAAAAGCTTCTCACAAAAAATGCATTCGCCGTTCGGAGCCGGCATAAAACTGTAGGTCCACCCAATTAGTAGGAAAAACAAAAAGGAGTACACCTCGAATTGGGAGAGAAGCTCGGCCATAAAACTCGTCAGAGTTATAATAGCGCCATTGTATTATATTATTATTAATACAATGGCGCTATTATAACTCTGACGAGTTTTATGGCCGAGCTTCTCTCCCAATTCGAGGTGTACTCCTCAATTTTGAGTTTTCCAATATTAAAAGAAAATATAATTGAAGGAGGTCTCTGCGACATAAAGCATCAGTTAAAGAAATACTTTGAAGATCCAAATATTTTACAACAAACATTTGAAAATATCGAAAAAATAATGTCTTCGGGCACTCTTAACCATTTCATAACGGGCAATCTTTTGAAGGGTAAACCATCTAGTTTCGGCAGTAAAATAGTTTTTCCAATTTTTTTGTACTTTGATGCATTCCAAATTAATAACCCTTTGGGACCACATCAGCATTCTGTTTGTGGTGTATATTTTACAATACCTGTCATACCTCACCACCAAATATCTCATTTGAAAAATATTAATCTTAGTTTTATACTTAGTCTTAATATTATTATACATAATTAACATGTGTAAAAAATCGATCACATTTCAATTTCTTAAAAAATACATATGTATGTACATATGTACTCTAAAGGACAAAAAATTGCAAGATTAATAAAATAATATCCATTATCTTAAACAAAAATTACTATTGTTTAAAATTTTTTGGAGGTTAACTTAAATGCTTGAATGGTGCCCATTTTTGGACTAAAAACTTTTGCTGTTAATTCAAAAGCAAAAACTGTTAACTTAAATACGAAAAGTATTTGAATCGACGGTGCTTGCTTTTGGACTAAAAATATTTGCTGTTAACCCTTTGTTTTCAATTTCTTTACCCGTGGAGGAAAAAAATCGATTGGCACATATTTCATTCATTTAGTCCTAAATAAGCATAATTTGTAAGAAAATTAAAAAAAAAAATTAATTAGTTTAGGTTTTACAGCCCTTTGAAATTTGTACGATATATCGTACAAAGTTCGTGAAATGAGCCAAAATCTTGCAAATTTTGCTTTTATAATTTGTTTAGACTTTTTTAAACAAACATTTTTTAAAGCAACGAAATAAAGATATTTTTAATATTAAGCTTAAAAATTGTGACTTCTATCCAGATTTAATAAAATTCATACTTAAATACATAATTATTATATATAAAAAATACATATATACATTAAAAAAAATTTAGTAAAGACAAAATAAAAAAATATAATTTTAAACTTAAAAGCTGTAACCTCAATACAAAATTCATTGCGACACATATTTTTAAATTGTAATTTAAGTTAAGGATATAAAAATATGTATGCACTGAGAGAAAAAACGTTATATTTAGCGTTCAAAGCAATTACTTCCCTGTATTGAACACTTTCTTTGTTTTGAGCAAATTTTCCTTAAAACATGTTAAAAGGATTATGAAATAAAGTTACTTACATGGTTTCATATACTTGTTTTAAAGAAATTCATACATCAAAATAAGGAAAAATTTCTTAAGCGTCATTCCATTCCCAACTTGTCCTTGTTTTGAATATTTGATTTTCTTAATTTGATAAGTTGAATTTTCAAACAAATCACCATTGCAACGAATATGTTTGAATATTTTTAAGATAATTTACTGAAAACAAAGAAAAATAATGTATTGGAACGCGTGTTCAAAATAATAAAAAAACAAGTAAGGAAGCCTAAGTTCGAGTGCAATCGAACATTAGATACTCAGCTGTATGCTTTCATTGTTTGTTTGCGTTTGTTCGATATAGGGTGTATTTTATATGAAACGAGTGCTGCATAAACAGGGCGCAGCCACGCCCATTTTCAAAATTTATATCAATCATCCAAATAAGCATACAAATATTATTGTTAGTGCAAAATTTCATCCCTCTATGACTTTTAGTTACAAAGACTTCACGTTACAAATTCCAAAAGGGTGTTCCAGAAATATCTTTGTTAAAAAGTAGGCGTGGTCATAAACCGATTTCAATACATTTTTGCGTGTCTATTAACACATGTTATAAAAGTGTATAAACCAAGTTTCGTCATAATATCTCAATTATTTGTCGAGTTAAAGGCTAAGAAATCTCATATATCCCTTTGTCTAAAAAGAGGCGGTGCCACGCCCATTTTCCAAACTTTTTTATTTTTTGTTTCCGGTCTATTGTAAAACTCATGTCACAAAATTTCAATGAATTATCTTTATATTTCACATAGATATCGCTTAAAATGGTTTTATTAGGTCACTTTATAATACACATATATAAAAGTGGGCGCGGTCGTCAACCGATTTTGGTAATTTTTCGTCCACACATTTGGCTAAGTAAATATATCACGCGTACCAGATTTCATCGATATATCTTTAACGGTTTCTGAGTTATGGCTTATTAAACTTTCAATATTCGCTCCTTAATAAGTGGGCGTGGCACCGCCCATTTTCCAAAATTTTTGTAGTTTTTGTTTTATGTCCATAGTTGGACTCCTGCCACAAAATCTCAGTGATTGATCTTTATATTTGACAGAGATATCGCTTAAAATGTTTTTATTAGGCCCCCTTATATTTCCTATATATAAAAGTGGGCGTGGCCGTCAACCGATTTTGATAATTTTTCGCCAAAACATTTGACTAAGTAATTATATTACGCGTACCGAATTTCATCGATATATCTTCAACGGTTTCTGAGTTATGACTCATAAAACTTTCAATGTCTGCCCCTTAATAAGTGGGCGTGGCACCGCCCATATTCCAAAATTTTTGTGTTTTTTGTTTTATGTCCATAGTTGGACTCATGCGACAAAATTTCAATGATAGATCTTTATATTTGACAGAGATATCGCTTAAAATGGTTTTATTAGGTCACTTTATAATACACATATATAAAAGTGGGCGTGGCCGTAAACCGATTTTGATAATTTTTCGTCAAAACATTTGTCTATGTAAGCAAATTACGCGTACCAAATTTCATCGATATATCTTCAACGGTTTCTGAGTTATGACATATAAAACTTTCAATGTTTGACCCTTAATAAGTGGGCGTGGCACCGCCCATTTTCCAAAACTTCATCAAATTTCTTCATAAGGGCCCGAGCTCAATACGTGGGTAAAATTTTAAAACTCTAGCTATATTAGTGGCTGAGATACCAAATTTCCGATTTTTTCTATATAGGAAAAGTGGGCGTGGTCATGGTCCGATTTCGCCCATTTTCAATACCAACCGTCCCAGTCTCGATACCAACTTGCGTTCCAAATTTCATCAAAATATCTCAATTTTTGCGCGAGTTAGAGTGTTTACAGACGGACGGACGGACGGACGGACGGACAGACGGACGGACGGACGGACGGACGGACGGACGGACGGACGGACGGACGGACGGACATGGCTCAATCGATTTCTCTTTTCACCCTGATCATTTTGATATATATAAGTCTATATCTATCTCGATTATTTCATTCTGTTACAATCCACCGTTATGTGATTAAAACTATAATACTCTGTGTACTAGTACAGCTGAGTATAAAAATATATCTTAGATCGCGAGAAGTTTTTTTAGTGTATGCATATGCATGTATTTATTCGATAGGAAAGAAAAAAGATTTTATTTCTAGTGTTTTTTTTAAATACATAAGTGAATATTGAACGGTTTTGTACTGATTCGACTAACGGACGAACTTTATAGAATTTGTCAATAAAATGTACACTGAAAAAAAAATTACTCAGATTGTGGAAAAGTGGGAATGATTCGGCGCTAAAGAAAATTTTCATTGTTTTGATGTACAATTTTCTTTAAAACGATGGTTTTATTCCTTGATTTGAAGAAAATTGTACATCAAAACAATGAAAATTCCCACTTTTCCACAATCTGAGTAATTTTTTTTTTTTTGAGTGTAGATTCTGTCGTAACAGTATGAAGCTTTTTAGTGACATCGTATCCTTAAAAATCTGTATTGAAATCGTAGGATACCAAAATGTTGTCATTCTACCACGTCGCATGCAACCTATGGCTATTTGTAATTCAATTAACATTTTAGTTTAAAAATTTTGAGTTTGTTCAAATTCTGAAACTTCATTTTGCGCTGTGTATAACTATCTAAAGCAGCTACGTGCCACGCAACGTCGAAAAATTTGCGTTTGAATTTAACGTAACAAGCAGCACTGAGCAGCAACTTTCGCGGATTTTGTACGATATATCGACCAAATTAATTATGTACGATATATCGTACATTTGAGTTACCTAATTTTGTACGATAAATCGTACACTTTTTTTGCGCAGGTCTCAAATTAATTTTTACGTATATTTATTTTATTTAATATTTTTATTATATTCGGTAGGGCATTGTATACACAAAACTTCATAAATTTTGGGCACCTTCGCTTTTATTAAATTTATAAAAATCGATTTTTATGGTGACTCCTAGAACAATTGCATTCCTGAAAGGGAGCAGTTGAAGAATATGTTTTTTTCTGAGAAACTTTTTACAAAAATTATATAATTTCTGGCTGTATTAGATAGGGAAGAGTTCAAATTAATATAATATTGCTTTCTTTGGCAAAAATAGTGCTTAGTTTTAACAAAAAAATCATGTAAATGGACACGAAAAATTTGGTCAATATATCGTACAAAATTAAGCAAAGGGTTAATCCAAAAGCAAAAACTGTTAGCTTAAATGTAAAAATATTTGATGCAACAGTTTTCGTTGTTAATTTAAATACGAAAAGTTTTTGAATCAAAAACACTCGCATCTTTGAAACAACAACGGAGCGTTGTTGGGCACATTTCAACTGCGGAAAGTAGTTGATTTAACTGCGAAAGTCTTTCGATTTACAACGTTTTTTTTTTTCAGAGTAGCATCTTGGATACTTAACGAAGACGAGGTACACATCAACACAGATCTTTCTTCATAATAATGCCTAGGCCGGATCCCCAGATATGGGCCAAAATGTGGACGCGGATGACCGAGTAATTTTCTGAGCAATATTGGTATCAAATTAAAAACGGAAATTAGGGCTTCAATATGGACAGGCGCGGATCCAGGATTTCGGCAAGGGGGGGGTTTTGAAAATTTCCTTTTTTGGAAGATGTTTTTAAGGGCAGACGCTGCACATAGGTAGATTTTACGAATTTATGCGGCCAAAATTGAAAATTTTAAAATTGGTGCAAATACAAAATCCAAAATCGATCCACGTTTATAATAGACCGGGCGATAATAAACCGATTTTCTCGGCTTTTATAGACAATGGGGGTGTCCCTGCCGCTAGTCGAAACTTATTATTCTCCCACTTTTCGACTTTTTATTTTTTACGTATTTTAAGTAACCCATTTTTAAACGTCAATATTTTCAGTTTTAAGACAGTTATCAAAGTAAATATCATGGATTCGAGTGCTTCAGGTAAATATCATTATTTATTGAAGAAATCGTCAACCTAGCATAATAAAAGACCCACCATTTTTAAGCTTTTAAGCATATTGGCCTTTCTTGAAAAAATATTGTTAATTTTTTAATTCAAAAGCATTTTAGTTATATTATCGCCTCCGATCGATTACCCGTCAATTTCTCTACGGAAAAATGCAAAGCCAGAAATTATCAACAATGGATTAAAAATTGGCCTATTTGGAAAATTACCTGCTTTCTTATTTTTAGTATTTCCGATTTTTCAAAGTCAAGGAAATACTTATCATAAAAAGGGGCTAAGAATCCTAAAGCTACATTTTTTAGAAGAGTTTTGAGTATGCAATTTTGCAGCTCATTCAATTTTAATATAACAATATGCAACATTCAACTTTTTGAAAATTTTCATTGGCTTTTCGGAAATTTTAATTGGAACGGTCTCACCCTACACCCTAAGAAAAAAACTTCTAAAATTGACGGAATTTTTCACAGCATTGAGAATTTCACTTTTTACACTAAAATTGGTTGGCTACATAACATTACATTTTTAATCCACTTTCAGAAATTTCTACGATTTTTCAGATTTTTTCCATAAGCTCAGAAATCCTGCGATTTTTATTGAAAAATTTTCTATATTTTTAAACTAAAATAAGAGAGTAAAATTTTCGACAGAACTCTTTGAAATAAATTTAAAAACTTTGGCTTATGATTTTTTTTTTGAGTCACTATATATATTTTTCAATAAAATCGACTTTTAACTCAAAATATTAAAATTTTGCATTAAACAAGCAATTTGGAATAGATGTAGACCAGGGCTGCTCAACGCTCTCGTATTGAAAGTACAAAACTCAATATATCTACAAATTTTGTATATGCACTGAAAAATATTTTTGCTCATTTAAATTTTTTTATGAATTCCAATAAAATATTATTTTAGAATTTATTTTCAAATGGTAGTATCACATACATACAAATTTTTTTTGTTTTTTATATGAAAATTTTTTTAATACAAATTTTTTACAGTGCTTTCATTTTTTGAATTTTTTTTTTTTCATTACACATTTGTTATTGTAAATTTCGATTTCTTACGGCAGTGCTCGAGCTCCTATACAAAGTGCCTTTGCTCTGCTCATTCAATATGAATCATAGGCACATACATATCAAATTTTTTAATATCTAAGTGCTTATGGGAGTGCAAAGAAAATTTTATTTTCATATTTGAAGTGAAAATATGTATATGTGCCTATGATTCGGAACAAAACAAAAACAATTGTGCTTTGAGTGCCTATGAGGTGAGCAGCCCTGATGTAGTACTTTTTGGTTATATTTATATTTTTAATAGAATTTTTACTTTATTGAAGTTCTTGTGTTTATATACTCAAATTTTTAAAGATTTATTTAGACAAGAATTGCGAAATGTCTCTGAAAAAGGCAATTTCTCCAACGATTCAGACATTTCTGACCAAATTAATTCTGTACAATCACGATAAAAATAGGGATAAGAAAGAAAAGAAAATAATTTGCGATTTGGCAATTTGCGAATAGCATTTGACAAATTTGATTTTATGCACATGCGTCGAAAGGTACCTACATGAACTTTTTTCGCATGTAGGTACATATTAGAAGGCTGCACGAATGGATTCGAAACGGCCAACAAAATATTCGCGGCTGTCCAATTACAGTACCTACTTGTTTCTGTCGTTTTAGAATAAACGCAAGTAGAGCACAACCATAAACAGAGCCAATACAATTACTTATTCGTAGCGACAATTACATGACCTTAAAAAGGTTCTGCAAATAGTGTACACTACTTGCGAATACTTCGAATATAATCGAAATATATGTATGTACATACATATTTTCATAAACACACATCCAGACGTTGTGTTCAGCAAAATTACGCTGCTAGTGTGAGTGTGTGTATGTGCATATGCATACACACTAGGGCGGGTCGATGGGTAGGGGCCAAAAAAAAATTAACAGGGACACATCGCATTTATAAAATTTGGGTAATTTCAAGCTTTTGCCCAAGAAACCATATGTCTAAAATAAATTTCGAACCAGAGCTTTTTACGATCTACATATTTCCAACTGTTCTATATATTTTAAAATAACTCGGTAACCAATACTTCGATTCGTTTGATTTTTTCGGCATTAGTTAGGAAACTTATTTGGCATATTAAGGTGGTTTTATGAAGGAAATAAAATTCTTCCGAAATTCGCGGAACAACCCGATTTTCATGCGAATATAATACGGAATCTATACCTAAAATTTTTCCTTAATATATTAAAATTTAGAGGTCGTGCAAATGCCTCCAAATTTCTTTCTCCTTTTATATCAGTGATGATACATAATTTTTTTCAAAGTCCTTAATGAACAAGAAAACATTTCTTATCATTAAAAAATTGAACATATGTTTGTTGGGCTTTTATTTTTTGGTCCACCTTAATGCCATGTGCACATTAAATAAACAAACAAACCAAAGAAGCAACAAGGTTTTGCGATACTTCATAACATGGTTATTATTATGTTCTATTCTATCGTGGCGAATAGTGTACACTAATCGCTCCAACAGAGCAAATAGAAATAGTATTTGTATTCCAAATCAAAAGTATGGGTTATATTCGTATCTGCATTGAAATTGTGCTGTGACTAATTGTACAATGCATAGAGTATTCGAAAATATAGAAGAGGCAAATGGTATTGTGCAGAGGTCTAGTACATATTTTGGATGTTATGTGGTCCAGCCATTGCTTTTGGAATGACAGAGTTTTCCTTGATCAGTTTGGGAAATTTGGGCGCAGAATCTATAAAGGTATTAATTTGGGATCTATGCTAAACCACAAGGGGGGGTTTGAACCCCCAAACCCCCCCCCCCCCCCCCCCCGTGGATCCGCCACTGAATATGGAACTCTATACAATGTAATCCCCAACCTGCTTTCCTGGGGTAGGAGAATGAAAAAAGGGAGAGGAAGGGAAATAGAGGGAAGAAGGAAATGATACGAAGAAAATGGAGAGGGCAAAGCAAATGAGAAGGTGTTGAAAAAGAAGAAAGAGATAGTGAAAGGGAAAGACAAAAAGAAGGAGAGAAAGGTAGAGGGAAACCTCATTATAACAAAGAATTATTTCTTTGCCATTGCGAAGCGGGATGGGTATTTGCTAGTGTACTATTAAACAATTGACGCGTAC